>VWZT01012685.1:186003-368424 GCA_013397055.1 Pachycephala philippinensis | reverse complement strand
GGCCTGCCGGAGCCCCGCCCCGCTGCGATTGTAAATAGAGGCGCCACGTGAAGCCGCCAGCCACAGGCGAGGGGACAGCGACAGTCCCGGAGCCGCCGGATCACCCGCTCACTCACCGATCGCTTACGTGCCACGCACCCGCCGCCCCGGGAGCGATGAAGGCCACCCGGATCGCCCTGCGCAGCGCCGCCCCACTGGCAGGGGCCAGTGCCAGCGGCAGCAGCGGCCGGTTGCCGCAGGAGGTGGAGCAGTTTTCCCGCTTCTCCCCCTCTCCGCTCTCCATCAAGCAGTTGCTGGACTTTGGTGAGAGTGGGGAAGAGCAGGGGGAGGTCGGGGCCGGGGGGCAGCCCAAGCCCGGGGCTCGGAGGCTCGTTCCCCCGCGGAGGGGCGAGCCCGGGGGCTGCCGCGGGACGGGGTGCGGGAGCGGCGCTGTGCGGGACAGAGGAGGCGGCGATCCCCGGNCCCCCCCGGTATTCCCAGCCCCGCTGGGAACCTCCCGGCCGCGGCGTGGTGGCGGCAGCGGGGAGGTCGCCTCGCGTGGGCACCCCCGGCCGCAGCTACCCCCGGCCAGGTGCCCGGCGCTGGAGACCTGTGAGTGTCGCTCAGAGCTGAAGATGCGCTACAGCGCTGTTTCGGCGGTGTTCGTAGGGTGCGGGCTCGGAGAGGTCCGTGGGCTGCGGGGCGTGTTCGTGCTCCGCGCACACGGGGTCGGGAGGAGCCATCAGGCGGAGTGAACGCGCTGTTCCCTGATCCCATTATCGCTTTGGCAGCTCTGGCGGCCGTGCGCACATAATACTGCCAGACGTCACCCCGAAGAACCTCCTATTTACAGAGGCTGGAGTGCTTCTTAGGGGATTGCAATTAAGTCTCATGTCTAAGTGGGAACTGTACAAGTATTCCGTCCAGGAACACGCTGTGTCTTCCTGTCATGTAAACACGGTTCAGCACAAACAAATATGTACTCTTAGGTGAGCTGGTCAGTAAAAGCCTCATGATTGCAGAGGAAGAGTCCTGAAGTTTGTGGAAAGTCAGCAGTCTGTGGTTACATCTTGAAACTTCCTTAAACAAAAACTTTATTTTGGATTTATTTGTAGGCTCAACTAATGGATGTGAGAGAACTTCTTTTGCATTTTTGCGACAAGAGCTTCCTGTGAGATTTGCAAACATCCTGAAAGAAATTGATCTTCTTCCTGATAAATTACTAGGCACTCCATCAGTAAAATTAGTAAAAAGCTGGTAAGTATGAACTGCTTGAATTCAGCCTGCAGAGTAACACAGCTTTGAGAACTTTGTTGTTACAGACTTTTTTGAATAGTAGAAAGCATAACAAAATACAGTAGAAATGCAGTTCCTTCATCAGAGTTGGATTGCGAGCTATTACACACTGTCCTTTTCTAGCATACTAAAATTAAATTGAAAACTAATATGGTTATATTGTTACCTTTAAAGAGGGGGGGAGGAGTTAACAGTTTGAAATAGCTAATAGAGCAAACCTCGCTTCTTATTCTTCAAGAAGGAAGAAAAGAAAACGTGTTTTGTTTCCCCATAGCATTACAGACTCTCAGACCCAAACAAAATGGGAAAGCAGGCTATGTACCTGTTTCGATCTCTCAGTGATGCAGTTACTAACAGAGCTTCTTTTCCAAAGCCTTGACATGTGCAGCAAGTGTTTGAAATTCAATTAACATAATCTCTGCAGTTGACACAGTGGTTGAATCTGATTTAACCTTGTTTACTGGCACAGTTGCAGCATTTGCCAGGATGGCTGACATAAAGAGTAGAAGTATTAGAGTGAGATCTAGAAACTGTTCTTAATATAGCAAACAGTTGTGCCTTTGCTGTATGCGTCAAGACTGTCAGATGTTAGTGCAAGAGGCTCAGCTACTTAGCTTCTGCCAAAGCTGATCAGATTTGGAAAAATTTTGCTTCAGTGTCTTCCTGATTGTCATTGTCATTTGGATCTTCTTTTGAAATACATCCCTTCTCAGGAATTATAAGGGGATCCTACACTCCTTAAGTGAGGGTTTAGATTCATCTCGGGTGGCAGGCACAAGAAAAGACTTAAAACTTCTGGGGTTCAGGCAGTTAAGTGTTCATCTGTCATCCCATTTTTGGTTGTAACTTTGATATTTCAGATATACTTAAAACTCCTAGCTGAGTTATTAGAACTACTGATGTGCACAAGACAAACTATTTTTCAAGTTGATAGATTAATAAAAATCAAATTGATAGCATATATTTCTTGTGTTCTTTTTCAATAGGTACATCCAAAGCCTAAAGGAGCTGATTGAGTTCAATCAGAAAAGCCCAGATGACCAAAAAGTCTTATCTGAGTAAGCTTTTCATGTGTTTCTTTGAACTTTTTAGTTCACATTCTACTTTTCACAACATATTCACTTTAGACTGACAGCCATCATGAGCTGAATTTGCTAATCTAGCAGGAAGAGCTGAACATAGAACAAGCTGTTCTAAATCTCTGATTATGTTTAGCAGTATTGCAAATAAAGGTGACGCGTTGCAGCCTAATTTCAAGGTCATATTGCCCTTTGAACTGTCATGACAGAGAAATATTAAAAAAATTATCTGTGTAGTCACATCTCCGCTTCTTTCCAGGATGAAAGCTTGGGATCTTTTTCCCTTTCTTATATTTTCCTCTGCTCAAAAATTAAACAGGCAGTGAATTTGATATGGCTCATTATACCTTCTGTTTTAAAAATGCCAAACTCTTCTGGTTTAGGTCAGTGAGGAATTACTTTTAAAAGAGTGAAAGAAACAGACTGTATTTTAACAGGCTGTTAAGCACTTACCTGTGCTGGTGCTGGATTAGATAAGTACATTATACAAAGCTTGCATCAGTGTAGTCTGAGAATAATGTTCTAAAAAGATCTCTTTTTGACTTAGCTTTATAGATACTCTAATTAGAGTCCGAAACAGACATCACGATGTGGTTCCTACAATGGCACAAGGAATAATTGAATACAAAGACACTTTTAAAGTAGATCCTGTCACCAATCATAACATCCAGTATTTCTTGGATCGTTTTTACATGAGCCGTATTTCCACCCGGATGCTAATGAACCAACACAGTAAGTAGAAATTTTTACCTGAGAAAAAACTTAAACCTAATGAGTAACATGTTAATGTAAGCACTTCTGAAAGCTGATGGAGAACTGCTTTGCATGATTTGGTGTGACACTGAAAAGTTAGAAATGGAATCTATCACTTAAGAAAGTAATGGAAAAACTCGTTTTCTAGACTACAGAATAATTGAAATAACTCTTTTGTGGAATATGTAGGGATATCATCAATGTCTGAAAAACCTTTAGATGCGAACTACAGAAAAGCCAACATAGTTTGCTGACAGTAGATAGCATTTTAACTCATAAAAGGCATAAACAACATTCAGTATTTTATGTGATTATATGTCATGATTGCACTGTATTAGTCTCAATTTTTAGGCTTTTTTTATAATACAGTATTTGGGATTAAATATTGCATTGTTCTCATCTGAAACAGCTCTTCTTTTTGATGATAAATCTGGCACGGGGCACCCAAGGCACATTGGAAGCATTGATCCTTGCTGCGATGTTGCTGAAGTAGTGAATGGTGCGTATTCTCAGAGCTTTAACGTTTCTCTTCCTGATCAGTATCTATATCTGATTGCAAGCAGTTTGGGTACCAACTTGTGTTGTACAGGATGCTGACTTGCTGAAAGCAGTCTTACCAAAGCATGAGCTTTTAGAGGACAGAATTTAAAATACAAAGTAGCAGTAAAAAACCATGTTGGATTAAGTCCTAGCAAGTGACAGATGAGGTAGGACTTGAAGTCTGAGGTGTTGCAATTGGTTTTAGCTACTGGTAGATAACAAATGCATCAGTTCCATACGATTATCAAACTGTACAAAGATTTGCTCATGCTGCTGTAATTGCCCATTGTTCTCAATTTTTAGTGCACACAGTGGGAGCAATGTTATCATTCCCTTGAGACACATTCCCTTGGCTATGTCTTAGACTCTTTAACACCTTAGCAGCTAATGCAGTTAAAAGCTGTATTCTGCCATGCATTAGAATTAATTTCTACATTGCTTGATATTATACTTTACATCATTTATTTAAATAATTATTTCAGATGCTTATGAAAGTTCCAAGTTGTTGTGTGACCAGTATTACTTAACATCTCCAGAACTGAAACTTACTCAAGTGAATGGTAAGATGATGATGCCTTACGTTTTAGCTTTTGTATTTTTCAAATTCTGTATTCCTAGTGTGTAACTCTGAAGTGTCCTGTAGCCTGTTAGCTGCTGCTCTCTCATGCTAAGATAGACATAACAAAGCCTCTCCAGGCCTGCTCTCCAAGGACACCCAGACTGTCCTAGGCCCAAAATGTGTAAACCAGCATCTTGAGAAGGGGGGCAAGCTGAGGGGAAATTACATCATTAGCTAAAGTTTAATTGGCGAATTTATGCTGATATGCAAATGGACCAAACCTATAAAAGTGTCAAGAACTCGTGACTCGGGGTCCATCTCGGGTGTAGCCTTTGGCTGGCCCAGGGTGTACCTCTGAAGGCCTTTCAAATAAATATCCACCTTTATTCTCTTACTCCTGTCTAGTCTCTGTTTCTAGGTTGGCCTCTTTAGGCATCAGTGAGAGCTTCCTATCAATAGCCAAACTTTTGCTTTTACTGACTCAAAAGGCTCCCAGTTCTGTAACCTTAATGCACATACCAGCTGATCTGACTTAGGCTAGTTCCTCGTCATTTTCTGTTACAGGCACCTCATTTAACCTCCTGTGTTAGAACTCAAATGTCAATGTATCTTAAACACTAAATTTTTGAGGTACCATTTATGAATTTGAGAAAAGTCAGACAAACCTTTACTTAAAGTAACATGAGAAGTGGCTAGAGAGGACCTCCATATCTGGGGTGAGGAAGTGGGGCTGGTGACTGAAATGCTGGATCTGGTCTGAGCTGCCTGCATGTGTCTGATGTCAGCAGTCTGCTTAATGTTTAAAATCCTTTATTTATAAAGGGGAATTAATACTTGATTTTTTTATTTGTTTATTTGAAAAGAAGCTGTTATTAAGCAAGTGGCAATTACAATCTAAACACTGTTATGAATGCATAAAGCTGTTTGCCAGTTTTGGAGGAGGGAAAACCAAAAATGAAACTTGATTTATTTTTCTGTTTGTTTTGGCAACTTGCTCATTGAAAAATTTGGATACAATATAGAAAAATGTCGTCACCCTTTTAAATCTTTTGTATTTTTCCTTTCCTCTAGGAAAAGCTCCAGGAGAGCCAATTACCATTGTATATGTTCCATCTCATCTTTTTCACATGCTTTTTGAGCTCTTTAAGGTATGTCAGTATAAACTGAGAGAGTGAAGTGGGATGTGGGGTTGTGACCACCACTAGCCTTCTGCTTTTAGAGATTACATCTGCAGGTTTGCCCTGGTGCCTTTTTTGTAGAGTGGACAATGTATTTAGCAGTAGTGAATGGGGCTGAACTTCAGTGCTGCTAACATGAGGTGCAGAAATCTGGCAGCCTTGAGCAACTGCTGAACTTTGCTCTTCTCCAGAAACCTGTTGACTTTAAGGGAGTTATTTAATTTACGGTGCCTGAGTTATGTTGGGCAAGATGTTGTAATCTTTCACTCAGAGGAGTCTTGGCTATGCTTAGACACTTCTAGGTGTGAGACCTCCTCTGCTCCCGTTGTGCCAAAATTTATAAGTGTATCCCTTGGAAACTAGGCACTGATAGGAATAGAGAGTAATTTTGCCTCTGTGTAACAGGGGTATGGTTTGAAGTGCATGGATTCAACAATCTCTGATCATGGTAACCTTCTTTTCCACAGAATTCAATGAGAGCAACTGTTGAATTCCAAGAAAACAGTCCTACCCTTTCTCCGATTGAAGTGATAGTTGTTCTAGGGAAAGAAGACCTGGCAATCAAGGTATTTTTTTGGACTACTACAATATGGACTTAATGTAATCTTTGTTTTTATACATGCTTAGCTGATTCTATTAAAAGATCTTCTGGCCTCTGAGAAAAGATCAAAGATACTGTGCATGAGCACATGAGCATTCTCTTGATGATATGAGCCTCCATGTAGCACAATTATCTAATTGAAAAATAATACGCTGCAAAACAAATGTTTGCATTTATGACTGCTGGAAAGGTGTGTTCCAATAACAGCATTTTAAATACTGTTCTTAGTGCGTGCTTGTTGTTAACTTCATTCTCTCTTAAATCAGATCTCAGACCGAGGAGGTGGTGTTCCAGTAAGGAAAATTGAGCAGCTGTTTAGCTACATGTATTCCACTGCACCAAGGCCAGATATGGATGATGGTCGAAATACCCCTCTTGTAAGATGTTTTCAATACTCGTGTTATAATTAGGTTGTTGTAAGCATTGGGGGGTTAATAATGAAGTACTGTGTCCATCTTGCAGCGCTGTGGGATGTGCAAAGATTAGCAAGCCCCGTAAATATGAATTTACACTTTCTGAAACAGAATTTTAATATTTACCTTAGTGGACAAAAATATGCTTTTAAAGGTATAAACAAAGAAGAACCCTGCAACCGGAATCTAACCCCTTTCTTTTTTTTTTCTTCTTACATTCCAATGACACTAATTTACCTTGTCTTCACTCTCCACTCAGTCCTCAAACTTACTGTAAATCATGCTGTCTTTCTGGAGGCAAGCACAACTAGAACAGGCTTTTAGACTTTCATTAATCTCCCAGTAGCAAGCTCCTTTTACTAATCAATCTGTACTAGCAAAAAAAAGGAAGGGAAAAATACTACAATGTAATATATGAAAGTGGGACATGTATATAGACCCTCCCAGTTCCACAGAGATACTTTTTCTTAAGGTTTTGGGTTGTTTAATGGTCAGTTTCAGCATTCTCTAGGAAACTGATTAGAGATTTATGTTTTCTTCTAAGAGAAGAGGAAATGCAAAGGATATTTTAACAGCTTAAAAATCTCTGAAGACTTTCCAGTTATTTAACTTTAAGCCATAAGAGCTAGTAAAAAAAATTAATTAATTTTATATTGTACTTTATTTTTAGGCTGGCTTTGGGTATGGCTTGCCAATTTCTCGTCTATATGCTAAATACTTTCAAGGAGATCTAAATCTTTACTCCATATGTGGTTATGGAACAGATGCTATCATCTACTTGAAGGTATGTATTTATATTTAGTTAAATAAAAGATAACTACCATTAATGCAGTGGGATAAACTACTCGTTACCATTTTAAGGTAGACAAAATCTCTGCTCATGAGTAGCTCTTCTTTTTTTCTTGAGAAATGACAGGTTTAGTAACTGGTTTTTAACTGGTATTTAAAAAGTCACTTGGCTTTAACTAGTTTACTCGAACAACTACTAGTGAGAGCCCTGTTGGTTTTCAGTTTGTGTTAAGATACTATCTACTTGTTCATGGAATGCAAAGTACTTGAAGAGAGTGAAGTAAAGGTGTGAGCAACAGATCTGGTTTGTTTACTCTGAACACTAGAAAATCTGTATAAACTAAATCCTTAAGGAGTCGAGGTGCTATTTGACATCTGCCATATAGCAAGCTATGGGATTCAGATACCAGTAATTTTGAACACTGGGCATATAACATGCAGTGCTATTTCTATAAGAAACCTGCAAACAGCACTACATGTTCTTTTCTACTTTCTGTGCTTAATCATGAGAAAAACTTGCTTTGAATTTCTTTTGCTAAACTGAAAACACTGAAGTTCAATCAGAGCAGAAGTTCAAAAGGAAGAGACAGTTCAGCTATATATATGTAACATTTCTATTAAAACATTTTCACTGGAATTTTGCAAACGAAAGCCCTTTTCCATGCATTCCTGGACTATCTTGAAAACATGTTAAAGGGTACTGCTTAAGGCCTATTAAAAATGCATAAATAGGATGTGATGTTACTGCATTTGTCCTACCAAATTATCCAAAGCAATCATGGATACTGAAGCACATAAACTACCATATCTATTGTAGAAACATTTGTGTAAATAACTTCATTTTGTAGTGTCACTGGCTTAACACTTTAGTCATACTGAGTGAATTTTTGCTAAGTGGCATTATTGAGAGATAGAAACCAAGTAACTTGTTCCTTCTTGACTTTTAGGCCTTATCAACAGAATCAGTAGAAAAACTCCCAGTTTTTAACAAATCAGCTTCCAAGCATTACCAGGCTACCTCAGAGGCAGATGACTGGTGTGTCCCAAGTAAAGACCCAAAGAATATGGCAAAACAGAGTGCAGCTTTCTGAACAGAAGTTGGTATCCAGACACCCAAGGGGATCAAGCTGGCTTCAAGAGCAGCGTTTGGAAGCATTCATCTACCTCCAAACAAGCAAGTTTCAGGACTGGCAGAGGAGAAAGAAGATAAGAATATTATAAGCCTAGGCTGTATGTGCTGAATCTGAAACCTTGCTATGGACTTCAGGATGAGGAAAATAGGAGCACATATGTCTTTAAAGAAGAGCTGTGTATAGAGGAAAATCAGGCCATTTTTTTACTATGATCAAAGACTTGGTGTGGTAGAGGTGTGCAATTTTTAAATCCTGTTTAATGCTTGAATTCTGAATACTGATAAACATGAATTATGCTGATGCATATTTTTCTCTTAGAATAGTTATCAGCAGTTTATCTTATTACAGAACTTCTCAGGTAGATAGATAACATCTGTACTTTAAAGCTGTGTTTATAACATTTGGAAAAGATCCACTTAATGTGGCAGTCTTGGAGCAAGATACAAACAGCATTCTAATACAGCCTGACTGGAAGGGAGGGAGCCCTGGGAGGCAGGGAGAAAGTGTTTCCCCTATATTAGGAAGTCCCATTTTAAAAGAAGGTATTCCAGGAATAATTCTTCTGTGATGCCTTGCCCTGTGAGTCAAGTTGCTAGATATTTTACGTTAAGCTGTTCATGGGAAATCAGTCAAGTAAAGCTTCTATGCATCAGGTAATGAAGAAGAAAATCAGGGTATTTTTAAAAGCTACTGGAAAGAAATGGAA
Source organism: Pachycephala philippinensis (assembly GCA_013397055.1). Lineage (NCBI taxonomy): Eukaryota > Metazoa > Chordata > Aves > Passeriformes > Pachycephala > Pachycephala philippinensis. The sequence goes on along the minus strand of VWZT01012685.1, from coordinate 359,398 downwards.
AATATAAACAGCTCTAACGTTAGGGTACATCTAGCCTGCATCCCTGTATTCTGGAGAATGTGTGCCAAGTAAGTCAGTTAGGATTTTCCAAGAACTGAAGTCAGACATGCAAGTTGAACAGAAAGGCTTTGGTGATATGTATTGTATAAGCATGTTATGAAAAACAGCATGTTTAAAACACAGTCTTCTGGTTTGTTTCTATTGTGCTGTTAGGAGATTAGTGGCTCAGTACACTAAACTAAAATCTGCCAATTGTCTTTTCCAAATTTGTATTGGACCACAGCAGCTCAAAGGGGTACATGGGGAATCTATACCCTGAAAGCTGTGGTGAGCACTGAAGGCCTGTTGGAAAGGTTTTCGGGAGTGGTGTTGGAACTATAAAAATTTATTCTACGAACTGTTCATTACTATGGAAAGGGCTTAGGAAATGTTTCAAAATACAAGCAGCACTGAAAACTACAGAACAGCTTTTATGAACAGCAAAATAGGGGGAATTCCCACAGGAACAGTGCCAGTGGGAGAGAGTTGTTTGGGATATACTCCATTCTCAATAAGCTTCTTCCTTGTCTATCTTCTTTGTGTGTTTTCACTTTTGTAAGTGAGGTAAACTTAACAGAAGCTAAACTATTGGACATTGGCCAAGCTGGCCAGTCAAAAGTTCATCAGGGCTGTATAATATTACTTGAATTTTTTTACTAATTATCATATTATCTTATGTGATCCTTTGCAAGAAGTTGCAAATACAGTAAAGCATCCTGCTCAGTATGAGTTTTCTATTAGAGATTTCTGTTTGTTGGATGGAAAATCACTTCATATTTCACTGTGAATCTAAAATGGTTTTTAACAGGAAACTACCTATGTGTTCTAGAAGTCCTGTTGAGCTTTATTTCTCATTGAAAATAAAATAGTATTTTGATATGCCTCATTTATTTTAAAAACTAATCTTAGATATATTAATGACAGCTGCTGAGTATGACGACTTTACTGCATCTGGGCTATTTTTATCCTAGTGAATAAGCTGCAGTCACCAAAGGTCACCAGATCATGCATCTGAGCTCAGCTCAGTGAATGAAATGGCTAATAAAAAGGAAATATCTTTGTCTAGAATATACAGGTGTGAAAAAGCTGCTTTCACTGTCGTAAGATAATTGAGTACTTGTTGATTTTTGTATTGAATACAAGGTCACAAACACATACCTAGGTAGTCATTGTTGTTGAGTAAACACAATTTACACCTTTCTGTCTGCACCCAGTAGTGCTTGAACCTGAGTTGTGATCTGATGGTACATCTGTAATACAGCTGCAGCTGCTCCAGGTAGGAGCTGTAATTTCTGTTTCAAAGCAGCTGAGGCACATGGGTGCTGCAAAAATGTTTGTGGTGCTGCTTGCAGAGAGAAGCTGTGGAACATTCATGATCCAGGTAGAGGTTGTATAACACTTAAGGAATCCACGTGAAATCTCTATAGTATTACAAACTATGGCTATCTACCTAGATAATACAGCACCTTTTCCAGCATTCACTGAATTTTTATTCTGAAAGTAGAGCTGTATATTTAAGTCTTTTACTTGGCTGTAAATGTTGAAATAGTTTTATAATAAAATATTTTAAGTGGTTGTCTGTTTGTTTTTTAAGAAGTCTAGTGCAAGCAAGGGCTTTTTATTTTAAGTCTTATCAAATGGAGTTGAGGAAAACAACACTCATACCATGTCAGGTACAGCAAGGGGAAGAAACACTGGAAGAATTATCAGTTTATGCTTAATGTTGCATTGGTTGAGAGGTTACATAGTACCTAAAATCAGTGCATTACTTCAAGCACCTCCTTACTCTTTATAATTGGGACAGTATTCATTTTGAGATGACAACTGGGAATCTTCCATCAGAGCATGTTCTACGCTCTAAAATAGTTGTCTTTTGTTCAGTTTTAAAGAATATGAAAATGGACTAAGAAAAAAAGACATCCATCATTGGGTCTGTATCTAACAAAAAGTTTTCCACAGACTAAATGGATGTCTGTCTTTTAGCTGTGAAGCAATGGGACTGCTGGCTTTTCATATCTGGTGTGTAAGAAAATGGTAGTGATCGGCTGAATCAGATGATGTCATGATCCAACAGTCCTGTACAACAGGAGCTTTTGGAGACTTGTGTTGGCCTGGGGCCATCCTGCATCTCCCTTAATTTTAAGAAGACAGAGTAACTGTAAAAATACATGTAGATACTTTACCTGAAAGAGGAGAGGTGAAAACCAGCCGGACTCCAGGTGTCTGGCACCAAGCCTACAAGTGACAGCCTTGTGTACTGAGTTTACCCTCCTTAACAATGTGGGTTTCACCTTCTTAAGGGTTTTTACTTGTAATACCAGGGAAGCAGATCACATGGCATCCCCTTTTTGCGTTTTGCAGTTACAGAAATGTACCACTCTGACATATACCAGTATGCCAGGTGTGTTGGGAGAAACAACCCAGAACTAAAGTGCACCAGGGACTTCAATAAACTGCTACAGAAAACAAAAGGAAACCGACAACACAAACACCCATTGTGTTTTCCTATCATTTTAACTGTCCTGCACTCTCTATAGACAGGACTTGCATGTTTCCTGCCAGGTTTTTCCAAGCAGAAATACACATACATGCATTCTATACCTTACCCATGGCAGGCTTGGGAGCAGGGATGCTGAAGGGCAGCAGGATGGACCCAAGCTGCTGTCTGTGCAGCCTCCTGTTGAGCACACGGCCCCAGCAGGCCCGGGTCTCTGCAGCACGCTGTGCACAGACCATCAGTCCCAGCCAAGCTCCCACAGTCTACAAGGCAAAATGTGGGTCTTTTTCCCTTCCCCTGCACAAGCCCAGTGGGTAAGAGAGGCCATGCACCAGCTCCTGATCACAGTATGGGGCTGGCCTGCTGCTGGGGGCATGTCAGGGGGGCACTGACATCAGCACGTTTACCCGTGGCTGAAGAGTGTTCTGGTTTCACAGGAGATAAGCAGGTGTTGCACTTTCGCTCTTTGCCCCCTGATCAGGACCTTACACAGCCAGGTTCCTGATGTCAACAGAAACCACGCCAAAGCACCCTGTGTTTTCTCTTCCAGATCATTAGCTAAAAAGTGTACACTGATTACTGGTTAGTGTTACTGGTGCCTTGGGCACATATCCAGATAAATCTCCCTGGAGCCTTGATACACAGTTGTTCATTATCATCATTTCCCTATCACTTAACCAAGTTTTTAAATCCAGCAGACTTTGCCCTTAACATGCAATAATGTCCTTCCCAAAGCATTATTACAAAACAAGCTTTGCTACCTTTGATAAGAAACACTACTGGACTGGAAAAACTGTTGTTTTTTTTTCTCCTTATGGTAGCAATGACAACTTGAGAGGATCAGGTGTAACACCCAAGAATTTTCTGCTCTGAAGTTCTTTAGCAGTTTTAGCAAATGGAAGGTAGAACATGGCAGTTCATGATCCCTCAGCTCAGCTGATTTTTGCGGGTGAGGATGGTGAAGAAGAAGGGGCACACTTCTCAGTTAACATCTTTGGGTTTGTATTTCCCAAGAACTGACAACACAGTTTTAAATGCCTATGTCCTAAGGCCCTAAGGTGGCTTTGCACATCTGTGCTGTCGTACTCATTCAAGACAGAATGGCTGACTCAGTACCTGGCTAGATGCTGCTACTCCTCGCAGCCAGCAAAGAGAAAGGACATGTTGGTAGGCAGCTTCTGTCAGTCCTGCTTCTCTCCACTCACCTCACAGGGAGGAAAGGGCAGAAATACCCACGGGCAGTCTTAATTCTTCCCTGCAATCTCGAATGTGGGGTGTCAAAGCAAGTAGCTGGAACACAGTCCTGGGTCTTCAGAATATCCTGAAGCCTCTTAATGATGTAAGATTTTTATACAAACAGAAAAATATGTATGGGGTTATCAGGAGCTGCTCCTCATCAACTCTCCTCAGTACTCCTTCTGCAGCTATGAAAGGAAATCAAAGCAGAGTGCAACAAATTGGCCCATGTAGAATTAGCACAGATTTCCCTGGGTCACTCTCTTGCTTTGCAGTTCCTAAAAGGAAGGGGAAAAAAGGGAAAGGATCTATCTGATTTCCTGCTGTGTGAGGGACACAGCCTTGAGGAATGAGACTCACTGCCTTCCTGGAGTCATATCCAGTTTAAAATCCAGACAGAACTGTGATGCAGGAAACACAGCAAGAGGAGTGACAATCAATCCCACCATTTTGAGCTGCCAAACATTCTCCTGGAAGGTGACAGAGAGTTTCTAGTTTAGAACAGGCATGCTTTAAGTTACATTAATGTGATACAGCACTGCAAGGCTGAAATACGAAAATCAAGTAAAAAAAACAAAAGACACTTGTTTTCATACTGTTACAGGTTGGGCTTTCTGTACTTTGTCACATCACTGGACTGGGCCTGAAAGCTGAAAACCTTGGCATGAGATTTGGCACACCGAGTACGACACCTTATCGTGACACTGTGTACATGTCTGTGTGTGTGTGCTGAGGTGTGAGCTGGATATCTCAGCTGCCTCTCATGGCCGGTGTCAGTGTACCCAGAGGAATCCAGAAAGCTTCTTCTGAAGCAGACACCTACTTCTGGTGCCTGACTAGTGATCCTGACTCCAGTGGCAGAGTTCAACTGACTCTAATGGGACCCCAGACACTGGGGGCACCTCTAGGCACCTGCGTTTGGATGGCTTCAGCTGTGAGCTGGCTCCCAGCTCATTCGGTTACCTAAAAATAGACACCCGGTCCTGTATGAGGAAGGCTGGAGTATTCTTCCTGTCTCTCATCTGTCACTCTGGAAGACAGAGGTCTTCCACAAGTCCTTTGTCATGCCTGCCAGTCCCATGCAAACACCTTATATGGACACTCCTGGCTTTCTAAAGTAGCAGTGAATATTTATGTTTAGGTAAATGACTTAAGTCCTCTTACTCGTTCTGCGTGGTTGTGGGAAACTGGAAAAAAAGAGGTCAAAATTATATCAGTGCTGTGTCATTGCTGGCCAGGGTGGATATATAATGGAAAATCCCAGACAATATTTATTTTGCAGCAAATGCCAGTGGGATCATTGCAGATGAGCTGGCTGCTGGCACGAGCTGTGTCAGCCTGGAGCTGCCTCTGCGCAGCTTGTCATCACTGACATTGCTGATCTCTCTGGGTTTGGGACTGGTACTAGTGCCACATGACCACAGGAGACAGCATGAGGCTCATCACTCTGCACTCCACAGGCAGCAGTGCTGTCAGGCAGCTCTGAGCCATGCCTACCACTCCTGGGACAACCAAATACCAATTGCTGAGCAGACCTTTTACAGAAACTTAGGAGCTAACTGTAGCTGATGCTGATTTTTAAGTGCTATGAGGCATACTGACAAATCAGATGCATTGAAAGCTCTTTTTGTAGTGTTTATTCCTTAGAATGGTTTTCTCTTCCTAGCAGCTTTGCTGCCTGCAACACTCTGGGTTGATTTTTAACAAATTAACTGGGAAACAGATTTGAATACCTGCCAGGGCTACTTGTCATCTCCTCCAATCACTGTGGCTTGCAGCAGGGGTAGTAACATGCATTGCAAAGACTATTGGTGACCCAGAGTCACTCCCCTGCTTACAAAGGGTATTGCAGGTGGAATTCAACCTTCACGCAGGGGTGGATCAGATGGTTTGGACCACTCTCGGTGTTACTAGGTATGTGTCATTGCCTCAGAGACCACAGGAAGCTGTTTGCTCAGGCATAAAACTATGTTTGTGTTGACACAGAAGCACTCGTTTCTGCTTAGTTAGGACCTGTTATAAAACCTTCTGATCTCACAACTTTCCCTTGCTTCTAATCAGCTTTGCCTCAGGTTTTACATAAATACACAATGAAGAAAGCTTCATTTTCAAGCTCTGGCCAGGGACACCTGAAGTTTTCATTATTCATGTTATTCATGGAGATGCCCAGAAGTCTTCTGCTGGTACAAATTCCTTCATGTGCTTCTCCTCCATGGCCTTACCCTCTTGTTCCTGTGTTCTTCCTGCTCCTGCTACTGATGCCTGGCTCTGCATGCTCTGTAGCCAAAGGATGGGAACAATCCTTTGGAGACATGTCACACTTCCAAAAGATTTGAGGATTTTTCAAGGCCACTGGATGATCAGTTCACTTGAGGAAAAAAAATTGTGACACCTTCTGCATATTCCCAGGCTTCTGTCTTTTGAATGGCAACATCTGTATAAGAACAGCTGAAACAATGGCAAAATTATTCACTGGAATGCCATAAATTGATGCAGACAGACCCTGGAAATCATATAACAGTACTCAGGGCTTCCTGAAAGAGATGTTACCATCCTTCTCCAATGAATTGTTTTTGCCTTTTCCTTTGCAGCAGAATGATATTCCTCACCTCTGAGTATTGATCTTAAGGGAGGGGATGTGTCTTGACTTTAAGTCTGAACTGTAGTAGTCAAACAAAGCAGAGAAGAACTGGGGATCCTCCCAGTTCTTCCCAGGAATAAACATATCCACTGCCTTAGGAAATGAGAGTTTTGGAGGGAAAAGGTCTACGCTTAACAGGGGGCTATTTCAGAAGAGGGTGGTTTCTTTTCATAAGAGCAGAAGAAGATTCCAGCAAAGCTGTTGACAATGAAAGGGTAAAATAAATATTTTTCAGCATTTCTTTAAAGTATATTTACACTGGAAAGTTTGGGGATTTTAAATACTGTAAACATTTATAGAAGAATAATGGTATATTGCTGTAAATTGTGGTAAAAGTTCACTTATGGAAGTATTTTTTTAATAGTAGATTCAGAAGCAGTTATTCAATTGTTCTTATTTTAATAGTGTGTGAATATGGAATACAGAATATAGGTGATGGATCAATGGGTTGTCTATAAGCCTGAGAACTGCTGATGTAATTCATTGTTCTTTTCTGTAATGTTTCTAACATATGCTAACTCTTTTCCAGTCAATAAAAGACTGTAATATAATGTGGGATCAACATATTAAACAATGTAAATTATAGATATTAGAGTAGTAATAACTCATCTTTAGACTTCACACCATGTCTAATGAAATGTGTGACAAGATTCCTGTTGACACCAGTGAGTCGTGGACAAAGCCAAAATGCTTTAAGCTGTTGATCTGTAAAGAGACATATACACCCCTAAATGTTTCCAGAAAACATTAAACAAATTAATTTTTAACTCCTTCAGAGTGCAAGACCAGGCAAGAGGTCGGCCTCACTGTGTTACCTACCACAAGTTCTGCAAATTGGCTCTCATTGTGTGGGAGGAATTTAAAATCAAGAGCCATACCTAGGAGAGGAAGAGAAGTATATGACTGACATTTAGACCTTCAAGATATGTTGAACAGAAATGTGTGTATGCACATATGGCCAATTTAAATGCACTGAACTGGCTGACAGCTCTTGCTTCAGCCCGTCCTCCTTATTTAATGCAGTACAACCCTGCAGAAGCTTGAGATCCAACACCCCCAATTAGAGGGAGGTCAGCTCTCAGCCTTTCCATTCAAGCCAGGTGAGACCAAAAGCCCAGGTCCACGCTGCAGGAGTCTGGGTGCAGAGACACCATTGTGTCTGAGGTATAAGCATGTCCCTGTTCCATAAAGTGGGCAGTTTGTCCTTGCCTTCCCGGCCACCAAGAGCCCCACTGAGATAAAGGGGTTTTTCCCCTGCCTGGAGACAGAAGGACAGAACTCTTTAACACTACACGACAGTGACTGGCCACAGCTTGTGCTCATTTCACACAGCTGAGGCTTTTTAAAAAAAGGATTAAGAGTGTCCAAACCCCAAACAACGTGAGGGCCTGCTTCAATACGGCTGGAAGATTATTCCAGCTGTTTGGGGCCGGAAGCCTAAAAAATCGAAGCTTGCCTCCCATAGTTAGTGGAGCTCCAGACACTTGGACATGAATAGCTTGGTTTAAGCAGAGGGCAGACTGGTAGCTAAAGCTAGATAAAAAGATACAAAACAGCACTGTAAATAAGAAGTGAACAATTATAAACCTTAAAAATACCCTTCAGGAAATGCATGGCTGCTGTTCTGCTGCTAGCTGCTGGATCTTTTGTTCTGCTTACAGTTTTCCATCCTTTTATTTTCTCTGGTTTTTTTCTTATGAGGACAAGCCCTGGCTGCATATACAGCACAGCCTGCTCCAGCTGGGACTGGAGGCCATGGGAAGAAGTGGTGCCTCTGGCCACTGTTCTGGCAGCCTCCTTAGCCAGAGGGGACAGTGGCTCACGGGGACAGTGTGTTCCCTGCTGGCTGCACTGCAAGCTTCAAAACATGTTTATGTCGAGTCAGCAAGAACCGCCCAGATTGGTCATGCCACTGCTCCCTCTCCCTTTCCAGGCTGCTGGAAGGAGCTGCGTCAAAGTCCAAGCCCACATTTAAATCTGTTGCAGGCACTGCCTGCAGTTGGATCCTGCCTGCCCAGAGTCACTTACCTGCCATTTCACCAATGCACCCAGGGCACCTGAAAGTGAAGGGCAGACAGGGCTGCCTCTCTGCCCCTCTCCCTGCTCCGTTTTGGAAAGGGCAGCTCTCCCTGTCCTCGAGCAAGTTCCAGCAACCAGGCAGAACTCAGTGCCATTTGATATCAAACCCTCCCACAATTATAGCACGGCCAGGCAACAGCAGATAGTGTGTCCTGGTCAGCCGGAAAAGGAGTCCTCCTCCTTGATCTTCTACAGAGAGGATGCATCCCGTCGAAAGCTTAAAGGGACACCAAGTGCATAACTCAAGTCCATCTCTAAAGCACAGAGGTGCTGTGTGGGGGGCCCTGCAAGAGGGGACCATGACAACTATAGCACAGCAGGTCACGTACTTGGTGGAGTTTCAACCAGCTGGAAAGAAAAGCAGGAGAGAGTTGGGTTATGGAGACCTCCGGCATCCAGCTCTCCACAGCTGTGTCGGGGTCTTTTGGGCACTTCCATCCAGGCTTGCTAATGCCACCTGTCTGCCTGGGATGGGGTTGTATATGAGTCTGTGTTAAGGTTCCCTGAAGTGCAGGAGAAAGTGTTTGGGTTTGCCTTACGCTTGCAGTCACTGCAGTGGAAAGCTGCTCTCCCCAGGGCGGCTGCAGCCCACACTGGTGGCTTGTGAGTCCTTGGTACCAGGGACAGGCCTCTGGGTGTGCCTGAGGGGGAAGAGCACACGGGGACATTGTGACCAAATGGAGTCTTCTGTTCATAATAACACTGCCAGCTTCAAGTACCACAAGTCATAGTTCACAGCCCTCAAGATGTGGATTCGCATTGTTAAGTAAATAATGTTTAATCCTCTTGTTTAACATTAGATTTCCTTTTTTGTTTTTCTAATTTGCTGTTGAACTTCACCTCCAAATGTGCATGGCAACTCTCCCAGGTTTATTGAGACACTCAGTATTCACCATGTGAAAATCTATAATATCAGTTCTAATGCCAGTTCTCCCCTTTCTCTCTCAGTTCTTCCCCCCCACACCATGGAAATAGGCTGAGCTCCTACCTCTCCCCTGCACAGCTCCCTGCCACATCTGCCCATTTCCATCCACCAGGCTGAACTGTCTTGGCGAGGGAGGAGTGCAACCGCTGCTCTAGCAGCACAAAAAGAAGCTGCCAGAGATAAATGGCTTTATGAACAGAGGCTTTGCTGATAGGCCTCAGATCTTTAGAGCATCCTGGTGTCATTAGAAGCAAGGTCACTGGTTTGTATTTCCTCCCACACCACTGGAGGATGCGGAATTTGATTTCATGGAAAGCTGGCAGAACAAGGAGTCTCTGCCATGTTTCTGATTACAGAGTAGACACCTTCCTGCTATGCTGACAGGTGAAATGTGTGAGCACGGCTCAACTCAGCTGGTGCTCAGCAAGGCAAAGCACACTGCCAGCCCCAAAAAATCCATCCAGCACTTGGGTTTCATCCACCCACCACAGGAGTGAGGGGCATCTGAGAGAAGATTTTGTTCCAGCAGACTGAGTAAATGAGTAAGTTGCTGTGGGTTAGGAAATGCAGGTGTTGTGGAGGATGGCACAAACCTGCAGAACCACAGGGGTGTAGAGGGGTAGTGGCTCTGCTGCCCTTGATAGAAAAGGGAGTACTGAAAGAGTTGCAGTGGGGGTCAGGCCCTATGTCATGTGCCAGAGGTTATGTAGCCAGGAAGGAGAAAGAAAAGGAAAGAGAAAGACAGAAAGAAAGAAAAGAAATCAGTGAAATTCTGTGGACTTACAGTGAAGGGAAGGACAGGACTGTGGAAGAAACGGACCCATATGACAAACTTAAGTCCAAATTTCCAGCAAGGTACAGTTAAGAGCTGCTGCCACCACAAGGTGTTCTCACCATGGATACAGGCTGACAGTGTGCCCTTGAGTTCAGGACAGCCATGTACCTTTCCCCAGCAGGGAACTTGGAAACAGCAGGATAGACTCACCTGAGGGCTGGCTCAGCCTTTGGGAGGTAGGTGTAATTCAGTGGACTTTGGTGCCACTGGGTCTTTTGGGCCAGTTTTACTCTGCATGAATGTTAAAATACCTACATTACTTTTTGCCATGAAATAGCTTTGCCCTGACTGCAGTGATGTCACTTCGCCTGTGCTTTCCAGCGTGCTGAGTGCTTGTAGCCAGCTCAGGCACTGCCCTGCCCTTCAGCAATGCCTGTGTTTTCATACGATATGAACCAATGGCCATATATTTACAAGGCACATAATTCTGTCCCCTCTTTTATAGCATGTTGTTATGAAGTAGACTTTCTGTCAGTATTCTTGCTCTTTTGTTCCTTCACTTTCTTCCTCAGACCTTAGCAGTTATTTATCCTTACTTCCTAACCAAGTAGTGATTTTTGTAGGGTTACCAGGAAGAGGTAAAGATCCCTGTCCTTGACCAGAGCTGTCTGGATTCAACCCCCTTCCTTCCCACAAACAGCCAGCAAGCTTATGGCTATACTGAGGCAGTGCAACTCCCCACTGACAGTTGCTATTGACATAAAATAATTCAGTGCTGATTGCAGTACCAGCAGCCTGAGCAGCCACATCAATCGCACTGTTACAAAGCTGAAGCGTGGTGTGACTCGGGCACTAGGCAGAAGGCTGCCACCAGCATCCCTAGTCAGCCCCAGCTTGAAAGAACAGAACTGAATGGGCCGTCAGTGGTATAAAAATCATCACATGCACACTGGCCTAGTTTTGACTGCCTTAATTGTGATTTAGCAGCACTCCATAGGGTGCCTGTGCAAGGTGAAGGGCAACACACAGCTGCTACATACTAAAAAAATGTTAACTGTGTATTAAAATCAAACAGGTCATTGGAATGCATGATATCCATTGTCACTTCTACGCTTTGTGTCCTATGAAGCTTAAGATGTATTTGGAGAAATAGTCAGAAACAAATTTCTGAGCAGCCAATTGATTTCATCTGACAGTTGCTGCATACAGCAATCTTCTCTGACCCACTCATCTGCTGTGCCAGAGGTCCCTGCCTTTCTACAAAGAGAGACTGTGGCAGATCTTTCCACTACTTTAATATAACTCTTGGGGAGGTTAAGGTGTCAGACACTAGCTAGGCTTTGGCATCTGCTAATAGTATGTCCTGCACTGTCATTTAGTAGAAGAGGAAACTCTAGGGATTACAGGGAAATTCTGCTACTGACATATCCTGAAAGTAAATGGAATACTGCTGTGTCTGACCCATGTGTCTCTTGAAGTGTTTCAGAAAAACAACAGCAGCCCTTCAAGAGCCTGCAAACCTTCTAGCACACTGAAAACCTGGCATGCCTCTTTGTGCTCTCAGAGTTTAATAAGGTATATAATAGCATAGACCACCCCAGACTATTTCAATCTTCCTTTCAATCTCAAAGACTGAACTCTTGTATGTTTAATTTAAAGCTATTTGTCCCATGAGCAAAATCTGCTGCCAGAAGCATTAGTGCATTTTCAAAGGACGTTCCTTAAATATGAATGAGCTGAACCCCTGTGATCATTTTAATTGATCCAGCAGTGCTTGCAGCTAAAAGTAAAGCTGCCACCTTTCATGGCAGACCAGACCTTTTCCCCTGCTGCCTAATATTTGTATTCCTGATATTTTAGAAAAACAGTCAGTCTTGCTCAGCCTAGGAATTTTCTATAAATTCATGATTACAGCAGTTAACTTGATTCTGTCAAAACTGGTGTATAGGCCGTAAGATATTGTTCCATAGAAAGATGAGAAATGTTTCTTTTCAAGATGGTGAGCAGTTTTGAATAAATAAAGTGTCATTGATGCTGAAACACTTGTGGGAACTTACTGGTTCCAGCTCTGATACCCTAATTTGGGTTGAAAACTTCAGCTGAAACCAGGCCAAAAATTTTGACTGGGATGCCTGTGTGGGTCTCCTCACACATGCACAGGTGTGCTGATGCACACACATTCCAGTGTGCACACAGACCCACACAGAGCTGCCAGAATCCAAATGGGCATTTCAACACTATTCTGCTTTCCTGTAGTCATGAGGTTTGGTCCAAAACCTTACAAGGTGATGCAGACAACCTTGTTATCCTCCACACAGCCCTAGAGAAAATGCCATGTGACAGCATGAAAAGGGGTGCAGGCAACTCCTTCCTTCCTCTGCTGGCTTTTGAAATGCTAAGGACAGAAAGACATGGAGTCCTGGCTGCCTGTGCCAGGGGCACCAAGGCCCTATATTCTGGTTTGGGCTTTGAATCTTTTCCTCTCTTCAATGCAAACTCAAATTAATGCAGTCCATTATGAGAAGAGCAAGCGGAAACTTGGATGTGGAAACAGCATTCCCTTGTGCTAAAGGTCCTGAGGCTGCCTGAGTATTGCTGCCATTCAGCCAAGCAATGGGCTCTCATCAGGGAGCTTGTTTTTGGGGTAGACATGGGTGACACTGTTGAGTATGGTCTTGAAGTACCAGAAATGAGCGCATTACAAAACACATGTCACATTCTAGGACCAGTCTGTGTGCAGGCAATTGTCTTTACCTAATCAAAGCCCGCTTTGCGGAGAGAAGACCTTGCTTAGGAGATCTCTCAGCCTTGTGCAACCTTCCTGCTCTTGATATCAGTGCATCAAGTAGGAGGCAGCTAAGAATATATCCTTCCCCTCCTGCCACGAGCAGCACTGGGAAAATAGCCTGTCTCAAGGACAAACCGTGAAAGTTTTAAAAACGTTAGATGGAGGCTGAGCAGGAAATGGTCAACATTTACTGCTTCCTCTTTCAATGACCTAAGCTGATGCTTCACAGCCTCTGTCTTCTCTTCTTGGCATTATGCCATCAGGACAGGCAGCAATGCTGGAGAGCTAAACCAGCCAGGCTCTTTTAGACTCCTTGTCCTAGTATCTAAAAACTGACCAAGCATGAATAGACTTTTAAAGTTTTTGCAGGGAAATACAGTCCTGAACACTGTTAGACTTCAGTTTCACCTATGGACTCTCCACAGATAAATTATTGGAGTTTTGAGTCAGGCTGGAGCCAATCAGACATCAGGGGCTAAGTTTAAAATTATTGCAAGAGCACTTTACAGAGAGGATGCCCATATTTCCATGAACAGCTGCACTGGTCCCCAGACACATGCAGAGTGACCCTATGGTCACAGAATGGATAACTTCTTTTGTCCACAATGCATGTGGCTTAAGAACATCTCTTTATATACAACTCCTAAAAAGCATGAGGACCAAAGCCAAGAATCTCACTGTTATCCACTGAGAAGTCATTAAGGGAGCTCTGGGAAAGGGCTGCCAATGGGAATGGGAAAGGATAGTTCATTCTTTGTGCCCATCTGTGCTTTAAATATTCTAATAGGCCACGGAATGCAGTGGAAATGTTTCAAAAGTCTACATCTCTATTAAGAAGCCAAAAGGCAAAAAGCAACTTATTTCACAGAGGACAGCAAGCAATCCTGAAAACAATTTTCTGTCATTTTAGGTCATGACTCTGCTCAAACTTGTGGTGTAGAGGTTTCTCTTCCATGTGGAGTCATCCAATCTGATGCAGCTTTGAAAATACAAAAGCACGATCAGGAATTATATGACAGTATGAAATTTCAAGACATCTCACAGAACCACATAATCACAGAATATTCTGAGTTGGAAGAGACCCACAAGGATAATTGAGTCCAACTCCTGGCCCTGCACAGGACTATTGCCAAGAATTACACCATGAGCCTAAGAGCATTGCCCAAGAGCATTCTTGAACTCTGTCAGGCTGGTGCTGAGACCACTTCCCTGGGGAGCTGTTCCAGTGCCCAGCCACCCTCTGGGAGAAGAACCTTTTTCTAATATCCAAACTAAACCTCCCCTGACACAATTTCAGGCCCCTCCCTTGGGTCCTATCACTGGTCACCACAGAGAAGAGATCAGTGTTGGCCCCTCCTTTGTCCATCCCATGAATTTAATAAATGATGACCTTATTATCCGGTACTCCCACACCTCACATGAGCGACTCCATCCAGTGTGTGGGAATAGAGTGCAGTAAGAGAGGAAAAAAGTGCTAAAAAGGAACAAATACTAAGGTTTGCTTACTCTTGGTCTTTCTAACTTCAACAACAGAAGCAATTAAAGTGCATCAATCAGGTCTTTTTTCTGTGATAGTGATGTTCTCTAGTGTTTTTAACAGCTTGCAAATTCCTATGACTATAATCAGCCTGATCCCACTGTGCTCCCTGTCAGATACCACAATGCCTATAATCTGGCACCTGCTTGGTACAAAGCTTGGAAGTGAGCCTGGGTGCCCACAGAATAAAAATTAAGCGTTTTCACTGCAGAGGGGGAGGATCAGAGGGAATTTAGGAACACTGGTGACAGCCTTTATTCTTCTCTCTCAGCAAGAGGGTCCTGGCTACGACAGGTCAGAAAACGCTGCTATTGTTCTGCCTTAAACCTCTCTTCTCCAGATGCAGAATTTCACTTTCAGAAGCAGCCAGTGTGGCTGTGTTTCCAATAAAATCAGCTACCTCCATCTGTCTCTTCTGGACTGCCCAGCTTGCCCCATTGTCAGACTATTCAGAAAGCAACAAATGTTTCTTGCCTTGACCAGTTGGCAAATCGTCTTCCTCATGCCTGACTTAAAGAGATGCATCACCTAGAAAAGCAGTGGGTTTAGATAACCTATGCTTTTTCATCCTTCCAAATTCACTGTTTTTCTGCAGTGCAGAATCCAATGGGTCCCATTGACCTGGAGGTGCCTCAAGCAGATTTTTCTGTAGAAAACCTGTCCCAGATGCTGATCGTTCTCCCCAGTAACTTACCATAGTATCTCTGATAGAGACATCTCTGCAGCTGCACGGAAATCTCTCATTGGTGTAGTGAAGTACAGGGATCTATATTACAACTTTAGTCACATAAGAAAGCATTTACTCGTGGTCTGTGTTCGCTTTGAAATTCCTTATTGGAATGGGAAACTGCTAAATAGCAATCTTCTCTGCTATCTGGCTAAACATAAACAGACCCATGAATTGGATTCTTGTACACAGCGTACAAGCTTTAACAAAAACTGAGATGAAAGGAAAGTGATTTCTAACACTAAATAATCTGCACATTTCTTCAAATGCTGTTGTTGCCACTTTGTGAGACAGAGACACTTGAACAGCTTGGCTGCTCCTGTTTGTCTGGGAAGAGCCTGGTGTGCTGTGAGCTGTCTTGCAAAGAGATAACAATAACGATAAGGACTGACAGCTTCACAGTCAGAGATGCAATGAGAAGTCAGGAGTTACTGGCTCCCAGTGGTGTGCATGGCTTGCCTCTCTTTTCACAGAGCCCAGAATTGTCAGGATCTAAAAAAAGTGGAACAGCCCAGATGGGTTGCATCAAACTAAAAAAGGGAAGAAAATTTGGAGTTACCTGTAGGTCAGATCACACATTTGTGCTTGCTGTGGGGTACTTGCAGTGTGAACTGCCACTGCCCTCCATTTCATCCTCCTGGACTGGAGAAAGTAGCTCGGTCAGAAGTAAAGGAAACCAATGCTGGCAGGTCCAAAAGCACAGGAATTGCAGATCAGGGGCCTGGCAGGTCTGTAACAGCACAGCCAACACATCTTCATCTTGGAAACACCTTTTGGTTAATGTGGAATTCCTCTCACCTGCACTTAGCTGCCAAAAATGAGGTGTATAGTCCATGCTAGCAGGCTGGGTTCATTTTTTAGTCAATGGAGAGAAGGGTCATCTGCTTCCCAGATCACATCCAACACCATTCTGAGAGATATAGGAATGGGTATAAGTACAGCTGTGCAGGTTTTGGGGGCAAGTGTTTTTTACCTTTCTTGACACTGGGATATTAATTTAACATTGGTCACTGTGAGAGTGGAAACAGAGACAGCATATGCTAAAAGCTACCCAGCCTGAATATCAACATACAAAAATTTCGGCATTGCTTGTTTCTATCTTGTTTACATACTGTGGTTGATAAATGAAAAAAAATTCTTACAATTAAAAAGGATAATTATGACAAAGCTTTATAAGATACAGACAGGTAGTGAACAGTGAACTAACATTGAATTGAGAGTCAGTGCACAGGAAAACATAGAAACTACTGAAGGCCTGTCTGTGGTCAAAATTCAAAGCAGTTTGCCTATTTCTTTCTGGGAAAGCATTTCTGTGACTTATTTTTGATGGTATCCTTTCTTTTACCTCCAAAATGACAGCTGAAGAAAATCATAGTGAAGCAATATGAAAGGTTGCTCAGATTTAATCTAATGCTATCTAGCAGGCAGTGGTATATGTACTGAAGGAAGCAGCAGCAGTGTTTAAGCTAGGCTGAACAAAGCAGTGTGTGCCCTGGGTGTGTTTGGAGCAGGGGCCTTTCCAGCTCTGCCTCCCCCGTGCAAGCTGCAGCCTGCAGCTGTGATTTCCCAGTGCAGGGAAAGAGAGGAGCTCCGAGGTGAGCCAGTAAATGCCAGCCCAGCTCGCAGGCTGGCCAGCAAATGGGCACACGCACAGGGCTCTGTCAGGATTGTGCCTGGATCTCTGGCACCCCACAGAGGCATATGGATCTGGGAAGGGAGATGCCAGTGCCTGCTCTGCGGTGGCTCAGTAGATGATTCCTTCTGGTTCCAGCAGCAAGTACTTCTTCATGGACAGAGGGATGGAGAGCAAGGGGACTTCTCGATGGCACCTTTCTGACAATATTGCCCGAATAGCACATCTGCATAAGTGCATCAGTGACCGTGGTGAATTGCTGCACACGGTGAACAAAGAGTCATAGAAATCCTGGTGCCGCTGTAAAAAAAAACACAAGTGTGTTTTAAGGCAACCGGAATATTTGGACTATGAGGATTTTTGAATTAAAGGGATAATTGTGTCAAAGCATGTAGTTTGTCCCACAGATTTGCCTTTTGACAACATCTTTTCCTCTTTAATCTCTTAGTTTCTCCCTTCCATTTGCAGCTAACACATTCTGTTCATGGGAATCTGACCCATGCAACAGAACCTAGAGGTACATGGTCATACCCATGTAATATGGCACTTAAAAAGTATCTGCTGACTTCAAAAATATATAAATATACATATTGTCAGATCTGAAGAAACACCAATCACAGACAGAATCTTTTCACTTGCTGAGAGCAGGGACAGCTGAACTCCTGCTCTACCGCTGACAATGGGTGCTCCAAAGGATAACATTGTGATTTAAATACCTCAAAAATATGTCTTTTTTCAGTGAGTGTTATGCTTTTGTCAAATGAGAGATATTGAGTGGGGAAGTCCCCATCCTCTGAGATGCTCTTGTCTTTCAAAAGTGTTTTTTCTTTCTTATGGTTGGGTATGGGCTATGCAAGTAACAAGCCTGGACTTTACTCAGTTATAACTCATTGAGAGCTTACCTCCAAGACATCCTCAGGTATGGCTGCTTTCCACTTAGATGTCGATTTGATATGTTCATAGGAGTTGACGACTACCTCCACAGCTCTGGGGTAGGAATGACAGGCTTGTAGCACCTGCAGGCAGGATGCATGGAAAACATGAGTACCCCCAGGAAGCTGGGGCTAGCCTGGGTGCTTGGCACTGCGCGATGGCAAACTGAGACAGACACAGCCAAACGATTACGAGAGGAGAAGGCTGGAGATGCAAAAGACACAAAGCCCCTCCACACTACTCTGTGCAAGCACAGCAAGAAACCCCAGGCTCATGCCCAGATTAACACCATACAGAAGTGCTGGCTTAGATCTCCACAGCAGTCTAGATGGGGTGGGCTTTATCACCCAAATCTAGAGATAACTTGTTCGTAGCTGGGTTGAGTGACTCAACACCAGGCAAAGCCATGCACAAAAATTCTTGCTTCAGCTCACGCAGCTCAGGAACAGAAAAAAATCCCATCATGTGGATCAAAAATGTCTTGTTGCAGAAAAATTTAAAATACGACCAGGAGAAAAGACAGCTCAGAAGTAAGGCTTTCAAGACACACAAGACCCTGAAACAACTCTTCTGCCCAGTACATTTATCTCAATAGGGAAAAAACACAGTCTATCGTCACTCACGTGCAGGGCATAACGTGGCATTCACCCAGTTTTGTTCCACATAGACACCAGGTTTCACAAACAAACCTGCAGAATATCCGATAAATATCATCCTACATTTTTACAGATGGGGAAATGATGGTTTGGAAGGGAGACCCAGTTCATGCAATAGGAGGCAGGAGGAGGAGACTCCAGACCTTGTTATCAAATACCCTCTAGGAGACTAAGCATTGTTCTGCTACAGAGAGAGCGAGCTCATCTTGGGCTCAAGAGGGCACAACTAAAATTTTGGCATTTTATTCAAAGGCTTCTGGTTGCTTGGCTTCTTAAAACCTTACATATACAGCGGGGCAATTGCAAACTGTTGCTTAGGGCACTGGATGAGAGACAATAAGTCCTGACTTCAGCAAGCTTACTTAGTTGTCTGATATAATGAGACTCTCAGGTACTCCTGTCAGTGTCTTGGGCTTTGCAGGTGTTTAAGAATTTTTCAGGAGGTATTCTGCAATTCTTTTGCTTTGTGATTTTTTGGTTTTTTTTTTTTTTTTTTTGGTCATCAGCTCTGAGCCCAGGCCCAGCACTTCCCCTTAATTCTCACATTTCCTGGGAATAATCCAAAGCTTTACTGAGATACATTTCATTTTGAATAGATTTGAATAGATTTTTAAAGGTTGGATGTGGCAAATTGAATCAAGTGGTCTCATCTCTAATCTTTGGTGGAGACCATGAAATGTGCATTTCATATAACTCAGTTAAGCCTGTATAAAGCCAGGTTTGACAAAGGGATGTGGGTTCTCTGAAATGAGACAGTGAATCTGCTCTGAAAAATTAAGCCTCAACCAGCATTTAGAGTTTGGCATTTCAGGTTGGTTAAGAAGAAAAATTAGATCTGGATCTGGTTTCTTGTATGGGCAACTGTAATTTCACTTCAGTTAAATGATACCACTCTTACAGTAGGTCATCTCACAATGTTTCGGACATTCTGGGCCCACACGGACAGGAATCCAGCAAATACAGACACCACTAATTCCTGAAGTTTGGATCTCTCATCCCATTCCTGTTCAAGACACCACGCCTCTCCATATCCCTACTGTACAAAGACATCCTTAACCTTGTGGAATTGCAGAGGATATATCCGAGCTGCTCCATGATTCAGTAGCAGCTGGTAGCAGATGTCTGGCTGAGCAGCTGGCCGCACAGATGTCACTTTTATGATATACTGTAGGGGTGCACAGCCATTGACATCCATGATGTTTGCTTCTGCTCCTGCCTCCAGCAGCATGTGCAGCAGGACATGATCACAGTTCCAGGCAGCTTTGTGGAGTGGTGATTTGAAATCCTCATCACGAGCATTCACTTCAGCCTTATAGTCTAGGAGCATCCGACAGATGAGGTGGTGATCCTGGCTGTATATCTGGTCCTTATAGTGAAGGGCCCAATAGGCTGCACAGGCCAGGGGAGTCTCCATGTAGGCATTGAGAGCATCTACCTGTGCTCCATGTTCCACGTAAAAAGCCACAAGCTCTGGGACACCCAAACGTGCAACAACGTGCAGAGGAGTCTCCTCATCTTTGTTGTTCGTTCTTATGTTCACATTTGCTCCTGCCAAAGAAAGATGATGGGGGAAAATGAAGGCAATAAAACACTTGTTTGGCCATCTCTCTGCTTGGGCCCTTCTTCCCAAGGAAAAGGTCAGGGTGGGCAACTGGCATGAAACACACATACATAAATGCAAATAGCATGGATCCTGCATTCCTTAAGTCTGCAGGGAAACTCCTAGAAACTTAAGATTCTTGGATCCAGCTTCACATGTAATATGCTGGCCCCAAGCTGGAAGACCTTATGGGAACATTCTATTTCAGAGCAGCATGCAAGCCCAAGTTTCTGTGTAAAATGCTTTTTCACATAAATTGAGAACTGGTGGAGAAAGGAGAGCATTACTCCTACTCCGGAGAACAGCTCTGCTCTGCTCTGCACCCTGAGAACACTCCCTGCAGCACCTCGTTAAACCGAGTCTGGATGAAAGGACATTTTATGACAGACCCGTGGATGATATTAAAGAAGGCATTGCCAGGGTCCCCGGCTGGGGGTCCGAAGTGCTGGGGATCCAGTTTCCGAAGCGCTGGAGAGCGGGTCCGAGCGCCCCGTTCGTGCGCAGCGGCGGCCGCAGCTGAAGCAACAGCACCATCTGCCGAGCAGCGAGCCGGCCCCGGCCCTGCACGGGAGCGGGGGCTGAGATGGGCCCGAAGAGGAGCCAGAAACTGCCCCTGGGCTGGAAAACCCCAACGCTAATGCTGTTAAGCCGTGTTGAGTGTTAGTTGTGTCCGATGTCCCTGAGACAGCATCGGCAATCCGAGTTTGGAGGTGGTAAGCAGACGTGGGATCAGCACCGCCCGCGCTGTGGCCCCAGCCAGAGGGGGTTAAACTGCAGGGACCTGGATGGATCCCAAGGGACACCCCTGAGTGGACACGGCAGGTGGAAGATGCATCTTGGAAACTTTGGCGCCGGGACATTAACTGGCACCCTGGCTTTAGCTCTTGGGGCGTGCTGCTCTGTGAATGTGCACATCTGACACGGTTTGCTCCAGACCTTTCCCATTCTGTTTGGAGTCTCAGCATTCAGCTCACAGGGAGATCAGAGTTAAACGAGTGCATTGGGTGGCCTTTAAAGTACTATTCTGCTGTTGTTGATGAGTGGGTGGAGAAAGACTGCAGAATACATCCTTTCACTTGCATTCATCCTATGCTGTGTTTCATAAGAGTACATTTGACTTTTAAGTTTTTCTATGCTAGCAAATCCAACTCCTGCTGTCAGGACTGTTTGCTTTGGGCAGGATACAACTGGCAGCATTTATTTTCCTTTCTACCAAACAAAATAATATTTATCTTTCCAACAGAAGAAAAGCAATGTTGCTATTCATTTATGACTGCAGATTGCCTTGCCCACAAAGCATGGGCTTTGCTCTTGGGCTTTGCATCTCAGGAAAAGCCTTCAAAAACAACACATGTAACAAAACCAACCCCAAATCATTTGTATTGCCATGGCACAGTGTGATAAATAGGGGAGTCTCTCTGTTTGTAACTAAAGACTTGAACTGTGTTTCTTTTACTGTGTCCTGTGTCAGTACCCTTTTGTTCAGGAAATAGTGTGTGATAAATATATTTATGGAAGAATTACATCTATTCATAGCTTCACTTGTTACAGATGACCAGCAGCATAATGTACCTTACTTTGTGGAAAGCAAAAACCTTTAAAAATTATCTTTTTTTTTTCTCCAAGCCCTGCATAGATGCATGAGTTTGGCTGCATCCATGACAGATGAAAAGATACGGACAGATGAAAAGGTATGAAGAACTGCATCCAATATTTCAAGGCCAGATCTCAAAAAAAAAAAGTGGTTGGAAGAATTTTACTCAGGTCCAGGAAATTTAAACAAGGAAGAAGATGAAGGGTGCCCTTTCATGTGAAAATAGCTCAATAGTAAACCTAGATGAAAAAGACAAAAAATCCTCCCCAAGAGAAATAGGAACTCCCTGATTCAGAGGAGCTCTGCTGCTGATGGACTGATTGGGCAGTGGGCTGGAGGCACTGAAATGGGAAACAATCTTTGAGCAAGGACCAGTGGCCAGGAAAAGGGAAACACAGATGAGGTGAGGAAACAGAATAGGAAAAACTTCCACTGATCAAAGAGATGAGGATAAGGAGTCTGAGATGAAGACATGAGTCACCTGCGGATGGAAGGGATAATTACACATCTGATTTGAGAAATTTCCTCCTAAGAGAAAGCCCAGACCATGCCCACCATCTTTGTCCATGGCATGAGAGGTGTTCCAGAGCTTTACCTTACCTCTCCAAAGCAGCTGCTGGGCACAAGGCATGGAGGTTCGTGTCGTGCAGAAGTGCAAGGGCGCCTGCCCACTCATTGAAAAGCAGTTCAGCTTAGCTCCGTGGTTGCAAAGGATCTTGAGACACTCGACATTTGCCATTTCACAGGCTACGTGGATGGCAGCTTTTCCATTGGGCCGGCAGTTGATTGTAGCTTTGTGATTGAGGAGGACCGAAAGACTCTCCAGATGTCCATACATGACAGCTAGATGAAGTCCAGTTGCCCAGGATATTTTTAATTTATAGCTAGGCAGCCAGTACCCTGTACAAAGTGAGAATGTGTTACCAGCCTTGGAAAAGACTTTCCTTTGGACTATCTACCTGCTGGGAATAATTGAAGGGGAAGGCAGGGTTGGAGTTTTAATGTAATTTACTGTAATTTCACCAGCATAGTGCACACAAAGTTCTCTCAAGCGTAACTTCATTTTCATTAAGCACTGTTACTATATGTGCTGAATAACCTGCCTTTTGGAGAGATAATTCCCATGTAGATGTACTCTGAAAGAAGCTATTAGACTTTTTTGTGACTTGTGTAGATTAAATTAAAAAAAAAAAAAATGCTTAGAGAGTTTGAAATGCCACCAGCTAAAAATGTGGGGGAAGTGGGATCTTCAGCCTGCCAATAGCTGAACAAAGGTGGCATTGGAATAAGATGGCAGCATTTACTTAGGACAATGACTCAACAGACAGCTCATCCTACTGTTTCTGTGTGGGAGATGGCAGGATCTTGCATGTCAGGGGCTGGATGCAGGCCTCCAGGGATGCCTTACACATAGATGACCCTGGTAATGTGGCTGCAGCTGTGTCTGGGACCTCCTGCCAGCTACTGCCCTGACGAGCATGGAGTAAGGAGATTGGATGCTGATGTAAATTAGGCTGAAGAGCCAAATAGAAACAGTGACACTTTAGCATGAAATTTGGCTCCAAAATGTTTGGATTTTTCTCAGAAAATGTCACAATGAATTTTTTGTTTTTCTTTTTTTTTTTTTTAACTTACAAACAGGTGTAAGACCAAATAACACATAAATACTTGTTCCCAAAATAGGACTACATGCTTAATGACTGCACAGATACTTCTCAGAAGTGATTACTATAATCACTTGTTTAAAAAAAGTAAAGCATTATAATAATGTGCAGAAGGGCAAGAGGAGTCTAAATTTTTTTGGTTTTGTTTTTGTATTTTTTTTTTTAGATACAGCAGCTGCATCTTGGCTAGAATGTGACTATAAGATTCTGTGGGTTTGATTTACTATTTCTCCTTGGACCACTGCCTGGTTGAAATCTGTTATCATGTAAAAAACAGAAAAAGTACTAAAGATGTATAATGAGGTTAAATCAATTCAAACCTTCATTTTTTAGTCTCTGGCTAATGTCATATATATACAGTTTTTACAGTAATTATGAGGAACAAGAAGGAAGCAAACAAAGTGCTGGTGGCAGGGAAAAATGGATTAAAATTTTTCTTCCCTCCTAAATAAATTACAAGTATATTTTCAGATAGGGCCAAGAAACTGCAGACCATGTAATCTACTCTAGGGCCAAATTTTTGGGACTGCCAAACCCAGCCCTCAAGGAACCCACACTGTAAATGGCAAAAGCAGCAGCCCTGAAGCCCCAGAGTGCCTGAGCAGGGTGACAGCCTCCTCTGAGGGCACTCAACCTGCTGACGGTGCAGGTTACACTGGCAACTCTCTTCGGGCAACCTTCTCATCATATACCCTCAAACCAGGCACAGAGAAGGTGGGCTCTGTCCCAAAGTCTCTGCATACAGCAGAGCAAGCTTCTTAAATCCCCTTCTATCCAACTCCACATGCTGTGCTCCCCCTTGTTACCGGTGAGCTGTGATGCACTGCCGGCTTACCCCAGATAGGGCTGGGTCTCCCATTTGTGGCCAAATGTAAGCCATAAATTACATGTGAACAGCAGGAAAGTTATGCTTAAAGCCAAGTTATCACTTTTTATAGCCACAATTTTCCTGCCTGAGTCCACCATTTATTTCTGTTGCCTGTGCTGCTTGCAGGTGAGTTGTGCTCGGATATCTCCAGGGAGCATCTCCCATGTCCTCTGCCCAAACCTGCAGACATCTCTGAGCTCAGAGGGACAGGGACAGACACTGAGCAGGAAGCAGATGTGGGCTCCATGGGAGACCTCATTCAGCTTATCCGTTGCTTTGGTTAGTAACATAAAAAAGCCATGGTGCAAGCAAGATCAGCATCTTTGAGAGCTCTCAGCCTCTTTGGAAGAGAGGAAGAAAAGTCACTCTGTCACCCATGACATCTCTTTTCCACTTCATCACTAAGGGCTATGGCAAAGCTCAGACTGTCACAATGGTGGGTGGTGAATTTTTCTCCCGTCTTCATCCTCGAGGAAATCCCCCTTTCATATCACAGTTATCTAGCATCCAGAACAAAAGTAAAATTTACACAAGAGTTGATAGAAGTTCTTCCTGCCTTTCAGACAAAGTGAATACAATACTGTGATTTAGGCCATAAGGGTGTATTTTTCTCTCTCTCTACTTTTTGGAAAACAGAGAATTCTTCAAAAGAGACTAGTTAATGATTGCAGTCAAATGATCTATGATTAAAAATCTGTGCGTTAATCCTGTAGTCTCAAACCACAACCAAACTGCATTTTAGCCTGCTGAGGACAGAAGAAGATGTATTTTAAGATAAGTTCAGCACTGTGTGGCTTAGTTCATACACTGTCTCTAAGGGAAGTACATCATGACTGCATCATCCTCACCCTGAAGAAATCCAAAGAGCAGGAACCAATCATTAAAAAAGGACTAAACAGAAAAAGAGAAGAGGTGAGATAATCCCTTCTTTATGCCACAGAAGAGAAAGTGCATTTGCTGTGCTGCTGCTACTGGAGGTGTTTATCTCCACATATGATTAGCTTCTGGCAGAGACTGATCATTACTGTTTTCTAAATACACACAAAGAGTCTGCCAGCAAGTAGGTCATGAAGTATGTTGATTTTAGCAAAGAGCAAACTTGGTTTATTGCTTTAAGTTGTAAGGTTTTGGAAACTCTTTCAGTGTCTGGCTGGGAACTGGTTTGGGTTTTCTACACTCCAAAACAGATGTTGTGTTGATTGTTCTGGTTGTGTTTTTCCAGATTATTTTTCTGTTTTGATAAACTATCACATCCTCACTTTCTGTCATTTGGAAAAATAAATCTTCTCCCATCCAGCAACATCCAAGGTCCACAGGATTTCCTTAGCTCCCCTGAGCTAGGGAGAATCCACTTTACTTCCACCGAAAATGGAAGACAGGGAATATTTTATGTTTCTAAATAGTCTGTATAGGTGAACGGGTTCGTGCAAGAAATGTATATACCACATTTAGCCTGCATGTGTCTGTTCTGGGCTTTGCACCCGAGTTCTCTGTGAGGAAATGGCAAAGGACTCCTCTTTCTGGACTCCCCTGCAGCTGCAGCACGGAGGCTCAGGTCGGGCTCTGGGCTGCCCTTCACCAAGCCCATAGAGCTGATAAGCTCCCTTACTGCAGTGGCCCTGCCCATATGAGCCTACTGAGACAGTGCTGCCTATGGATCAGCTTGTGCTGCAGCTTCAGAAGAGATAAAAGGCCACAGATCCTTGAAAACCACTCAAACCCCTCTACTTCCTGTCTGGTGAATGCTGCCGCATTTACCTTGTTTGTAGGATGCCAGAATCAGGTTTTCATCTTCAACTTCAAACACTGTGTCCACGTCTATTTTCTTTTGGCTCAAGAGCTCTTCCAGTGTTTCAAAGTCATTGGATTTCAGGGCTTCAAGAAAAGCTTTTTTCACCAACTTTGCAGCTGCAGCTCGAGTAATTCTTCCCTCTGTATTCTCTCCCTCTTGGTATGACTCCTCCAAATCCATTTCCAAAGGTATCTGTCTGTGCTGTGAAGAGGGGCACACTGAGGTCCCTTTAGCACAGTTGCATGCTGAAGTTTCTGAAAACCAGAAGGTAATTTTATCACTCAGTCATGCTGATCTGCTTGTTCTATTTATATGAGGAGCATTTCAGGCATCGAAATGCCACTCTTAGATATCACCACACTCTTTTGATGAAAGCGAGGACAGACACACTAGCAATTAAAACAAAGTAAGAGTTATCTCCATGGGCTTCATACACATTAAGCTTCATTAACCACCTGATTACCTTCTGCTCCTGTCCATACACTTACCTTAAAAGACACTAGTCCTGGGTGTTTTTTCTCAGCTGGAGAAGCACCCACACTTCCTTTTAGAGTTGCCATGGCTGATTTATTGGCTGCAATGGGATGTGAGGCTCTGCCTGCAGATGCCTTTTAACTAGTGCAGTTCAGAAAAAAAAAAACTAAAAATCCTCCAAGGCACTCTTCATGTGGGAAGTAACTCACTCTTCTCCAGGACAGCATTCTGCTTGTTGGTGCTGGGTGCAGGGGCAACAAGCACTGCTCCTTGGAGGGAGAAATGCTGGAATGAGGGGGGGTGCAGGGCGGTACAGCCATATTATGGGGTGAGGGATCTCATACACTTCAGGGGGTTTGTGTGTGTATTAAATTAGCTGCAAGTACAGGAGGTTGCATGGGTCCATAGGCTCTTCTCCTTCCCCTGCTCACCCTTCATTTAAATTCAGAACTTCTCTCTCACAAGCCCATCAACTACTGAGCACTTCCCCCTCCCTGCCTTTTCCTGCAGTCTTTGCCAGCCCCATCCCTGTACTGACAGCAGTTAGAGGATGCAAACCCACATGTAGCTAGCATGAGCTGCTGCCATGCATCACTTAGAAGTGGTTCACACCTGCACCCACTTGAGCTGCCGGATGAGACCATAGCTAGAAGGACACTATTTACCCTTGATTTAAATCACCCAGAAAAGCAGACACCACCACAACCATTATAAAGAAATCTTCATGTTTCTCCTTCCTGTGAGTTTGGCTGCCAAGGGAGCTGATGGAGAAATGTGAGCCAAGTGCCAATGGAAGTCAGAGTAGCCTCTCTGCTTGAAGAGTTTCCAGAGGCCAGGTTCCTCAGGCAGTCCCATGAGCACCTGCAGCAGGATCCCTGTTCATGGGAATGCTCACCAGCTCTCTCCTACAACCTGTGCTCAGCAAAGGTGGTACCAGACAGCAGTTCATATTGGTGAGTTCCTTCTACCTATGTACTTTTGAATGAAGAATACTTTACAAAAACTAATTCCCTGAGGTAATGTACATTTTAATAGACACAGTGGGAAGGAAAACAGCTTGCCCTGGTGCTATAGGTCTCAGACAGCTCATCTGTGTCTTTGGAGGCTTAAGAGCAGAGTCAGCATTAGGCTCTTCATACCTTTACATTCCCTCCTGCAGAACCACCTCCAACTTACTTTGTTGTTTGCAGTAGTGGATGACTTCAGGCTTTAAAAAAAGTGTTGGTGCTCGTCTGGTTTGAGGAGAGGAATAAGATGTGAACTCCAGATCTTACAGGCTTCTTGTTACCTGCAACTTTATTTTTAAACCACTATATTCCTGGAAAGTCGTGCATGCACAAAGCACTGATGTGTGGCTGCAATCAATTGTTCACCTCAGCTACACTTTCAATTTGGAGCGGAGTAGCTTTTTATCTATCATCTTTCATAAACAGTATCATATGACATGAGGACATTCAATCTGGCTGAAAGGATTGTGCTGGGACATCTCTTTGCCTCTCTGCTGCTCAAAGGGTGACATGCACAAGCACGTTGCTGTAACAGATTACTGCACATCTGCTGATCCATCGTGCTTGCTCTTGGTTGACGAGCAAGGTGAAGTAATTTGTGCTGGCTTGGCCCACAGTGAAAGAGAAAGCTGATTAAAATTACCTTACATTTGTCATGGTCCAAGAGTGTGCACAGGAAGGAGCAGCACCTCAGACCAGATGATGCATTACAACTTGCTCACCTTCAGCAATTTCTGTGACCCTGCTCTGACTCTCCCAGAGTTTTTTCTTAACATCACTAAGATTAAAAGAGAGAAAGGAAACAATTATAGATATGTATATAGCCTATATAGATACCTATATGGCCTTTGTAGTTAGTGTTTTCCTGTAAGCAGCATTTGGGTCTAATCTTGAAACAATCTACTCATATGTGTGGTTTCAGTACAATTACACATAAGAATAAGGAAATGATTTTATGTTTTGAATTGCAAACAATCACAAAAAGTTAGATAGTCTTTTTAAATCACGATGTAAGTATTTTTATTAATTTGCCTGAACTATAATCAAAACATATATAAGAATACATAAATACTGTAAGACATGGGGGGAACAAAAGGGACCAGATTTTACTATACATCTGTATTTTTGTTGTCGGTACGATTTTTTGCGGACTACTCCCTCACCGTACCACAAGGTGGCAGTTTGATTTTGAAAGTCAACACTGATGTCATCCACTCGCCAGGTCTGCCAAATATTCTGAACATTTTACTGTGAAACAATAGCTCATCCCTTGGTTAATATAAATGACGGTTAAAAAATTTACAATATTTAAATTATAAGTTAGACTTGAGGCCACTGTCATGCACACTGTGCATTCACACACTGTATCCACTAAAAAAGCATGGTTTCCACATTTAGGATCAATTGTCTAAATTACAGAGTTAATGCAAAGGCACATTTTTGAGAGGGAGACAGCTCCTGCCCCCAACCCTTCCTTCTGCTCCACGCAGTGCCACACAACGGAGCAGGAGCCACAGGCACATGAACACCTGCACCTCGAGGGACAGGCTGGATCTGCCCCCCAAAAGTGGTTACAGCAGGTCATAAGAAGCAGATGTGAAGGTTACACAGCAAACAAAAGAAGAGCAGACAACCTCTGCACTCTGCTTCCCACTTCAGGTGATGGGACCATTGTCCCTGGCTTTAGTTGGGTTGCTGGGGACCCTCTCCAGCAGCATTATCACAGGCTTAATCTTCAGTCCACTAAGTCAAGGGAAGTATTTCCACTGATTTCAGTGGGTCATGTCCTTTATTAGGCTGGACACCAAGCAGCTGAGCTGAGCAGGGGAAAGCTGCCCAGAGGTGAGTGCATGAGCACCATTGGGGTGGTGTTATGAAAAGGATGATGGGTGGCACAGGACTGTGTATGAAAATCAGAGTTGCGACTGCTTATAAGAAGACAAAGACAGGCTTAAGCAGAGAGTGAGAAGAGATGTACTGGCAGACTGTGCAGAGCATGATTCCTGAGGAGCCAGAGCCCCTGCACTGGCGCTTGCTAGTGTAGAGCAGTAATATATTGACAACCACATAACTCACAGCAGTGCTGGGAACAGCTTGAATGAAGTTTGGAGGTGAAAACCAACATCCTGAACTCTATGCTGGGGCAGGCAGGAAGCCAGCAAAAGGAGAAATGCTCCCAAAAAATGGTGGTGATGCAAGCAGAGCCATGGGGCTGCTCCAAGTTGTGATAGTGAGCATCCTGACAGTCCCCTGGCTGTCCCTAGCCAGCTGTCCCCTGTCCTGCAGCACCCCTGCTCCAGTGGCAGCGCCGTGGGGTGCAGAGAGCAGCAGTGGATGCAGGGTCACCCACACAGGTGGCATCACAAATGTTCTCCTCTCCCCAGCTCCAGAGGGCCTGACTTGCAGCAGTGTCCCAGCACACCTGGCCAGGGAAGTTGGTGGCTGGCTAACGGGGGTCACTTCAACAGCAGGAACACACCTCCCTGTGAAGCACTCTGCTCTGAAGCCTTCATACTGAGGAGGGAAATGCACTGAACGTCAGATCTGTGGGCCTGAAGCAAAAAGCAGATCCTTGAGTTAATCCCACACTTTGATCTCTTCTGAACAGTGCGTGCTTGTAGAAATACTGTTGCAGTAGTGATCACAACCTCCTCGCTCTGCCGTGGCCCCTTACAGCATCTGCAGCATCAGACCAAGTCTGCCACGCTGCTGCCCACTCCGTGGGCAACGTTACCTTGTATGTCCCTTGTGTTGCCAAGTATATCCCTTGTTTCTTGACAGCTCTCAGTTCCCAAACTGGATTAAGCACAGCCCTCTTACTTATTCATTTAGCACACTTTTTTCCTAATATTAATATTGATATTTTTTTTCACTGCTGCACATCTTTCTCCCAGCTTTAGCCATCATTATGTTTTATCTGATTTTCTTTTTCCAGGATGCTGACTCTGAGTGTGAAGATTACATAAATCATCCCCATGCTTCTTGGTTTATTTCTTATTAGGAAAAAAGCTATTTAGCTCTGCCAGGTGCAAACTATCTTCTCCAGCTGCTCAGCTGTAAATCATCTTTTGAGAAAAACCCTCTCTGTAAATTCATCCCTGTGGCTGGTTAACCTGAAACCTTCTTAGTATCATTAGTTTTGAATCCTCCTCTTGTTCTTTGTTATATTATTTCACTTTTGTTCTCATTTGCAAGGGATGGAAACAGTCTCAGATACTCAAAGGCATTTAGACATAAACTTCCCAAGTCACTGAAGTACAGCTCCTAGGAACTGGGAACCTATGTGCCTAGGAAACTTGGGGCCCTGTAGGTTTGTTTCCAGCAAAGCAAGAATAATTTAGAAATATGGAGCAAGTGACAAACTTAAGCCTTAAGATATATACAGGTTACAAAATCAAAAGTTGATGGCAACAATCCAGAATTTTGTTCTCATGGACCTTCTTGTCTTCATGGTGAAAGCTTAGCCCATCCTTCCACAGGTTTTGTTTTGGCTTTTATGCCTGCTATTTCCATCTTCAGCCCCAGGGAACTATTTCCTTTATTCCTGCATGTTGTTCCAGTTTCTGCTATCAGTGTATTTATTAGAATGTTCAGGAGTTCAAGGTTGGATTAGCTATTGATATTGGAGTGTTAGCTGTTAAATTTAGGGTATTTTAAAATGAGGAATAGTATTTCAAAAATTACTACTAAGATAATTAGTAGTTTATTGTCCTATAAAAAGTATGCTCAAAATGCACTTCTTCTACAAAACCGTTAAAAGAAATACCATATATACCAAGACAGAATGCTTGAAGGTTCTCTTTGATTCAAAGGGCATAAGTGTTGTAAACAAAACATGCGCACAGAATTTAAAATCAAGTGGACAGTATTTCTAAGACACGGAGAAGACAAATCTTGCCTATTTATGCTTAGTGGAAAATTCTCCTCATATTTTTTGCAGTTTGATGTCTGAGTATCAGACAGGATGTAAAACAGTAGGACTTTGCAACCAAACTTAAATATGAATGTGAATCTTTACCACTTCTTTCCTCCTGATGCGGAGAGGCATGGACCATGGTTTCAATGAAGCCTGTGGAAAGCAGTTCTTTAAAGA
Source organism: Pachycephala philippinensis (assembly GCA_013397055.1). Classification (NCBI taxonomy): domain Eukaryota; kingdom Metazoa; phylum Chordata; class Aves; order Passeriformes; genus Pachycephala; species Pachycephala philippinensis. The sequence goes on along the minus strand of VWZT01012685.1, from coordinate 327,840 downwards.
CAAGTATTCCTTCAGAGCAAACATAATTCATTGCCCATAGGAAGTGCCTTGCAGGCAGCTGCATCTTCCCTGCCCACTCTGATGCGGGGCTGCTGCTGCTTGGCCGGGCTCCCTGCTGGGGCTGAACTGTGGCAGCAGCTGGCTGAAGATGAGAGCTTATCATCAGGATCTTCCCAGCAACTTTTGCCTCACCTGTTAAAGTGAGATTTGTGGAGAGCTGAGATGGTGTTTATGAGATGGTTACTATATATTGGATTATTTCCTTGATATTAAATATATATTGAATAAAGTGACAGGAGTTTTAGGACAGGCAAACAGCCAAAGTGTGAAAGGATCTCCAGTTCTGAAACTGCTCTAAAATGCCAGTCCTTTTGGATCAAAATGCTGATGTATGAAGGAATAGAAACACTTCCAGCAGAAGCAGTACTGGTACTCTTTAAACAGACACCAAAGGGCCAGCTCTTTGCTGGCCTGGGAATTTAACTATTCTTGCTCTGAAGGACTGAATTTGACAGCAGTGCCGAAATAAAGCATATGGAAGAATCTGCCGAAAGCGTGAATGTGTGGAGAGGGAAGAGATATCACAAATTAAGCAGTGCATCACAAACACGGCTGGAGGCAGCAGAGAGGCAGGGACAGTGCAGGTCTGATGTGGCTTCATAATCGTCCTACGCCCACGGGGTTGCCCCAGTGTTTTTGATTAATGTTTTCAATCTCTGCTGTTGCTTGTGTTTCCCACCCTTTGCTGATAAATCAGTCACTCACACACGGTGGCTGCTTGCTAAATTTCTAAGCAATGTAAGCTGTTAAGCTCGCTCATGCGGGGTATTGCCCTCTACCTTCCCCGAGCACAACAGATCAAGTTTGAAGGTGCAGAAGTGAAAATATAGCTGTGTTAGTCTAAAACAGGATGTGCACATCATCTTAGATGCTGGTTTTATTGGTAGTGGACAGGATAAATCCTGCTCCAACTGCAGGAATTCCATCTCTTGTTGACAGACATCCAAAATGTGCATGAATGATGCAAGACTGGCTCGGCTTTGATGCTGTTGTGTGGGATGTGGAGCAAAGGGGGTGAGAAGTGAATCACCTCCATCAGTGTGGAGTGGAGGGTGTATGAACAAATTCTGGCGTCATGGAATGGAGCTTAATATGTTTGTTCACCACCCTGAGACCATTAGTATAAAAGCCAAGAAAATAAAAGCAAATATTTCTGATTTAAGCTTACAGTTGCCTTGATTTACACCAGTTATTAAAATATTCCCTGAGGAAAGAAAATAACTAATGCTACCATTTACCTCCTGAGCCTCTGAATGACTGAACCAGTAATATGGCAAAATCATCAACATCTTATAGCTATTTATATTTTGATTTTCTGTGTACAGCTCTTTCTAACATTATTCAGAATATGTATTGTAAAATTATGTTCACTTTAATGAGTCTGAGTTAATTTACTAGATCTGTATAGAAAAATGTGCCTGCAGTATTAAAAGCATTTTATTTCCATTTAAAAATCTGTTGCCATAGTGACCAATCACAACTTTCTCAGTAGCTTTGTCTAGGCATTGGATGTAGGCTTTATTTTTGCTTCATTTTATTTTTTCTCCTGCATTCTCTGGGCCAAGTCCTCATTTAACTCATTTTTTATTCTTTTTATAGTCTGTCCTTTTCCAACCATATTCTCAATTAAATCATTCTAACTAAGTTTAAACTAAAGATCATGACTTGGCTCTTCCTTTTAGATCATTATGTAAGAAACAGGAAAGTACAGTGCTGCGCACTGTGGGCTTTCTTTGTCGTCAACAGATTAAACGTAAGAAGTCCTGAAATATCAAAAGCCCCAGGAGTCTGACACCTTTTAGTATCAATATAGACATGTCAAAGATCTGCTGAATTGCATCTAAAACTGGAAAGCACTTGGGGATAATTCTTGATGTTTCAAGAAGATTCTTTATAATCAAACCTTTAAAAAAATCAACCCACTTACCATTCTGTTGCAGCACAAATCTTGTCAATAATGTACTTCCTTCTGAGAAATGGTAACTTAGAGGGGTGTTTTTATTCCTGCTTGAAATATATAACTTCTCCAAGAGAAGAACAGGCTAAAGAGCCTGCACATTGTGTATCCTCTCCACCTAAAGCTGGTGGAAGATTTTCTACATGGGGAGAGGCACAAGAACATTTCTGAAGCAAGGGTAAGTAGAGTGAGGGGATCTAGTTACTCACTTTTGCCATCACCTTTCTCAAGATGAGACTCTTGTTTCCTCGGTAGGCACAGAGAAGCAAATAAAACTATTCAAAGACAGAACAAGGAGATAGTTTGGAGGATTATGTGACTCTTACAGCATGCCAGTGCTCAGCTCAGACAAGAAAATATTTTTCCTCATTTGCCCAAACATCCATATATACAGCATAAATATCTGACTCTTGAATTTGTCACAGTCTCCTGCAAGAGTTTGTGGAAACACTTGTAAGGTGCAATTTCACTTGTCTGAAGATGGAAATCAAAACCAGATCAGACATGCTCTGGAAACATTAAGTGTAAAGTAAACCAAATATAATTTGGGCTATAAATCCGGTTATAAAGTAAGCCAAATAAAAGAGGGTTACTAATAACCCTCTGTAGGAGAGTATTTTTAGTAGTAAATTACAGATGTTTGTCAAAGGCAGCACTTTAATCAATATTTTGATAAGCGAGTTGGTTTTTAGAACATGTTTAGTAATAATATGCATAAATAAAAGTTAATTAGTAAGTAATGTGCCATGATGATGTTAGAAACTGCTTTCAAATACTATGCAGAAACAGAACATTACTGTTTTTCTTCTATTATTTAAATTTTTTACTTACTTAACACTGAAATCAAATTGTGATACAAAATCTGTTGTGATATTCAGCAAACTACATTTTTTTCCTCTTAATCCATTTAATTGCTCACCTCTAAGTCAATGGAAAGTGCACTGAAAGATCTGGTCATCATAAAAATATGCCTGATTCCTGGAGGAGAGTCTGCAGAAGTCAGACAATTCCCTTTAGGAATAAAAAATCCAACTTTTCCTTCTAAGGGCATTCTGGTCTGCACTGTGTGTACCTCCACACTTTGATCAGAAATGCTGAACTTCTCTCAAAGATGCTAATAATTTTTAATGATTAAAATATAATCATTGCTGCTTTCTTATCATACAATAGAAATCAGCTGCTTGCTTTTAAATTTCAAATTTCTGCTCATGTTAGAACAAAAGGTGACCCACAGAAAAAATGTATGCGGTGTCTCCTAAAAACTGTTGCCAGCCAAATTCGAGTAGTTTTGGTACCACATACTCAAGCTGTCTACCTGCTGGAGGGCTGCTGGGACCAGTCACCCAGGGTACTCCAAGGAGATGAGGAGAAATACAGAGTTCTGGGTGTCAAGTGTACAATACTCCACGCTGTGTACTCTCTAGCTCCACTTTGTTTCCCTTGTGATGATATGAGGCAGAAAAGACAAAGCCTACCTTCTTCTAGAAGGTACATCAGAGCCTAATGAGGTTCATGTACAAGCTGCTCTTGAGCTGAATCAGGCTGAGAGTGAGATGGATGTCTACATCTGACCGTGCTTTGTGGCATCCCCTGGGTGCCTTCTCTCCTGGCCACTCACGTGATGCCTCCTCCACAAAAGCAGAGCCAAGAAGGCGGGGGTGGGGGGTGTTGTTTTTGGATGCTACAAAGGCCACGTTCTTTGCTCTTTGGCACGTTTGCAGAGGAGAGGCTATGATGTAACAGCTCCCAAGGATTTCAGTGTTGGATTAGGTCCTACAGTCTTTTTCACATTATCTGTTCATGGTTTATGCCTAAAAGAAAAGTTAAATAGCTTATGATTCCACATTAATTATATTTTTATATGGTTATATGCTGTTATAACAGTGTACAGCCATATATATCCGTATATTGTCATACCTGAAAGTATTTTTCAAGATAAATATTAAGAATATAAGTGCAAACAAGTAAATTTACTTCTTTAGCTGTATAACTGCAGGAATCTCTTGACTTTTTCAGAGCTAGTGTGAGCATGATTTAGACAGCCTCATCTACAGAGGCATTATTGTTTTCAGTTTGCTCTTACACTCTTATAGCTTAACTAAAACTCAGCTGGAAGATTTTATGCTTTATTTTTATCTTAATTCCAGTCGAGGGTGGGTAATCATACTCTGTGTAGGGATCAGACTCTAGGTGCACACTCTATATTACTTAGCAGTCTCTCCCACCTTGTTTACCCAAAGGATTAGATCATAGTATTTTTTGGTAAGTCATAGCTTTATGACAGTGTATTTAGTTTTCACGTCATTTTTACCAAAAGGGTTTGAAAATTCAGAAAACAAATCCAGACACAAACAAAATCAATTGAATACTTGTGTAAAGTTCTTCACACTGAAAACAATGGTAAGGATATGTCCTTCCTCTTGCTTATGCTTAGGGAGGTTCATAGGCTGGGTTTGCAGCAGCACAGTCTAACTGACAGGTATCTGTTAAGATTGCAAGTACTTAAAGCTGCCAAAAAAAAGTGAGCAAAATTGATTCTGTTACTTCTCATGTCCTGACTCTTCTATGTTGCTGTCTTGGCCTCCAAACTACTTCTCCTGCTACGGATACTCTCCATGTTAAAGGAAATAGCTGCTAATTGCAAGACTGCTCTCAGATTTGTCAGCACTTGGCTTTATGCGCTGGCACTAAAACGAACAGTGTGGGGGCGTGAGCAGTTTTATCCATATCTCTGACGTCCCTACCACAGCAACTCTGGCTTCTCCCTGCATTTGTGATGCCCTCCCTGGTAAAGGAGAGACCTCAATTCAACCTCTCTGAGCTCCCTCACAATGCCCCTTGCTCTTCCTGGGTGGCTACAGCTGAACATGGAGCTGAATGTGAAGCAACCTACATGATGGGAGTGTGGCTCAGTCAGTGAACACAGGGGCATCAGGCCAAACTGAACTACTGAACTCCTGATGCCATCTCACCCAGAGACAAGGATGTTAATTTGGATCTCTGCTGCTCCTGGTTATCTGAAACCCCAAATATTATAGCTACACTTTGTATATAGTGCAGTTTCAGGCCATCATCTCTCCCATGAAGAAGTATGAAGTACATTTCACAGCATTAGAACTGATGATTACTCCACCAGAACAGTCTAGTTTGAAGGTCTACTACTTACTTTTGTGTCACGTAAGAACCTCCATAGGTTACATCTACAGTTACGTATTTGATGCAGTCCCGGTAACACCAGCACCAAGGCTTGGAAGAGCGATATAAGGTTAAGTTATTCTAGGTGCTGTTATACTGGAACTACAGTGATGTAAATCTTCAAGTAGGCTGGGTAGATGTGGGGTAGCTCAGAAAGTGAGAAACCAGGTGCAGGAAATATAGCTGATGAACTATGAAGAAATGTGCACTTCTATGCTCATTCTAGAATTCAGTTTCCTCTTGTTTTTGTTATGATTCATATGCTTTATGCAACACAATTTGAGAAGTCCACATTTTATAAATAAACTTTATATACTCAAACTCTTTATTATGGTTGCATTTTGCTATAGCAGAAAACATCATAGCATTGTGTGTTCACCAGTTTTTCTTGTTTGTTATTATATTCTTATATTTAAAAGTCAAGGCTACTTTCTCCCTTTGTGTTGAAGTCCTTTGAAATCGTCTGAATTTCTAGATCTCCCTTTTGCATCTTTTTACTGAGATACTGCATCCTGAAAATTCAGCTTTGTTGTTGCAGGTTTTTTTACCTCTGAGAAATTTCACTGACAGTTACAATGCATAAATAAATAGGGCTAGCACTGGGTAAGCTTAATTGGGCCTCTCCCTCTTAGTCCTTTTCTGTGTCATTGGGTAGTTCCATTTCGGTGAGATGCTGTGATGGCATCAGTGCATATCTTTACCACAGCAGCCAGTGGTGAGCCTCTTGTGTTGTGAAACTGATGCCATAATTACAAATCAGTGCTGGATGCACTTGTAAGGTTTTGTTGGACTGTATTTCACTTTCTGCTCCAGAACACAACTATGTGCAGCATGTATATGTGATGTATGCACCAATGCTCACACCAGTGTACCTAAGACTGCAAGAGTCTTTGGCAGCAGTTAATATTTGACAATGGATCAAATCTCAGCATTCTGGATGTTGACTTTTTGTTTCTTTATTTGCAAGTGCATGAAAGTAGTGCACATAGAGTGGGCTGAGAGTCAGAGCAGTTGTGTATTGCCTGAGAGTCCTACTGTACAGAGGAGTGATAATGACAGGAACATGCTCTCCTTTACTTGTCTTTGAAGTCAGGAACCTCCTCGCTTTCATACACAGCTTTAATCTTTCAAAAGCCACATGGCCCTCTCCCTCAGCTGAACAACTCATTATCAGTCACAGTGTTTGAGGAGCTTGCTGCCACGATAGCAGAATTTCACCTGCAAGACTGAAGGATTGTACTGCCAAGGCACACTACTGGCTCAGCATGCTTCTGGCTGAAAAAAGACAGCATTATTTTCTTTATGCTTGTGACAGGGCTGAGCTGTGGCAGTGCAGTTAAAACCACCAGTACTATCCTGCACACCCAGCACCCTGTCAGCACCAAAGGGCAGATTGACTGAGAGGACCTCTCTGACTTTCTATTTAGCCTGGCATCTCTCCAGTTTAGCAATTCTGCCACCTATAAAATAATTAAAGCAGCTTGCTTTGCCACTGCTTCCAGATGCAGCCACAAAAACTGCTTCATAAAGGCAGTAAACAAGAGCTGGGCTAGGACATAGCCTTGCTTGGGGCTGTTTTTGACAGTGACATGTTCTGACATCTTGTCATCACTAAGAAACTTTTCATTACCTCACATCATCATGAAAGAACCAAAATATACTCAGAAACTTATCTGGATACCCAAATTTATGCAGATGCCTCTGGGCTGCTCATGGCTGGCAGTGCTGGAATCTTCAGCCAGCTCTGCAAAGGCCAGGTAGAGAGACTTTTGCTTGCTTTGAAGAGGGACAGGGCTAAAAGCCAGACTGTTTCTGCAAAACCCTTTTCAACACCCTCACCCACAAATCCGCTGATGTAACTGTGACAGGTATTTTTCTCAGCAGCTGAGAAAATCAATAGACCTTGGTGTCACTGCAGGACTGTTTTTACCTTTTTCATTGTAAAAGGCACTATGCATCCATCTTCTTGAATGCCTTAAGGTACCAATCTCTTTATTAGGTGATAGTGGTGAACTTATGTTTTCTAACTGGTTGGTGACACTGTACTTATGTGCAGTGGCAGGGTGCGAGCAGGGACTTTGCCTTGCTCTGTGGCAACGGCTCAGATGCTCTAGGAATCGCTGCTCACAGTTTTTGAATGGGGAGCTGAGAAGTGGCCTTTAACTCTAGCAGGGATAAAGAATGCAAGGTTTAAGAAATTGCTGAGATATTTGAGCAGGCCATCTGCAATTTCCCTTTGATCAGCTAACAGGGTTAAAGTGGTTTTACGCCACAGCATTTGTAGAGAATCTTGTCATTTCCATGATCTGCAGCTTTAGAAGCATTTTCCCTCATCTTTCAGTTGGCAAACCATAGGCTTTGCTTGTGATTTCTGCCTAGTTTTGTGGGAAGCAGCTTTCTTGCCTGCCAGTTTTTATTTTTACTTGAAGCTAGTTCAGCACCTGCATGTCAGCAGCAATCTGATGGATGTGGCCTTAACATTAACCCAGTTTTAAGATCTGCATTCACAAAACCAGTGAGTTTAGTTTAAGATCTCATTAGACCCTCTTTGAACCTTTCCACACTGTGTTGCTATCTTCTGCTTGTTTCTACAGTTAAACTATGGCAATGTCTTCTTTATCTTCCCACGCACATGCCTTCTTCTGAATTTTGTTCAGTATTTGTAGAGCAGCTCTGGGTCACTGAGCACTGCCTGACTCCTCGTGAGCTGTTGATCAGATTTGCCCTCAACGCCCTCCAGAGATTGGGGCCCTCAATGCCCTCCATGAACAGAAGGATCCACTTAATACTATCACACCTGCATCGTAGGCTTTTGTATTTAGTCAGATAAGCCCCACAAAAGTGCTCTAGAATAATATTCTGACCTTTAATCTTTAGTGTAAATTCATTGTAAATACTTAGGCAATGCAGGTATCAGTGGATAGGTTAACATCATTATAAGAGAGAGTAAAATTTGGATAAAAAGAGAGTTTTCACTTTTTAAAGGTTTGTTTGGTAAAACGTACTGTGTTTCATTAAAGACTCAAGAATGATGCATTTTGAAATAGTTCTGAAATCCAAATCTGTGTGTACATAGCTTCGGTATCTTAACTGTTAAAAAATATGACAATATGTGTTAGAGAAGCACATGTAAAGGGCACATCTTTTACAAGTAGAAGATTTAAGACTTCCAAAATTTTTAGGAAAAGAATTTCCCTTTGCCTTCAGTAATTTAAATGCTCCCTTTTATTTTCTCTGTAAGCTGTCTCATTTCCATCAGCTGGGAGAGACAGGGAGAGAGGGAGCCCAGGCATCTGCAGATTTCTACTTGTCCTACTTCATGCATGCTTTCCCAGATGGAATAAATCCACCCTTGGATGTGTTTACTGAGGGTTTCTCTTCTTTCCTTGACTGCAGAGTCTAAATGACTAAATTAGCATAAGACTTTTCTTGTCTCCCTGCTCTGCTCTCCTCCCTTCCTCCACTCCCAGGCTTGGTACATATCCCTCTCCAGCTCATTATGGGCACACAACCCATTCCTGCTTTTAGTCATTATGCTGTGTGGCAGGAGGTCACCCCCAGGTCTCTCCTGAGTGCCCCAAAGCAAAGACCACAGGGGGATTTGCAGCAGACCAAAAAGCAATCAAGAGTTTTCCATAATTGCTGCAGCCACTTGGGCAGCTGGAGGGTGCTGCTGAGGGAAGGCCAGAGAGGATGCTGACAGTGCCGGTGGGCAGACCCCAGGCTGGCTGGGATGTGCTGCGGAGGTAGGCTCCTGAGAAGCCCAGAGTCTTCCTTCAGTCAAGGATGACCTGATAAGCAGAGACTTCAAGGGATATTCATTCCATCTACCTACAGAGCAGATTTCTGCACTTGAATTAGTCACTGTAGGCTCCTTTCCAATGAATGCAGAGAAATGTCCACTTCTTAGGAAAGATTTCTTGGTCTATTTTAGGCACCTTTTATATGAATTGCTACCTCAAAGTAACTATTTTTCCGCTGTGCCTAGTTGGCTTGACATCAGCAAAAAATAAGGTAAAAGCACAACTCGCTTCAAAGAAAGACAGGAAAGTACTTGAGTGATAGACCTATTAAGGGTTACTAAAAAGGTAAAGCTCATCATACTGAACTAAAAATAATAAAGAACTAGGAAAGAAACTTGGGGTATTTATCCAACTCGCCCTCCATTTCCTTACTCTTCCTAAGCCCATGCTTACTGCCTTTGTTGGCTGCTGAGCTGAACCCTTGATCTGACACAGTATGGCCACTCTTGCAATCTTATGACCAGCTCTGATGCCTTCATCTCCCCTGCAGACACCAACATTTTATCAAATGAATTGACCCATCTTGTCTCAAAATTGAGTCCCAGACAGTAAGCAGTATGTACTTCTGTAAATTAAACTGCGGTGTAAATAAATAAATGAAAAATCCTATGCTAGGAAAGTGGTCTTGGTGTGAAACCTGAGATAAGAAACCAGCAGAATCTGTTTTTTCTTATCATGGGTCAATCTGCACGACACCAGGTCTGTTTGTGACAGACAGGATATACCTGATCTCAAAGATCTTTGCCCAGTTATAAGGGCTCATTGGAAGAGCTTTGAACTAGATTTGAAGGGGAAAGGGGATGAAACCAGTCTAGCTAGAGATAAGCCTCGAGGCAGTACATAAGTGTTTGATGGATGGTGTGCTAGCAAGCTCCTTCAGCCTGCTGCCTCAGTGGCAGGCAGATGGAGATGGATGGAGATCCATGGGGCAGTGAAGATGCAGGGGTCATTGAGGTGTTAGAAATCACAGAAGTGTGTGAAAATGGTCCTGCAGGACTTAGGGCTTCTACCCTCAAAAAGGCAGTGGGAACAATAGCCCAAATGAAGTGCATCTACACCAGTGCATGCAGCACGGGCAACGAATGGAGGAGCAGGATGTCATTATGCAGCAGGAAAAACCATGGTACAGTTGCCATCAGGGAAACATGGGGAGGCTCCCACAACTGGAGTGCTGCAATGCAGTCCTGTCAGCCTGACCTCAGTGCCAGGAAAGATCATGGAGCAGATCATCTTGAGTGCCATCAAATGGAATGTGCAGGACAGCCAGGGGATCAGGCCCAGTCAGCATGGGCTTGTGAAAGGCAGATCCTGCTTGACCAGCCTGGTCTCCTCCTATGACAGAGTGACCTGCCTAGATCAGGGAAAGGCTGTGGATGCGTCTACTTAGACTTTATAAATCCTTTGACAAAATTTCACACAGAATTCTCCTGGAGAAACTTCTCGTGGTTTGGATGGGTACACTGTCCCCTGGGTAGAAAACTGGATGGCTGGACCCAGAGAGTGGTGGCACATGGAGTTACATCCAGCTGGTGGTCGGTCATGAGTGGTGTTCCCCGGGCCTCAGTATTTGGGTCAGTCCTGTTTAATATATTTATCTGGATGTGGGGATCCAGTGCACCCTCAGTAAGTTTAAGACAACACCAAGCCGGGTGGGAGTGTTGTTCTGCTGGAGGGGAAGAAGGCTCTGCAGTGGGATTGGGACAGGCTGGATCTATGGGTTGAGGCCAATGGTATGAGGTTTAACAAAGGCCAAGTGCCAGATCGTGCACTTGGCTCACAACAACCCCATGCATTCCTCCCAATAAACCTCATCTACCTATAATTTCAAAGTAATCAAGGAGCAGAAAAGGGAAAAGGAGTATTCCAAAACTAACGGGGAAAGGTATTTTAGAGTGCCTCCTCTTCCCCGACACACTTTACTTGAAGTACTACAAAGTGTGGAGCATCTGCTTGGCCTTGAGGGCAAGGGCAAGAACAGCAGAAAAGCCCTTTTAAGTGATTGCTCAGACGTTCAGAAAAGTGCAAAGGAATGTGTGCAGGTGAGGACATTCACTGCGCAGGGAAGGGAAAGATAACTGCTGAGGGAGGTCATTACGCTGCCAAGCAAGCCCAGGGAGGCCAGCACTGAAGATGATGCAAAAGTAGATTGCAAAAGCAGATGGTGCAAAAGCAGAGAACCCTGGAGCCCTGAGGTGGGTTCTGCAGCCCTTCTCCTGCACAGAGGAGAAAGATATCGGTGGGAGTGTGGCAGGGGAAGAAACATCATTTGTGAGGGAAACTTTGGTATGAGTGCACAGATATTAGCGTGTACATCCCAGCAGAGGTGTACACGGAGTACCTGAACATTCCGCATCACGCAGTCTTGGTCTGACACACTTCGTTTTGTACAACGCGTATTTTTTGTCAATAACAGAACTGGAAGTTGGTCCGCCCGCCTTTCCCACGGGAGCTGTAGCACGGAGCCGGCAGAGAGGCACGGCCTGGCCCCGTGCCGCTGTGTGGCGGGGCGGCGGGAGGCAGGGCCGCCGGTGAGGGCACGGCCGGGCGGGGCGGGGGCGAGGGAGGCAGCGCTGGGCCCGGGGGCGGGACGGGACGGGACGGGACGCGGCGGAGCCGGGAGCGGCCATGGGGAAGCTGCTGGTGGTGGNGAGCGTAGGTCACCGCAGCTCCCGGTCTCGGGCACAACTTAGCGGACACCTGCCCTTGCATCAGCCCAGTGTCAGCCAGAGGGGAAGGGTTCATCATCATCACCATCATTGCTGTCAGCACTATCAAGGGAACCGTTCTGCCCCAGAGAAAATAGTGGCTCTATTTTGTGCCACTGGAACAGGGCACTATTGTGATGCCCTTTTCATCCTGTTTCGGCATAAACTAACTTCGGGAGCGTTTATGCATCGGAAATGCCCTTTGCACTGAGTGGATGTGAAATCCTCCCCAGGATGATGTTGGGAGAAAGGGAGACAAGGGGAGAAGGTGCCCTGGGGCAGGGGGTTGGTACCTCTGTTTTTACACAGCCTGCAAGTAACAGGGATGTGCCAAAAGCACTGTCTGTGAATTTACCTCATCTCATGCCAGCTGGCCAAACAGTAACCCCAAATCAGTTTGCCAGAAACGTGGGCTATGTTCTACCAAAGCTGACCTCTGGATAACTGTAGCCCCTATGTATGTGAGGTTTCCTCTGATGGAGCACAGACGTTGGTGAGCCTAAGTTGTGACCTCACTTGCTGTGAGCTGAAATACCCAGCCATATCATGCTCCGTGTCATACACCTCATGCCATGAGGTATGAATGTGAACACTGGTGTTACAGCAGCTTCTGTCCTGAAAGCTACCAAATGTGTAACTGGTCTTTTCAGGCCACAAAAGTGACAGTGAATTACTGTGTTGGAAGGTGACTAAGTAATTATAATTTTGCTTACGTTCACAAGGACTCCAAATGCCTGATTTCAAAGCAATGACATCCAGCTAATTGAACTTTGGGTAGACAGAAATTGTAGCTAATTACAGAAGGAGAGCTTTACTGACTGGACCCTGGTGCCTGGCATGGAAACGTTTGCGTGTTGCATTAAATCCACCACAAGTGTTGTTGGTGATAACCACGGTGGTAAAGGGGCCCTCCTGCCCTGGAGTTGCATAAGCTGGGATGGCAGAACTGGAAGATACTCCCGGGCTTTAGTGGGGTGAGCCATTTCAAAGTGCTGTGAAGAGCAGGGGACCCTGCATCTCCAAATCAAATGAACAAATGAAACATTAGGAATCTGGTAAAGGAGAATCTCTGTGTCGAAACAGGATCCCCCCAGTCTCTTCAGCACGCTGTGGGTTTTTCCTGTGTGCTGTGTTTCTGCAAACCGCAATGTACCAGCAGTCTTAAGACAGTTGCCAAGTTTGGAAACACACAACTGCAGATCACAAAGCACTCTAAAAGTAATTTAACAGAGTCTTGAGAGGAGAAACTGTGGGTGGTGTTAGCTCTTGCCAAGGGTCTCTTTTATTCATCCCCCACCCAGAAGGCAGGAATCCAGCAAAGACTTCCTTCAGTTCCTTCTGAATTTGTAAAAAAAACTCAGAACCAAATCCCAAAAGGATTGGTTAGTCTAGAGATGAGGAAAACTGAAAGAGAGAGAGGTCTGAATATGCAGCAGGTTCCTGCTGAAGGAAAGGGAAGACCTGTGGTCTGTGTCCCATGAAGTAGGACAGCAGGTGGAGGACTGACACTGGAAAGAGAAACTGAGGGGAAAGGTGCCGTGCACTGGAGTTGCACCAAGAACCAAAAACTCTTGCTTGCTTTGAAGTTGCATCCCACACATATTGCAGGTTCTCCATATTCCAGGCTGCTCTCAGTATGGCCAGTTATTAATCTAGGCCATCTGGCTGCGTGGCTGGGGCTGTCTGAGCTAGATAAACTGACACATTTTGGAAAAGCCTCTGTATATGCTGCAGGCTTGTGACTAGTGTCCTTTTGAATTACTCTCATTCCAACCCATAAAGTGTTTCCCTGGGAATGCTGTCGGGATATCATCATCCCTTGCTGGCTGCTGGCTGAGTTCCTGATGTGCTTTTGGCTCAGGGTGGCCTGCAGCCTGCCTGGGAAAAGCTGGTGAAAATAGGGGAGGGAAAAGCCCTAAGCAGGCAGCAGTGCAGCTTCAGGCAGGATCGCCCTGAGGCACCCTCGGGTGCTTGGTGGGTTTGGCTGTGCCAGGATGGCAGTGGGCAAGGGGCAGCTGATATCCTTCCTGTGCTGTTTGTGGGCTGGGAGCCAGCACCATTCTCTGTCAGTACTCCTGTGCTGGCAGAGAGGGCTTGGGAGGGTTTAACTTGGCTCCTTTCCCTTGCTGTCCCCTGCACTTTTTACTGTTTTTCTTCCTTTTTTTGGCCTGATGTTAACAACCTATGTCCATGATACTGCATTGAAGCAATTTACAATTCATATTTAAGTGATTAAAAAAATGCAGGACTGACATACCATGCAGTGCTCAACTGTATCACATATTTTTCATATCACTGACTGATACTACTGTTTAGTTTATGTTTATGCCTCAAACTATAACATAAACACTGCAAGGTTTTGCTATGGGATATTTGCATTCAGAATTTCCTGTGGATGGAGCAACAGTTTCAACACATGCATATGATAGTCAGACAAAGGAGTAACTACTTTAGGTGAAATGCTTTCTTCTGGGCAGAAAAAAAAAAATCTAGCATGCTAGCTCAACATTTTTACATAGAAATGCAACATATTTTCTTGTGGCACTGCGGACCAGCATGGTCAAGCACAGCAGTCCTGTTTGTGAGTTGTCTTTCATACAGATTTGCAAACAACTTGGAATGGAGGAGATGGAGAAATACAAACTTGTGTGTGTCTGCCTGTATCTGCTTGTGCAGTGAAGTATGAGCCCGAGGTGGAATTTTGTAGGCGTTCATGACTGAAATAAGCACTGATGAGGGGTAATGCTTGGGGTGGGTACCAGGAGAGGAGAGGAGGGGACAGGGTAATTGCTGAAAACCATACTACCAAGTCCTGCTTGTAAGGAAATGAGCACTCCTGCCTTGGAACAGTGCTATCGCTACCTTTGAATGTAGACTAAGAAATGAAGAAAGTGCAACTGCTGCTGGCCTGGTCACCAAAAATAGGCCGTGAGTTACAGTAGAAGATCTCCCTCTCTTCATCTGAAATGTTGGTCCTAACTGCAGGGTGCTTCTATATTTAGGCGTCTGAAACCTGAAGAAAGTGTGCTTATGCTATTTTATCATCTGAGCTGCAGTGGGTCATGAAAGCTTGTCGCTGAAGCTCATGAACAAAATGAAGTTTCTGAAGTTACTCAGTGTAGAAGAATCACTTAATCCTTGGACATGTGTAACCATTGCAGTGATTTGGAGCAGTTGATGTTGTCAGTTCTGGGGTTTGCTTATTCAGTATTTTATGGCTGATTTTTTGCTGCAATACGGCAAACAATAAAACTGAAAACTAGGAATGTTACCTGTTTTAAAAGTGGCTGTGTGCTGTTAACCCTGCTCTTTCCTCTTGCAGGAACAGACTCAATGCTTCACGGGAAGTAGCCCCAGTGAGCCTCCCGAACTGCCGGCTCATTAAAGGGATCGGTACGTGCTTAAAATAACTGAGTGCATTGCTTTTGTCCAGCCTCGTTTCGTAATGGCTTCTAAAAGCCAGCTTCCAAGCCTGATCCCAAAAACAAAGTGCTGATTTGACTTTCATTTGCTACTTGGACTTGGAGGTAGGGAGAAACTGCAGGAAGAAAATGGTACTGAAAAACTAGTTTGGTACAATGCTTTTTGACTTCGGTATTTAGTTTCTTTTCCTTTTCTTGAAATTGAGTACCTTGCAAACACTTCTTCTTTGCTAAGCCACTTAGGAAATGATTTGGCTGTTACATGAGGGTGTGCTGGCTCTTCAGACAGGTTCCTACAGGTGGCTGTCAGCTGGTGACATCTTGGAGATGGGAAGTGCAGCAAGGGTGGAAGCTTTAGGAGAGGGCCACAGGCACCTGGCGAAGGAGCGGCTGCTAAATGCCAGCCAGGATGTCCCTCTCTGTGCCACATTTTGGGGACATTCAGGAGCTGGCTGGTGCCGCGCGGTGCCGGTGGCAGGCGGGAGCTTGGCACGGTTGTGCAATGCAGCTGTGCGCTTCCAAAGAGCAAGGGGTCATGTTTGTCATCTTAGTCTGGTTTGCACAGAGGTTTAACAGAGTGGCTGAAGTGTTGACTTTGTACTTTGGGCCATGCGTTTAGCACACAGCAATGTTTCTGTCTTGTTTTTTTTCTCTCCGTTTAGGATAACCAGTGTATAAAATGGATAGCTTTGAAATTGATTGCTTTTTTGTATCTCCCTTTCTCCCAAATAATAGTTTTTAAACTTAATGCAGCTTTGATGGCTAGGGATTTTCCCCTCCTTAGTATTTTTGGAAATGTCTTAAATTATGTTGAAATTTGTCTGGATTTTTCATGTGTAAAAAGTCATTGGATGAGTGTTTACAGCCTTGCCTTTGAGCTTGCTGAGTCACTGAGTTGATGTCATAAATCTCACTTCTTCCTTGTGTCAGGATTCAAACATCTTTGTAAAGTCAAATTGCTGCTATGAATGAGTATATGCAGAGTTCCTGTGCTTGAAAATAGGTACAGAAAAAATGGCATTTAAAAAAAATTCCAGGTCTTCTAGATGAAGATGTAATTTACTCATACAAGACTACGAATAATGCTTATTTGATGGTGATTAATATAAAATAATTTCTGAGTAATTTTTTAAGCATATCACTATTGCAATCTTTATAAGACTTTTTTGCAACATGATTGTTCTGTCGAGGAAAGAAGGAAACCTGGAAAAGACAAATAGAGTTGTGTTTCATTTCTAAACAGTATCTGGGTTTTTGTGCCTGACATTTACATGAAGATTAGGTGATTTCTGAGAACCTGTCTCTGCTTAGAGGCAGTGGATCAATTTACAGAGCTTCATTCCTCCTCTAACACTGTCCTTTCACACAGAGCTTTGCACCTTGCCTCACCTTTGCTCTGCAGTTTGCTGCTCATTGGATAAATAAAAATGCCAAAAATTAGTTTAGCAGGTCCAGTGTGGCAGAAAGAGAAGTAACAAAGGATTGTGCAAACTTAAAAGTTGGCATGTTCACTCAAATGTCTTTTAAAACCCATTTGCTGTGACAAAGGAGCTTATAACACTCAGGGTGACCAAGGAGCCCTAAAGTTTAGATGCTGCCTAGGTAATGCTATTCAGACATGGGGTTTTGCTGTACTCAGATGTGTAAGGTTGCTCGTGTGGGTGACTTTGTGTAAGGATGTCTTTGTACATGGACATCTTGGCCTCCTGGGCCTTTTTCCTTCAAAGTGTTATGATAAAGCTGAATAAACAATCTGTCTTTATTTTAATGTTTAAATCAGTCCTTCTGAACTCTTAAATTAGACATAGGTCCCAGAGCCGGATCAGCTGGATCTGAGCAAAATAATCTTAAACTATCCATTCTGTACATAGAAGAAGGATGCAGTCTGGTACAGTCTATGAATTGTAAGTGATGGATCTATAGTAAGTGAAGCAAACGCAGGGTAAATGGAAGACTTCTTTAGTGGACCCTTTTCTTTCTGCATAGTTTCACCTTTTCTGTATCTTTAAAAAGACTTTAATCTATTCGGCTTTTCAAATATTGTGCAATATAAGCATAGATGCAAACATTGAACAAACAAAAATTGCAGCTTGCCCTAAGCCTCATTCACAAATATGTAGGAAAGGCTATATTTGTAGAATAAACACTAGCTTCTGAGTTTTATTGGTGTCTAATCATGTTACTGGTTTATAATAAACTAACCATATCTCCTGTACTAATTCCTGAAGTTCAAGAAGTTACCATAGAAGTTGCTAGAAATACTTGCACCTTGGAACAACTAGTGGGATATGGGCAAAATAGTGTCACACTTTTGGACATGAAATCCAGATGGGTTTTTTTTGTTAGATGCACCTGCAGAATACATCATACTAAGATGAAATAAAGAACAACAAAAAGCCAACAGTTCTAGAGTGGACAGCAATTTTTCACAGTATCTTTTAATTTTCCTTAAATGCCCCCTCTTCAGATAATTCCATGGACAAGCTGGGCTCAGTGATGCAATTGAGCAACATAGTGCGTATAAATGATACCTAAGGAGTCAGCTCCTAGCTCTCCTGCCCCATGGAGCGCCCGCAGCAGCAGCGCAGAGCCCTCCCAAAACAAGGCGTGCAGAGAGTCCCTGAGCTCCCCGGGGCCGGGAGTGTGTCTGCAGCCCCTCCTCGCTGCTGCTGGATCAGCAGGGCTGTGCTGAGTCAGCATTCCGCTGCGCTTCCGACACCCGCTTCCGCACATTCCAGGACCCGGCCGTGGAGCGCCCAAAATGTGCTTTGCTGGGCAGTTTCTCTGGAAGCAGCTTGGTGCAGGGCTCTCAGTGTGCTCCTTCCACCGGAAACTTGTAGTTTTTAATTATCTGTTCCCAATTAGCCTGCTCATCCTTCGGCTTGGCAGCCTCACTGATTCGGTAGCGATAAATGATTATATCTCTGTTTATTCACTCACCAGTGTGCGCTGCCAGTAAAAGCTGTCTGTCCAGCTCATGTCACCATGGCAATTAAGCCTCTCAGCATTTCTTTATGCTATTAGCCTCGCAGCAATCCTAGGAAGTGGAGAATTGCCACTAACCCCATTTTATAAATTAACCCAGACTTGGAGACACTGGGGCAAAGGAAAGGAGTTTGTGGCTTAAACCAGAGTGTAAGCTGAGCTGAGAAAAAATGCACGCAAGTTCAAAACTTTAATTGGAAAATACAGCCTCTAAGTGTCTCTGGACTCATGAGTGCAGATATTGCCTCCTGCCTGAGTTAGTCAAAAGTCAGAACCAAAACCCAGGGGTGGGATAACAGCTGACTCCTCCAAAAATGCATCTTCAGACCTTTTGCTCATCAGAAGGCAGGGATTCTCTGCTCCTTGGTGTCATGGGGTGGAGCAGGAGCTTGCTGAGGCTGTGGAGGAACTGGCCCTGGCCAGAAGTGAGAAGTTGTGCCAGTGCATCTTCCCAGAGCTGAACTGGGGAGGAATTTTCCTGGCTAGGTGAATTTGGGGTTCTGGTTCGTCTCCACAACAGCTGTCAGTGATCCCAGAATAAATTATAGCCCAGGCAAATCAGTGCTTGGATAAATAGAAGTTACTTAAAAGCAAACAGTAAACCCAGCTCAAATTTGCAGGTGCTTCCTTGGGAGGAGGTGTTGAGGTGCAAGGGATGGTGTGACCCATGCAGGGGCACACCTGTGGTTATGGCAAAGCAGGAGGGGTTGTGGAGACATGGAACAAGCTGAGTGGAAAAGCCTTGTGTGGATGGCTCTGTTAAAGAAAACCTGCAGAAGAATTTTCTTTAAGCAAATGCTCCTAAGTGGTTTCCCTCATCATCTGCAAAGTGGCTTGTGAGGACTGCTGTTTTTGTTGGTGATTTGGAGAAGAGAGGGGAGGCTTCTCAGGGGAGTAGTGGAAATGTGGGATGGCAAACGGGCTTCAGCATTGGACTAAAAGCTCTTTGGAGAGTGCTTGAAAGCCTAAAATTGCTCTAGTGTTCTTACTAAAGGGTTTTTATTTTATCTTCGTTTCTTAGCAGGGAAAAATGTTACAGGAGCTACAGGAACTGGCAATATTGGAAATGATTACCTGCAGGTGAAAGTGCGGTCTAACTATAAAAGCCCTTAGCTGTTATAGATATGGTAGGTTCTCTGTCACTTGAGAGCTTTAACTAAATATTTGGCAATCCATCTCTGTGAAGTGTCCCAGCTCAATCAGGAGAATTGGTGTGCACAGTTCCCACAGCTGCCTTATGCAAGCCTGAGGTCTGAGTCACGCGTATGGTCCTGCCCTGGAAATCACCATGCCCACATGAATTGCTTGCTGCAGAATACATCCTCAGGAGCTGGTGATTCATCCCACACCTGGTGACTTACCTCACAACATCTGGGGGCACATGGAGCTGGGTGGGAGACTGCCTGGCCACTGCAGGGGCACCCCTGGGCCCCAAAAAGAGGTACACCCCAGTACTATTTCCTTACCCGATGTGCTGTCTTCTGCTACCACTTTTAATGCACTGTGATCTTTTCCACCGAACTTCATCGTGTGTGCAGTCGCATCAGAAAGGGGCATTTATGAGAGCTGGAATTGTAATAAAAAGGAGTTTTTTCAATGGGAAATACTTAATGTCACCTGAAAACCCCTGTTTATCTCTGTTTTGCAGAAGCTGGTTCAGAAGACATCGATATACTTCCCAATGGACTGGCTTTCATCAGCTCTGTAAGTTCCCATGCCACCTCCCCGTGCTAAGGCTTGCCCGCTTCCTTATCTGCAGAAGCCACAGGTGAAAACAGCAGGAGGGGCTCTTTTCTACGAGGCTGACTGGCTCCCAAAGAACAGCCCAGTCTTGTGTTGGCTTAGCTGTCATTCCCCTCTGTTTGAGCAAGCATGCTTCTTGACACAGAAGTGGTGTTGGTGGCTCTGACACAGGTATCCTATTGCACTGACTTACCTGGCCACATAACCTTGACATTCTTTCATGCTGCTTCATTGAAATGTTGAAATGTCAGTCTTCTGCCACGTTAAGAAGATGTGTTAATTCCCTAACTTTTAAAAAAACCCCAAATTTTATATGTTGATTATGCTGTTCCTGGTTTTTTTTTAGCCTTTAGGAGATAGGTTTTCAACATTTTCTTTGCAACTAGGATGGCTGGCGACTATTTTCTAAAACAAAAGCTGATGTTCTCATCTATGTGCTCCAGGGACACCCAGGGAATGATAACACTGCGAAATTTATGCCAGGAATCGTGAGCTGTTGCACTGCTGCTGTTCCCTGTGGCTTCACCACGTGTGATGCAGCCAGTGGTGCTGGACTGCCAGTTTGTCCCCAGTGTGTCAGTTTGCAGGCACAGGAGGTGTGGCTGCAGTGGGGGGCCATGGTGCCTTGGGCACGGCTCTTTGTGCCCCCACACAGCCTGCTCCCTCTGCCAGGGAGAGCAGAGCCATCCCTCCACCTCGCTCACGGCTCCGGAGGCTGAAGCACAGGGACATCCTCATGTCTGCTTGCAAGTCCAATCAAGGCTCCAACTTCTTCAGCCCTGTGATGCTCTTGTTTACCTTTAATCCAGGAATTATTTTCTTATGTTTTGATTCTACAGGGCTTGAAATATCCAGGAATAAAGAGCTTTGCTCCAGATAAGCCAGGTGAAATATTTTTGATGGATTTGAATGAAGACAATCCCAGAGCAGTGGAACTGAGAATCAGCCGAGGGTTTGATCTGGCATCGTTTAACCCTCACGGAATCAGCACCTATGTAGACAGAGGTAAAGAGCTCGAGGTGGTGGAAAATATCAGCCCAGAGAGCACAGTCAGAAATCCCTTTGCAGCCTTGCATTGCACCCCCAATGGTTGTTCTTGTTGGGAGACAAGAACAAAAATGTTTGGGTTTTTTTACCTTTGTTTTGCTCTTTTCTAAATGCCAGCTGCTAAAGGAAACATGCTTGCACATAATTTCAGTCTGTCTGAAACAGAAAGATGCCCTGTATATGAAAAGGAAGGAAAACTTGGTGAAAGCCAGAGTTGAAAACCACAGAAAATTGATTTTACCAGTTTACACCTGTCTCACGCTGGGTTCAAGTGTTTTGAGGAGATACATCCTTCACTGACTAGTAGTGCCCAGAATGGAAACTTCTGTGGCAAAACAGTAAATTATCAAATCTCTCTAAATTACCAAAACCTCTGTTACTCTTTGGCCAAGTCAGGTGCTCTTCTCCAAGATATATTCTCCTACATCAGGCTCTGATTACCAATAAAGTATCTTTTTCCCTGTCCTTTCACTGGGGGTTTTAATTTGCAATTAGAAGTCTGCAAATACAAAGAGAACAATTGGTGCAGCTTGACCTGCATCCTCATACAGTCACCCTTTAAGGGAGGAAAAATCAGTGGTGGCTAATGTAGGGTCCTACCAGAAGGGCTGGTAGGAAGCCTTTCATAGAATACAGGAGAAGGATACTCCCTTTGCTCTCCCAGGGAATGTGGTAGACAAACCAAAGAGCCCAAGTTGCCTTGGCCACAAACCCTTCTTCCAGCTGACTGGAGCTGTTTCACAGATTGCAAAACCCAGTGGCTTGGGTATAAGGATGAGGTGGTCATTTCTTTCTTCCTTGGAATAGCAAACATCTAGTTAACACAGCAGTTCCCTGCAGAGGCAGCCTGGGAGAAACGTAGCTGGAGACCTGGATCTGGTTGCAGAGGCATCTTGCAGAGCATGGGTACTCATCCCTCTGCCTCTGCAGAGCCATGAGACAAATGCACCAAACTCAGCACGTGCTCTGTACTCGAGGCTGCCTCAGGGCTGGGGTGCTCAGCCACACAAACTGCTGCAGAGACTTCAGCTTTTTTCATTTCTTTTTCAAGATGACACCGTGTACCTCTTTGTTGTGAACCATCCCCATCAGAAGAGCACCGTAGAATTGTTTAAATTTGAAGAAGATGACAATTCTCTTGTACACCTGAAAACCATTCGACATGACCTTCTGACAAGGTATTGGACCCAAGTACAGTCTTCCCCCTGATCAGGCTGCATTGGTGAAATCCAATGTAGGATGATTTTTGGGTTTAGCCTATTATTAATATGAGATATTTCCTCTTTAACCATCCCTGTTTCTTTTATTGATTACTTCTTATCTGTGTAATCAAAAGCAGTGTTTCTCCAACCTCTTCTCTAAATTAGATTTTTAATAGTTGTATCGCTAAATTAGTCTTAACTGCTGCTGTGATTGATGCCGGTGAATTATCTTGGCATCCATTTCTCCTTCATTCATGTAACCCAGTCTCAGGTCATTGCAAATATGAAGCTCCAGATATTTTTTTCTCTGGATTTGCTACACTGTAAAAATAAACATACATTTAGCTTTTTCTGTTTTTCTTCTTTTTTAATACAAATTTTTTTTGGTCTATCCTACTGCAATATGATTGTAAGATAAACAGCCAGATTGATAAAGTTGTCACTACACCTACTTGTTCTCTGTTTTCTACTTGAATGTAATGAAAAAGAAAATAATAATAATTAAAAAATAATAATTTCCATAAACTTAACAGACAGGTAGCCAGATCTCTAGCTGATGCCCTATGGTCCTGTTCAGGTCTCAGCACTGCACAGTCCTGGCTCATGGAAAATAGAAGTAAAAAGGATCTAAATAATTTGGTGACTACTTGAAGTACATCTATAGTTGCAGCCTCTTCATGTGTGTTGGATGACCATGTCCTGATTGGATTCTGGGCAGTCTTAAAATGCTCAAAATGCTCCTTCATACCTCTCATTTAATTTTTTTTTTTTTTATTTCTCCATCTCTTTATTTCTGTTTTAGTGTGAATGATATAGTAGCCATGGGACCAGACAGCTTCTATGCTACCAATGACCACTACTTCTCCGACTTCCTCTTGATGTTCTTAGAAATGTTCTTGGGTCTAACCTGGTCAAATGTTGTTTACTACAGTCCAAAAGAAGTTAAAGAAGTAGCATCTGGGTTTTACTCAGCCAATGGAATTAACATTTCACCCGATAGAAAGTAAGTTTCTCCTTACATTAGATTTTGTTTGATCACACAGAAGTATCCAGAGATCCTAATTTGTACACGTGGTGCCTCTGTGGTCAGGTATCTCAACTGGTTCATGTAAGGCAAGGTGCTGCCTGTGGAACACAAGTGATAGAGAGTGTTTGTAGCGTAGAAGTTTTGTGTTTAGCAGCAAGGTTTGCTGCACTGTGTGCTACTTTACAGGCAATAAGTTCAACAGCTGCTGCATTTTAACCAGCTGATACAGGAGTTTGTGTGTCCTGCTTGCAAGGATTAATGGGGCAGGGTTTCTGCAAGCAGGGAATGCTCTACAGTTCTACATCTGTATGACTGAATCAACCAGTCCTGTGGTGTGGACAGGTGATCTTAAAAAAAAAAAAAAGCATAATTGTGACTTTCTGGTTCCAAGGCTTATTTCAGTGTTGTAGTGGAAGAACTGGCACAGTGTGAATCTACACTGGCATCTCAGCAGGTTGGCTTCAGTGCCCTGTGGCCTGCTTGCTGTGTCTGTTGGTGTGTGGGCTTGCACAGGAGGAACTGTCTGGTTTTGGTGTCTGCTTACACATGTACATTAAGAGGTGCTTTGCTTTCTTTTGAAGGTACATCTATGTTGCAGATCTATTGGATCACAATATCTATGTCATGGAAAAACATGCTAACTGGAGTTTAACCCATGTGAAGGTAAGGGGCTGCTGTTCTCTGAAAAAGAGGCAAATGTGGATTTTGGACAGAATAGTTCCCACGAATGCTTGAGATTTCAGCATGACCATCTGTAAAGTTCTGATCTGGGTGGCTCCTGCTGTGGGTTTGCAGAGGTGCCTGTGTGCCCCGTTACAGAGCTTCAGGTCTTGCACCCTCCCACCAGCAGCTAGGGAGGAACCCTTGGGTGTGCTGTTGAGCTGTAGTGGAAATCTGCCTCAGGCAGTGTGGGTCAGAGCACAAAGCACTGAAGGCATCCACAGACGTGTAGGTGTGAGTGAGCTGATGGGGGAGGCTCAGAGCAGCAAGCAGGTTTCTCACAGCACAGGGCTGGGGATGATGCATACCAGGGGAAAAGAAAAACAGAAGTGGGGGGAAAAGTATTTCTTAAAAAAAAAAAAAAATCAGTCTAAGTTACATCAGATGAGAGTCTTGGACAAGTCTGTTGGTTATGTTATAGTTCACTTCCAGGACTTCTGATAGCTTTAACTTCTTGTTTTTCCTCTGTGTTGGATAGATTCTGCAACTGGACACTCTGGTCGATAACTTGTCTATTGACCCTCACACTGGAGACATCTGGACAGGATGTCATCCCAATGGGATGAAGCTGTTCTACTATGATCCTGAAAATCTTCCTGGATCTGAGGTGCCTTTTGGGAGACATCACTGGTCTCTTATCCATGTCTGTGCCAGAAAGTTGTTTTGTTCAAATCACCCTGGTATAACTTCACTGTATTTCATAGAAAGTGCCCAGCACAAAGTGCCTTTGTTAAAGCAAAGACCAAGCTGGCTTCTGCTCTCAAGTGAGAGCCTGAACAGCATATCCTCACTAACAAACACCAATTCAGATCCTTGGGCGACAACTAAATAATTTCCACCCAATGGCTCAGTCACTTTGGACTCCTCAGGCTGCTTTCTGTGCAGCTGTGGCCACACACACAGATTGTGATGAACTGCATTAATTACCAAGCCAGCACCTCTTTGCCAAACTAAACGTAATTGACTGAGTGCAAAGCATGACCAGAAACGATTGCACAGGAATGATTAATCTGTGCAAGTGTAGTTCATCTGTAGGTGACAGTGTAATTCTTTCTATGAAATCACTGAGGTACTGGCATTGGGGCGATAGTGGCCACAAGTGCAGCTGGCTGGTGTCCAGTTGATTTCAGCCTTGCCTGAAGCTCCCTGTAAGACACTTCTCAAAATTACCATGTTCAGTAGCAATAGATTTATGATACTAGGCAGTTGTTTACTCTGTCTCTCCGGGAAAATAAGAAGATATTAACTAACTCTTAGGCTGGAAAAAAATGTGCATGTTCCTAGGGGTGGAGATGACTGCCTTACTTCCTTACAAATGTTGCACTACAATTTAAAAAAAACAGTATCAGTGTTCATGGACAGTGCTTCACTGAAGGCCCTCTCACAGGAATCACATGGCTGCAATTATCAGAAATTAGTCATCCTAACTAATTTGTTTAAATTAACATGCTGATGTTCCCCCTATCCGTGGAGCATTTTCACCTCTGACCATTTCAATAGATGCATCCTCTTCCTCTGGCAGGTCCTGCGCATCCAGAACATCCTCTCGGAGAAGCCTGTGGTGACACGTGTCTATGCTGACAATGGCTCTGTGCTGCAGGGGAGCTCAGTGGCATCCATCCACGAGGGAAAACTGCTCATTGGCACAGTCTTCCACAGAGCTCTCTACTGTGATCTATAGCTCGTCACGGGCAAGACCTGCTGCAGCAGAAAGGATTTCATTCCTTGGGAACTCACTTAGTTTCTGCTAGATCTGCTAACCACAAGACTGTTCCAATAAAGGTTAACTACAGTAATGGAAATGTATTTTAGCCTTCCTCTCCAAAATGCGACTTCTAATGAGACTTCTACGCAATAGTAAAGGAAATGGAATTGAAGGTGAGAAATTAGTTTATCTGTGTACTGGGGAGGACCCCATGTCGTTAACACAGGGTAACCTTGAAGTTCAATTTCAGATTGCAATGACTAAACTGTCAGACACTGAACTGTCTGTGCTGGCTGGATTTCTGGTTTGTTGTTTGGTTGTTTTTTTCCCCCATGAGAAAACTGATTTTGTAAATGAGAATTGCTGACTGCCAGTGTGGTGTACATTCTTGTCACTGACCCCTGGGCCTTCACAGGGACTGTGCTAGGGGTTTTTCTTCCAAACCTTCCTGTTGCCTTTCCCTAATGTTTCCAAAATAACTGGAAGGAGAATAAATGTTATTTCAGTCTCATTCATTTCCCTTTCCCCCTTAAAGCCATTCCCTAATGTTACTTCAGTTTCATAAATTTGTTTTAATCCTATGAGAAAAGAGTAGGGCATCACTTTGGAGTGGTTCCTTACTGGGTCTTTCAAAGGGAGTTTAGAAAAGCTTTTTTTTCTCCTTAAGAGTGGGAAACATCTGCACAGCTTCAGCAGGAAGTGCATTAGCAATACCTGTTTGTCACCACAAAGGGAGCATTTCTGGGTGCTTTGCAGTGACTCCCCCGAGCCATGGTCACACATGTTCTGTGTTTAACTTCAGTTGGTGTGGAGTCGATTCCCGCTGCGCTGCTGTGCACCAAGCAGCCCTTCACGTTTATCTGGCATCAGTTACTGACATTTTGCACTGCCAAAAGCCCCCCAGGTTTCCTTCAGCTGATGTTTTTGGGATGATGTTAGTTAGCAGTCATTTGCAATGAACTGAACTCAGTGCCCTTTGAAGCTGGAGCTCATGGAGTGAGCTCTTCTTGCATTAGTGTAGATGCCCTTACCCGCAGAGCAGCTCCTGCTGTGCTTTCTGTCCTTCTGAGTTCCCACCTGTGATCAGCTCTCCAGGTCTGAGAGTGTTGCTGACATGTAGCTAAAGGCTCTGTGTTACATGTGGCATCTCTTTCTGGAGCTGTCACTGTGGTGCCTGCACCTGCCTGCGTTGGCCCTTTTCAGCATCTTGGCAGCCCCTCTGAATGTTGCCACCAGACAGACATCCCCGAGGGCCCTCAGCCCCTCTGCATCCTTCAGCTGATGCAGTAGCTTTTCCACACTGCAGTTCTTCCACCACTGTGGAGAAAAGACAGGCTGTTCCTGAAGTGCAAGCTTGGGAGGAGAAAGAGCTGGTCCCTGGGTGCCAGTTGCTAAGCTGGCTTTGCTGTTCCCTCCTGCAGTCTGCTCCAGCACCAGCCACAGCCCCTCTAACCTGAAGAGTACATGGGAAGCCCGGGAAACACAGGAGTGCTTCTTGCCTTTAAGACAGACCAAATAACCTGCTCTGTAGTGGCCCAAACACTGAGACAGGAGGCAGAGGAAGTGCAAACCCTCCTCTGTCTGGGTTTTGCTGTTCTGGCTGAGGAGGCAGTACTGCAGGCTGAGGTTTGGGTGAGCAGTGGTCCTGAACAGCAAATGTGTGTACTGACACCTCTTGGCTCCTGCACCTTTTCTTTCTAGCAAGCCTAATGGCTTTCATCCACTGGTAGGAAAAGAATTACTGCTCCTTTCCTGAGCAAAAGGGACAGCTCTAATGAGCAGGAAGTCAGTGCCAGGGCTTGTGGCTGGGCAGTGTTGCTGTATGGGAAGGACAGTGCCATCCCACTTCCTCTGCACAGCTGAGTGGGCTGTGGGTCTTGCCACATCACCTCCTGCCCCCAGAAAGCCTCTGCTCCACCCCAAACCCCCACGCTGCCACTGGCTCGCTGGCACAGTCACCGGTGTCAGGCATGTCCCTGGGCACAAGGAGTTGTATGAGGCTGATGAACTGAGCCAGTGGCATGTTGGGCCTTCCAAATTCCTGCAGCTTCCCTCTGCTGCCATGGCAGACAACTCCTACACACCCATGCACCAAGAGTGGTCGTTGGTGTTTGTGATGTTTTGTATTCAAATGGCACAGGCTGCAGGGGTCTAGTGATGGCTGGAGGAGCAGACTTGCATGCTGGTTAATCACACAGATAATTGACTTGTCTCTTGGGGGCAGCTCTGCCTTAGCAGGTCTGTGCACAAACTGTGCTCACAGCTCCTCTCCAAAATGCTCACAGTTGATCTGGGGACTTGAGCACTGCCCAGGCTTCAGTGTCTGCCCATGATGGCTTTGGTGACAAGGACTCATCTGTTTGGATCACAGTTCTGAGTCTTTTGCTGCCCACGGCATGCAGCCCTTCCACAGAGCAGAGCCAGCCCTGAATGAGGGCGGCTTTTGTCTCATCCCTTTGCTGTACTTTGGCATTACCTAACTCTGGCTTTCCCGCTCCTTCCTTAGCAACTTTCCTCCCTGCAGGACACTTTCAGCTTCCCTCAGAAGTGGTGTACTTTCTTACAGGAACTTGTAATCCATTTTCAGCCTTGAAGAACAGATGTCGTTCCCAGAGCCCAAGCTGAAAGAACTGCTCTGAAGGAAGTTCTCACAGTAAGGAGGTTGGGCTATTCACTCGTTTGTGATTAGCCACCAGTGGCCTGCACTAGCATTCTAAAGTGATTATTTTAGGATTGTGCCACTTTTTGTTCTGAAGTGCTGTGTTCTAAAGAGTTACATCACATATCAGTGGCAGTGACACAGCTGAAATGCCAATCAGCCACTCTGCTGGTCCTGGATTTACTCTCTGGTTGCAGAAGGGCAACAGCCACTTCCCTCAGCAGTGCAGAAGTAACCCATCAAAACATTATTTTCACATTTTACCTTAGCATAAAACATCCTCAAATGTGCAAATCTAGATGTTGTTGGATCTTGTCAAACTTCTACTTTTTTTGTTGGTTTTGGCCTTTCAGAAAATCAAGACTGTCTTCACTCATCACTGGCTTTTTTTTCTGTTCTAAACTACTCCTGTGCTGAAGATTTTCCCGTCAGTCTGCCCGCAGACTGAACCATGGGCAAGTGAGGGGCCTTATCTTTTCCTACAGCATTTCAGAGGAGAGACCTCATAGGTATCTGCTGTTACTGACAGTAAACTTTGACCTGAGGCGAGGAGGGCAGGAAGCCTGTTGCCAACCTCCTCCAGAGGTATCCCAGCCTTGCAGTGCAGAGGTGGGAACTGGAGCAGGGCCAGCAGCGTTCAGGTGGTGCTGGGCAGGACAGAGGCAGCGAGCAGGTGTTGTGCAGCAAGAGCCATGCTGGGCTACAGCTTCTACAGAAACAGCAGTGGTGGAAGATGCAGCTCAAGCCTGGCCTCCCACTTACAAAGTAACGTGCACATGTAAAATCCACACTCCCGAGCCCAAGGAGGGCATAACCCATCATCTTTAACGTGCTGTACAGACTGGAGCAGCTCTGGGCATTTCCGAAACCCAGCTACAGCTATCTGAGACAACTTGCACAAACAAGAAAGACCTATGTATAGACAGCTCCAGGCCTAGGAAGCTGCTGAGCAGACACATTTTACACGTCAGTTGTGGACTTGGAGCCTCTTAGTATATCTATTTTAATTAAGATAATAATTTTATGAATTGAGGACTCTTTTTAGCTTCTTGCAGGTGGTGGCCGTTATTAGTGGAAGGTAAGATTTATGACCCAGTCGATGGGAAACACAAACTGGGTTAGACAGATTAAGTGCAGAGTATTTGGCCTAGATTCTGCCAGATGTAAATCCACTGAAATAACTACACAAATTGGACAGTCTGTGCCCTTCCATTTTCCCTAACTTAATGCTTTACTAAAATCAAATAAATAAAAAAACATATTAAACATGTTCAGTAAAAGAACTGCTGTACTTTGAATGTATAAAATGCCCATTACATCCAACCTACACTTGAGAGTAAAATGTTTTTATATAACAAAACCAATCCAGATCTTTTGAACACACATTGACCAGGATCAATGTGAAAGCAGCCTACTTTTACATCAACCTGCAGCAAAAGACTACATGCTACATTTCATCTGCATATGAAGAAAAAAGACAATTTTTTTCCTCAATCTTTTTTTTTTTTTTACTTCTTTCTACGTAATTACAGAGTGTAAATGAGACCACTTGGAGGCCTGTGAATCATGCCAATTTGGCCAAGAGCTGGGATTAAAATAATCTTTGGCTGAGTAGAAGGAAGCAAAGAACAAGCAGGGCAAGGTACATATCCCCCTTATGCCCTAGCCTGACCCATGTAGCTCTCCAGTCGTCCTCACCACTTTATTATTTCTTCTGGAATGACCAACAAAAGGGCAGAAAGCGAGGACTCATTACAAATTCTAATAAAGATCCAGGATTTCTCATTTTATTGCATTCGTTGTCTAACAACAATAATACTCATTGGCAAGAAATTTATTTACACTAACAAATTAACTTTAAACCACGAGGCTTTGTTGTTTGTATTTCAACTGTAAGAAAACAAAGGGCCACCATGATGCTTTCTTCTGATGTCTCCCAATAACTAAATATTAAACAAAGTTATCTTGGGGAAAACTCAACAATCTAGAGAAGTTCATATCAACCAAGCACAAGAGAACAAGCTCGGACATGGCACTACTGTGTCCTTCATGCAGGTGATCAGACACCAAGATGTACTAACAGAAAGTTCAGGATAACATGCACTTCATATACACTTGACCTCTTTAAAAAAAGAACAGAAAAAGGAAAAAATCTGAAGCACAACTATCTCTTTAACCATATAAAAAGAAACAATGTAAGAAGCCGATTTTTACAGTAAGCACAGTGCATTTTAGTCTTTTAGCTGCCTGGTCTTCTAGCAATATGTGTAA
Organism: Pachycephala philippinensis; assembly: GCA_013397055.1. Taxonomy (NCBI): domain Eukaryota; kingdom Metazoa; phylum Chordata; class Aves; order Passeriformes; genus Pachycephala; species Pachycephala philippinensis. Next base: position 297,339 of record VWZT01012685.1, on the reverse strand, counting down.
CACTTGTCAGTGACCAGTGAGATACCGTCGCAACGTGACTGGGAAATACGAAAGCACTTGTTCAGTGTATGTGTATGGGCAAGTACAGAGTCAGAAGATGTTCACTGTGCACTCTTCACTTCCAAATGGGCTGGTTACTCCTTACGTCTGGTGCCCTGAGATCCCCCCTTCCTTCAGACACTTCCGCACAGGGCCCAAATCCACTTCCACCAGTGGCAGTGGCAAAGCTCCCACTGGAAACCCAGCAAGAGCCCCAGGCTCCTGGGTTACGTGGGTTGGATCTGATCGCGTGAGCTGTGAGCCCTCCTCACCTCTCTGGAAGAAGAGACCTGCCTAACTCGGCAGGTTTCACACACCCCACAGCTTGTTCTTAACACAATCCACACTTCCCAAAGAAACAGGCAGCCCAAGGCACTACCACCAAACCTTCCTGTAAGATGTGCATTTTTTAAAACATTACTTAATGCTAAAAGCAAAAGTGCCAGTTGGTACAGCTGGTTAGTAACAGAAAGCTCATTTTATATTGAGGGGTTGGAGGGCTCAATGTCATGACTAAGATATTACAGCTTTGAAAAATCAGTTTCACACGTACAGAAAAAAGTCCAGTAAAATCCATAGGGGAGGTTAACAAAAAGGACTGTGCCATCTGCAGATGCCCCACACTCCACTCTGGCGAGTGGGCAAGTCTCCTCGGATTTCACCTGTCACCCTGCTCAGAAACGAACTGCTGAAAGCGCTCCAATAAAAATCAAAGTCGGGGTTAAAAACACAAATAAATGTGTTTCCTTCCTAGAATACTGACACCCAACTAAATGATGATTCTCTTCCGTACTACTGTAGAACAGTATTCTGCACTATGTGCAAGAGTGGAACACAATTCATTCTAAAAAGTGACACTGCCCACCTCTTAGCAGTCCATGAGCAAGGAGGTGAAGGTGTAGCAGCTCAGGAGGACAGGGGGCTTTGATGGAAGCAATGAAGTATGAGGAACCCTGATCTCAAGTGTCAAGCACCTCTGAATGTCAATGAGAGCTGAGGCCTGGCAAGTCTGAGAGGAAAGCTGCTCAGTAATTCTAGTAAAAGCTCAATTCTTGTGGTATCCCTGCAGCAGACTACAGTCACGGCAAAAGGGATGCCATTGCAAAAAAATTTTAAGAAGCTGAAAAAATACAAAAGTATTTGTATATACTGAAATACAAACATCTAACACCATTCAGCTTTTTATTACTGGCTTCTGTTCCACTGTGTAATTGTAACCCATGATCTTGAACAGGCTCCGCTCACAGCAACCCCCACCAGACCTGCTTAGGGCAGCGGGTGAAATGCAGTGGGCAACTCTCTGTGCACTGCAGTGAAGGGGTGCAGCTCCTTTCTCACCCCCTGGCCCTGGTCTCCTTGGGCACACTGAAACCCAACAGGGAGCGTTAACAGGAAGTTGCTCCTGGGTGCAGCAACCCACCTGGGAAGAAATGGGAAGACACAAGCTGGAAGCGATTAATGTCAGTATGTCTGGCTGATTTGAACAGAACAAGGAGCCACCACTCTCCTCACAATCTCAGTGTAAGCACTAGGGTTTCTGGGACTAAAGTAACCTGCAGTGTCGTATATTTAATTTTCTTATTTTTGAGACTTTTGAGACTTCCACTTTTTGCTAACTCTCCTTTCTTCACCTTTTTAGAGGCTCTGTATATTCACAACTTGCAATACTGCAGCAATGAGCAGAACTAGAGTTTACAGATCTGGCCTACCATCCTAACCAGGGAGAAAGTAACTTGGCCAGCCTGCTGCAGCCACCCAGGTGTAACGATGACACAAGCACATGTCTTGAGGTGTGGAAACACCACACTGCCTGCACAGCAGTTCAGTGGTGGCCAGCCAAGTCAGCCTAATAAAAGCAGCTTTAGCTCCACAAATAAATACACAACGTAGGCTACATTACGCCTGCAGGTGAGCCAAACTGTGAGAAAGGCTGTCCAGTCATTTACCACAGAAAATTAATTTCTTCTTGTTACATTAAGCCCCACATTAGTCTGACTTAGCATTGGTTTACAAGAAGTTTAAGTTAAGAATGATGAGACATCCATTTTTTGTTTCCTCTAAGTCATAATACAAGGAGAAAAAAATGCAACGCAACTTTAAAGATCCTACAGAACAGCAAGAAAATTTTCAAACTGTGCTTCACATCTGTTATCCTGTGACATTTCTGCACTTCCCAAGATTGAGTTGCCATATTTAGTAAAAGGAATCACATAGATCTTTTATCCCAGAAAGAAGAGCAAAACTCTTGACATTGTTCCGTTTCCTTAGTTTTCACATGTTGATCAAAATGCATTTTAATGGTTTAAATTTAAATGTGAGCCACTAGGTTTTTTTACGTTAGGTTTTTGTTGATGTTTCTAGTCTGAGAATAACAAAATAACATTCTCACAAAGCAGTAAAAATCCCCTGGATACTTAAAGGACTTAAGTTGAATTAGTTATTCTGTAGAGTAAGAACATGATTTACAAAGAGATTAACTAGGCACCGTTCTAAGAAACAAGAATGAAAACTCAATGTATAATGCCAAGCAATCTGCTCAGGTTTCTAAAAAAAAGAACATAAAACAGGGACACCAACTTAGATTACTATATACAACCACTTAAACATTACTACAATGTAAACATAACTTAAAAAAAAAATTGTTATCTAATGCATTTATCAACATTGTATTTATGATATTAAATTTCCAGTTTCTTCCAGGTAACTTCTCTTACTCTAAGAATGCTAGTTCTATGAGTCTGTTAAACATTTGTAAAATTTTTCTCTTACGAATGAACACAGAAGGATTTACTGCAATGTGTAATTTTTGTAAGCAGGTGTATTTTGCTGCTGGTGGTTTATCTCAAGAAAAGTATCACAAGCCTTTAGAAATATCAGCAAGTATCTTTTATGGCAATTTCAATTTTAGATCTGAATAAAATATACATCAAAAACTTATAGAAATTGGATTTCAAAGGAAAAATAAAGCTAATGCTAAGGAGATCTGTTGTGTATTAATTTTGAATGAACTAAGCTCTCTTGGTTTACAGACCATTTTACATGTCAAAGAAATTATTAGGATCAAAAGAAATGTAACTATTAACAGTGCACCCTAAGTGTTTCAAATCTGAGCTTTAGAGAACTTTGCAGACAGAAATCTGAATGCCATAAAGTACAGAGCAGAAGAGAAGCCAAGCCAAACTAAAACACGCATTTTCTTCAGAGGAATTTTCAATTTTAGGCTGGCGCATTTTTAAGTTCAAGATTCTAACTTTGCATCACCATCTTAAACAATTTCTGGGCTTGCACAACCAGAAGAAGACTGCCACTTCCAGGCTGCACAAATGGGAAGTGACGTTTCTCAACCATGCCCAGTTAGCTTTGACTGTAGAGTAGTCAGCTTGTGCCTGCAGCTCCTCGTTGTGGAGATCTGCCCGTTGTCTGTCCATCCTTTTGAAGCAATACTGCATACTTCAGTCCTGCTGCTGAGGCAGTACCATCATACACTGCTTCTGTCACAGTCAAAACTACACAGCAGGCTTCATCCATGGCCTCATACACCCCAGAAATCCCTGAAGTATGACCACTGCTAAGCCATCAAAACATTCGACAGCCAAAGCCCAAAAATTCAGGTTTTGGTTGGATATTCTTAAAATATATCAATCAAAACAGTTAAAATGTGGGAACTTTGGATTAAGTAACCATCACCTCCATGGCAGCATTGACCTTAACAGCAATGTACTGAATTTACTTTTAACCAGAATCACTCATCTTCCTTTTCTTAAAGTGCACTTCTGTAAAAACTGAAAATCTACAGCAGACTCAAGTCTGATAATTGTTTTTCAATACCAGCTTCGTAATAGCACAGCACAAAGCTTATTCTCCCAATGCTTACTGACTGGAGCATGAATTTGAAGATGTAGTGTTTTTTCCGGGAAAAAACCAACTTGAAGCAAAATAAACCCATTTTCCTGCATGAAACACATGAAAAACAAAGCGGAGTGTGCTCTAAGAAAGTTGCCTACACACTGGGAGCACAATAAAATTTATACAGACTTATATGCTGTGCTCTAGTTAGAAGTTCATCCTTGCTCAGATATCTAAAGGATAAATGTTATCCTCAGATTTCTGTGTAAACCCACATAACCATTTAAGGCTTTGCCTCTTTCCTGGATTAACTATTGTACAGTTAACAGAAAGAGTTTCCCCTCTTGTCCTTTACCCAAGGGGAATATTGACTCTCCTGTCTTTATCTCCAGTGTATAAGAAGTCACTGAACAGTTTTCAGAGCAGTGTTGCTTAAAGGTACTGATGCAAGATGAATCTTACTCCAGCAGACTGAACTGAGTATCCAAACACCATAAAGAAGCTGAAATTCCAGTTAGAAAGTTAAGTCAAATCTTATCAGACAGAGCACAACTCCTTTTACCCAGCTGAACAAATGTTCCCCAATCATAGTGACCGGCCATCCTATTCAGGAGAGGTGAAGCAGTGGACATGCTCCTCGGCATCATGCTGGTTACTGAAGTGACCAAACACACAGAGCTCAATAGAGAAGAGTAGTTTGGAAGGAAACACCACCACACAAAAATGAAATCTGTTAGCTGTCAACAAGAACAGAACAAACCGAGGGGCCGGGATTGTTTCACATGGCAACAGCAACGAGCGTGAACTGGATATGCAGGAAAGAAAACTACACAATATAAATTTTCTTAGTCATTCTATGTACAGCCCCATCTCTCTGTACACAGTCTTGGGTGATGAACACAAGAAAGCTGAAGGGGCATCAGAGTGGATGTGAGTTTCTCTTCCCTTGACATGCCTCCACTTTCCAAACACAGCAGCACTTCTGCTTATCACTGCTCATTAGTGCCCTCTGTTGCATCTGACGAACACTTGTCTGTTTTCTTTGATCTCCTCTGCAGTTGCTCTTGTTCCTTCTTTCGAAGCTTTTCCCTTTGCTTTTCCATTTTCTCTTGAGCTTTGCGAGCCTTCTCCAAGGATGCTTTCATTTCCTTTAGCTTTCTTTTAATGACTGCTCTGTCCTGGGAAGATGTCATACCAAGAGCCTAAGGTGGGGAAAACAAAATTTAAAAGAATTTATTATGGTTTAATCTATCACGTTTTGTTTACATATTCTAGTAGAAATTCTTCTTAGATAGAAGACTGTAACAACCAAGTAAATCTGACACAGACTCAGATACATTACTGATGTGCAAGTACTACATTTCATCCCTTCCACTTCTAGAATATTAAAGAATGAGACCTTGTTGCCACCACCAGTGTTGATTTCGTTGATCAAATAAGGCAAATAAACTATTCTATTGAAATCATCTAAGTCCACATGGAACAAGACTTCCAAATTCTCACTGCTACGCCTTAGTCAAAAGTTCACTTGCAGTCTTCTAAGACCCTTATAGTTAGTGAAGTGCCATCAAAAAAATTCAGAAGGGAAACACCAAACTTGGACTTTAAGATGTACTGAGCTTCATACAACTCATTCCTGTAATTATTTTTGACTGAAGTAGGCTCATATTCTTAGTACAAGAAACAACGCATACTTTACACGTCAAAACTGTATTTAGTTCTAACATAGTTCAACTGTTATCAGCTTAAGCCTCCCGTATCCCACTGATCCATTATTCCCTTCCTACTTCTGATAAATGTCTATCTACCATCTTCTCAGAAATACTCCTTTCACAAAAGAGTTGGATGAGAAATATGTGCATGCAAACACCACTTTCACACACTGCTATATGATTTGCACATGCAAATATGGGTACATTATATACACCAAGAATTTTCACAAAGCAGATGCCTTGCATTTCTGAAGCTTCTGAATCCAAGTGCTTATGGGACTTTTTTAAAGTGTTGCTGTGGCTTTATACTTTCTGTTTATTATTCTAGTCTATCATGACTCCATGCACAAGGATTCACTGTTTTCTGGATGAATTCTTACTGCCTTTAAGATGATGTGAAGTGACGAAAAAACTACAGTTAATCTTGAAGCCCAGCCAGGTAATTACCTTGAGTTTACTGCCATCCAGCTGAAGGAGATGCTCCCCATTAATGTTCTGGGCACTGAATTCCGAAACATACTGTTCAAGGTTCAGACTCATCAACCAGTGGGAAACCTGCTGCACACTCCACTCGTGAACAGCACGACTCTGACACTGACTGTGCTTAGGAGACTGTCCATCATCAAGGATCTGTGACAAAAATACGCTTCATTATTAGTAAAGGGTAACACAGATGAGTAACGTTTTTCTGCACAAACCGCCACCATCAGAACACAGGTATCTGGACTATCTTTGCACTACAATAATAATAATTCCACACTGCTATATTACATCTCTATCTAACCAGGCACCTAAGAATGAGTACAAAGTACCCAAAAAGTCTTTTATCTATAGAATCACAGAAGGAAAAGGAGCTGGCATTCCTTTTAACCCAAGCAGGGACTGAAATGGCCAGGCGGCACAATTCGAACCATGTATGCTCCCCCTCCCTCACAAGATTTTTTCCTTCAAATTAGCAGGTTCCTAAAGGATGCAATGAATTGCACATTCCACTTCCTGGGCTCATTCACAGATCTTAATTATTTGTTTAAGCTATTAAAAAAAATCAGGGGAAAAGAAAACCCTCAGAAAACCACTCAAAGAGTTCAAAGTGATGGTATCAAACAGCCAGTGAGACTGATACTATCTATGGAAGAAGACAAGATGATGAGAGGAGTGGTACGGAACACACAGTGATCCCACAGCCCTGGCCCTGCTCTCATCACATTGTGCTGCTGTGGGTGAGAGCACAAACCCCACCAAAAAGGGCAAGTGTGGCGTCAACTGCTGGAGCAGACCCATGTCCCTGCTCTGCCACTTTCTTCCACCCACGGGTATGCCAGTGGGGCCTGAAACAAAAGCTATTCTGTCCTGGCTGTGGTCAGCAAAGCAGCTGCTACAGGCTGCAGCAGCTGTTGGCTGTTAGAGCTGCTTTTACACTAGGTTAGACGATGCTGGGAGCTCTCTCAGCTTCTGGCTGTCCAGTTGTTAGGGCTGGACACTATCTTTTTCTTCTGCTATTGCCAGCAGGAGCTCAGCACAGCTGATGCCTGGTCTGGTAGATTTGCTTTGACACTGACCCTCCTCCTGCTTCCAGCATACCACAAAACCTGCAGTTTGCTGTGGCCTTGAAAACTCTCAGCAACAAGGAGAGGGCAACTCAAGACAAGGAGAGAGGAGCCAGTGACAACTGCGTGTTCTGTGCCTACAAGGGGGTTTGCCACACAACACCACAAGACAAGAAATGCGACTCTGCAGAAGAGACAGTACGTCGCCACGCCATGGTCACGCGATTCACCACAACAGCACGCTAGTATCTCACCTCATCATCAATCATATCCAGGCTCTGAGTGAGGGAGCAACAAAGAAATGGGAAAGAAAAGCATTATAGAAACAAAATACCAAACATGTAACAGCATGTAAAAGTTCAGGCAACGGCAGCACCAAGATTTGCAAACAGATATGGCTACTCAAAACCAACAAGATTTCTTTAAAAAGAATTATTTCCAGAAGCAAAGAGGTTATGTTTAAAGCTCAGCAGACACATGATTTGGCAGCTAAACCTGACACTGCATCAGTGAAACCCCTTTGGAGTTCCTGATCATGACACCATAGAACCGGTGGGAACCTCTCTGATGGCTCCAATTTCCAAGAGCAAAAGCCCCTTAATTAGAGGAGAACTGACTGCAAGAACTGGGCTCCCTCCCCAGCCTTTCATTTTTTCATCTTCTTTAAACACTGATGGAGCTGCCGGGGAAGCCAGAGCGGAGGACTGCTCACAGCAGTGTGCTGTGGAAGGCTGAGGAGCAGCTCCAGCCTGCTCCCCGCCCAGGGTGGCTGGGGAGGTTTCCAGGGCAGCTCTTGCTGAACACGGTGCCTCATCCCGAGGCAGCAATTTGGCACACAGCAGAGGATGGAGAAAACACATTCAGTTTTATGGACCTGCTCAGGCTTGGTATTGTAGAGGTGATAAAGTAGAGAGCTGAACACGCAAAATGAAAGCATTTTCAAGCTTTTAATTCAATATCACTCGGAACAGGACATTGCCACAATCAAATACATAATATAAGGGGAGTTAAACATGGTAAGAGAATGAAATGCGTTATCAAGACAGTACTAACACTAAATAAAGTGCAAATGATGACTTTGCTGTTTTCAGTAACTCACAGCATATGCAGACCTGTCTGCAGTCTCCTTTTGTTATAAATTTTTGCCCTTAATTACCTGCAGTAAAAATGGCTGGGTTTGTAGACTTGCAGTTTGGCAAATAGAGTTGCACAGAACAGCTCTTATTCTTTAAACCCAAGTAAACCATGCAGGCAGTAATACAAAACCTATCTATCATTAAAACAACAACAACAAAAAAAGTAGAAGGTATAGATACTTCAAGATCCTCCTCTCTAGTAAAAACAACTTGGCTCAAATCTCACATGAAAAATGTGATGTTCTTATGGAGTGTTTGTAAAAGAACAAATGCGCAAGTTTCCTGTCTCCGCAGGATGTGCTGTCAGCTACTGTCAAATTGTGCAATCTCACTCACAACTGAGTTACAAAACTAGTATCTTAAAAAGAGTATTTTCAATACATTATATTCAGCTCAATTTACAGGGTTAGGAATGCCTTTTTACTTTATCATTGTTTGAAAAAAATCTGGTTTGAAGCAATTGACTTGAAATCCACTGTGCAAAGCAAGCACAAAGAATGCAAAGTGGATTAAGACATACATGTTATAATCAATACACGTACATTCAGGTACAGTAACACACAATTACTGCATGTACAGGTCATTCTGTCAGGGTAAAAACTGGTGTAGGCGAGGGTGCCTTATGTCTCAACTATATTTAACAAACTACTGTATGTTTGGTACATCAAAACTGTCTCAGGCCTGGTTAAGTATATGTATATGTATATGTATATGTATATGTATATGTATATGTATATGTATATGTATAGCTATAGCTATAGCTATAGCTATAGCTATAGCTATATATCTATATCTATGTCCATATGTACATATTTAGAAAATATTTATTGGCACGTGTGAGGATACAGCATCTCCTAGGACACCAACTGCATTCCACTTCCCTACGGTAGTACCACAGGGCATTATTTTAAGTCATTATTACACGAACAAGAAAAATCTTAATTTAGAAACCAAGATTAATTTTCTTCTCCAATCCTACTGGCCAAAACCTGTCCTTTATTATTTGAGTAATCAAGCAAGATGCCATAGGAAAAAGAAAACAACTATTTCCCAAATTAAACAATTTCATCGGCATACCTCATCTGATGACAGTACTAAGGAGTGCGAGAAGCCTGGTGTTTTAGGTTCTGCTCCTAAACCACTCAAATCAGCAGAACTTGTGCTGCTGGGACTGAAATCATCATTGAATGTGAAATTCTGTGGAGAAAAAGAGGAGTAAGAATGAATAAATTATTGCTTAGGTGCATCTAAAAGGGAAATTTGCTGTCTTCCAGGCTGGCATAGCTCAGGAGTGATTTCAATCATTGACCAAACCAATCACAATACACATGAGGAAGCCTAATATTTTGTACTGTTACTATTTATAGAATGCACAGTATTTTTACCACTCTGTACTTCATGAGACACCTTTGCCAGCTTAATGCCTCAATGAATAACAAAGGTGTCTAAAAGCAATTTCCAGACTCTTAAGATGCTGGCTCTCATCCTGGAGCTAAATTACTGCTTCTGCAGTTTAATCACTAGCATTTACTGTCCTCCAAACACTTAGGAGAAGCGTAGCACAGGCAGTAGCACAAAGAATAGGACAGAGAATTAATGAACAGAGAGAAGTGAAAACTCCTATTGAAAGAGCAAGGAGAGTATCTTGTGAATCCACTTCCGAGTCCCAAATAGCTCCTTGAAAAGTGAAAGGATCCTCCCTATTTGCCTATGCCTTTAGAAAAAAACTGAAATTGAAAGCAAAAAATATCTATGGATATTGAATGTTACTTACTGAACTAATAACCATAAAACAAACCCTGTTTTTTCTTAACAATGCAATGAGAGACATCACATCTTACAGCAAATAATAGCAAAAGCAGGCACATATTTTTCAGGAATACAACAGAATTACCATTAGAATAAGACAAAAATTAACAAGTATTTCACACTAGAGGGAGAAAAATGAAAAAAACCAAAATAGATAAAAGATTAAGGACACCATGATATTCCATTTAACTTGAATATACATTTGACAATACAGAGACCTCTACTCTCTACTCTAAAATCTAAATGAGTATTAAATTCAATTAATCTTTGACATTCACTTTAGAAAGTGAAACAATAAAAACAACACTAAAAAAGGTATCCTTCTATCTTCCCCTCAAGATACCTGTCCTATCTTTCCTGAAAACATGAAGACTTCCAAAAATATCAAGTGTTGGTCCTCTTAGTTTTGCTGGAAATCCAACTAAATACTGGTATCATGCTGTGCTTTGAAAGCCTGAATAGCAGTATAGAAACTCTTAATTTAAGAGCCTGCGAACTTTACAGAGAACATAAGAATATTTTTGCGATCATTTTTCTCTCACCTACGTTTAGAATTCCTGTTCTGTTTTTCCCAGCTCTTTATAGAGGAGAAGAAAATCTGAGCAGCTTCCATAGCTGCTTCCTTAGCCCACACAGCGTTCTTAGGCCAGGAGTTCAACAGCTTTACCTCCTGTTGTGTGAAGAACATATTTTTCTTTTTTAGGTATTCTGATTTTTCTTTCACTTCTATTTTGTGCAAGCTTCAGCTTTACAACGAATTTAAGCTTTTAAAATTTAATTTTCTATTGGAAAAACACAAGATAGCCAAGGCCTGGTAATAATTAGGGTAGTCCCCACAACCTCAGTCTAATACTATCTAAAAGGGTGTGCTTTTTCCCCCATTTGAAAACTATTTTTAAACAATGTTTAAATAGGATTTACAGGTCTAAAAAAAATTTTTTTTCCCCAAAAGAGAAGAGGTAAGGAACTAATTTCTCTTCAATCTTCAGAGATTTCATTGGTGGTCTTCTCTATCAATCTTATTTGGACTGTTGAAAGCCTTGTGTTGCTCTCCCTGCAGATAACACAAGAACAGCTATGAACTTGCATAGCTTAGTGCACAGCAGAAGTAATGTATCGCCAGCTTTTGGCATCAAAAAAGTAAGAAATGCCTGTGGAGACTGCTATTATGAACATGCATTTGGTGGTAGAAGACAGAGAAATTAGATTTCTGATTCATATTCCTGTACAAAGTTGAGAACCATACTGCTTCTTTTTACCAGATCAATATAAAAAAATCAAGTGCTATAAGTCAAAAGAAGTTACAGGCAAAGAAATATTTTCCAGAAGTGAAAATAAACACGAAAAAGCTAAGTATATTTAAGGAGTTATTTAAGGAGTTATCATGCTGAAACATTCATGCACATAGAAAGGAATCACACAGATGTATTAAATTGCAATAGTTCATATTTACAGTTCAAGCATCTTCATACAGAGAATTAAATCCAACATCCAACATGCATGACAAACAGATTTCATTACTGGGGGAAAAAAGGCAGATGACTGACGGCATACAGCATTTCTTCACTTGCAAACACCTCATTTGAACATGGGTATTCCCACTACCAGTCCTGAAGAATGAAGAAAATATCTATAACTGAACACACAAATCTAGCATTTGTTCAGTGGATCCAAATGCTAATTTCCACTGGCACCACTTGTTTTTGTTACGGTACAGCACACCACAGTTAGTTTACTGAAATAATGTACATTAAGACAGAGTAAAAAAGGTAGAACGGGGAATGGTACAATGACAGAGATGTTCTGTTTGGATGAGCTGTTACCGTACAATGAACACCATGCACTGTTTATTGTAGTCGTCACATATTGGCCCGTTCTTTTTTCCAGAAGCACAAAGCCAATTATGCTACTCAACACAGTGGGAATAAGGTAGCTTTTATTTTCTACCTTTGACCCTTTTTTAGCTGGGCTTAAATTTTCAGAGGAAGGTTCGGTTGAGCTGGTAGGCGACGGCAGGTTGCTGGAGGAATTGGATCCCTTGCCGCTCTCTCCATACCATGTGAATGGTACACAGTGTGGGAGAGAGGAGGATCGCTCTGCTAAAGATTTAGTGTTTGCTGATTTCTGCAGCATCTCTCTGACAGTCCTGTTTAAGAGAAAGGAGCAGGAATATGCATTAGATTATAAAAGAAGGGAAAACAAAATGCCACAGAGGCAGTTAATCGCAGAAAGAGTGACATCCCCTGTAACTGTGACTAAAGAAGTGAGTGGCATGCAGCTGGTAGGGGCATGCCTGAAACCTCTCTTTCAGCAAAAGAAAAAAGCGTGTTCTTTTGATTCTTTTTCTAACTCAAGCTTTCTTAAGACAACATACACCCAGAAAATGGAGACAGATGCCAGCTGAAAATGCCTATACTCCCACTGTTGGGATGAGAACCAGCTCCTGTCAAGAAGCCACATGTTGTGTTCATGCATTTCTGAGCCCCAGTGGTATCTCAGCATGATTAAATCATTAGACTCAGCACTGACCCAAGCGGGCCCTGGTTCCCAGTGAAGAGCTGACTTGGATTTTGAGCACAGGCAGAATGAATCAGATGCATCTGTATCCATCTATGGAGATGTTTCTTTGTTACAACAGCTAAATTCACATGAAGTACTATTATCTTGCTTTTAAATTAATCAAATATTAAAAATATTGATAAAGAAAAATGAAAGAAACACCTATGGGACTTTATCAGCTTCTCTCTTCATAGTAACAAAAGATTGCAGTAATCAAGGCAAAGGTAACAGTTAAAACCAAAAATGCCTAAATTTTATTTGCTAAATATATCATTAGTACGGTATGTAAATTAAAAATAACTTTGCAAAGTGTCTGCTTCCAAGAATTTATGCATATGTCATAGAATCATATTATTTACATCAACATATACATTACTGTTTCAGAGCATTAAAATCCCACTGCTCTTAGCAGCCATGTGTAAATGGCACTCAGGTAAATCTCCCTCAACATCCACCTTCTGGACAGCTTCTAAATCATTATCAACATCATCACTAGACCACATATATTGTGAAGCCTCTCTTCTGTATGGATGAAAGTGAGGTTATCATAGGATCCCCACCTATGGATGCAGAAGGAGAATCCTACTCCATTTAGCAACTTAAGGAAAGATAGATGTATCTGACCCAGTCCTTTACTTCCCTCTCTTCCTCTAACCTTGCTTGAACATAGAAAATAAACACAAATGTTGTTGCCCAAATTACCTAAATTTAGGCAGGGAAATATATGCTCCTTACTTAAATGGGGAATTTTTTTGTATCTGTAGCATTAGTGGTAGTTTCAGGAAATAATTTGGCATTTTATTTACACATCCTGAGTGCTACTTTCTGGAAATGGCAAAATAATGCATGCAACACTCATGTGACAATGTGATTAATTCTACATCAATCAGTTGTTGTAACGGACATAATTATAACAGGATACCATCTTTTCATCATCTTCCTTCTTTCAAAGAGCTTATACAGCTTTGGACTTGTAGAGAAAATACCACATTTCTTCTGAGGCAAATTCTTTGGAGTTAGTAACAAAAGAAGTGACAATGCCTGTTCAAAAAGTTATACTGAAATGGTAACAGTCCAGTTTACAGAGGTACACCAAGAAATACAAAGGCTCATGAATTTCAACTTTGAAAGCAGTACTGAACTCTACTTTTAGTAACTGTAATTGGGATATTGAACTGTATTAAAGAAATATTAAGAAACAACACAAATGACTGATTTATCACATGGACTAATAAGCAACTGATCTCTATGCTGAGATCTGCTCTCTCTACGGAAGACACCTATGGGATCTCAAAAACATCTGTAACATACTGTGTTGGCATAAGGCACATTCAAGTTCTTACAAACGAGTATAAATAAATTCATTTTCCCCAGCCTGTGCCTTGGTGTCTAAATGCTGCATGATGTCTAACACCCTGCTAAGAGCACTAGCTGCCTCACAGCCACATGAAGCGCAGAGATTTGGCTTTAACAAACCTCTCCCTGTCACTAGGCAAACCCAGCAGTGAGTATCACTGACTCCATGTCACGCTGTGAGCACACGCACCGGGACAGGTTTTCTGACACCAGCAGAGAGGTGATGACTGCTGCCTAAGATCTCTGAAGATCCTGCCAGATATTTGCAGAATACGAATGTACAAATGTATGCTGAGACAGAACATTGCACTTCAGTACAGTGTGCCTGAGGGAGTAAGGAAGGTTTCTTTTGCTTTTCTGATTTTGTGGAGCTACACAATGTACTTGTCACTGGATCTCCATATATCAGACTGTCAGTAGAACTGCACAAATGGCTACATACTGATTTTCCACCACAATGTTCTTTTGAATAGCATTCAAACTTTGCTTTCTTCCAATAACTCTTTTATCATGTAGGTTTTTTGCATTGTTTTACGTGCAGAGTTTTTGACTGGCTATGTCCTTTCCAGATTTTTGGAACATACTAAGTTTGCTTAGCCCTCCTGACTTAAATTTGTCTTTCATACCTGGAACCAACTATCATGCTGTGATCTTGTCAGACTTACAAGTATGTAAGGAGAGACCTTCAGTAAAGACATACACTAGCTTTTGTGGAGAAGATTGCCTCCTCTCATTGTTAACATTCATTTATTTAGTCAGAGTACTGATGCTGGTGATGTGGTCTCATCAGATCTCACAAGGAATTTAAAATTCCTTGCCTGAAAGTTGTTGATGTGACATGTAGTCAGCATTTTTCCTATTTTTCAACTTACGATGTTCATCTTCAGGAAAAAAACCCTTCTGAAAGCATTCCTAGTGTGGGTGCTGCAAAGCTGCAGTGAACAGCTGCTGCCCAACCTTGCTGTGGGGGCTTAAAAAAATATATGTGGAATTGTGTCAAGGTTTCTGGTTCATGGGTATTATTAACTGACTGGGTGCATCTTGTAGGGCTGCTCTGAAAATCTCTTTCTGCAAATCCCATTAGTGGATGCAACAGCAGCAGTGATCGAGTTGGACTTGGTGATTCTTGTGAGTCACTTCCAGCTTGAGAAATTCTATGATTCTATGACATTATAAACCTCCAAGTATTTTTAGATCATATGTTAGTCTTTTGTGAGCCAAGGAATCTAGGTTTGTAAGAGCAGGTTATCTCAAGCTTAACACTTATTTATGAAGTCAGTGGGACTGTTAATATTCCATCTGCTAGGATGATTAGGTTTTTCCAATGTTTCTGCCACATAATTTCTCGCATCCTCAATCTTTCACCCATACCTACTGCCATAGGTCACCCTAATTGCTTCTTTCTCTTTCCGCTTCTTGCCCTTGTTTGAACTCCTTCTCAAGGGAGCCCTATAAGAATATCAGAAAAAATCAGGAAACATCTTTGAAATTTTATTTTCAATCCTTTTAATGAAGAAGAAAAAGTATTTTAAATAACAAAATGCTTACCCAAGATCTGCAAGTTTTCGCTTTAGTTTTTCTGTATGCCCTATAGTAGGGCTAGTTGTTCTTGCTGCCTGAGCACTTGTGGCACCATCTAGGATACATTTGTACATGGAAGAATGTACATTATTAATTTTAATTGCTACTTTCCATCCAGAACACTTTGTGTATCTTTTCATAATTTGATACCCATACATCTACATTTGTGTGAGTACACAATTTAATTAGGGCAATTCTCATTTTTAGGAAGATGGTGTGAACAGGAATAAAATTAATACTTCCAGAATTTGAAAATACACAAAAATCTTATTTTAATTAAAGAAAATTGGAAGTTAATATTGTTTGAGTTTTAATGAATATGTAATAAATTGAACAACACAAACTATTTCCAGGCAAACATTCCAGTGAATCCATTTTTAAACTCAGCATTAGTTTGCTTAAGTTTATTTTTTTACAGAATTCATTTGGTATGTATGCTTTACTTCCAAAATGACTCCTAAGTTTCTTTTTTCAACTTTGGAGCCACGGGTACCTTTTATGATGGGCATGCTATGAAATAGTTAATCAGTTTAGCCTGAACAACTTTGTTAAATTAAACATCTAACCTAAAATCTAGCCATTCTGAATTAAAAAAAAAAACAACCAACCAAACAAAAAACCGAACAAAAAACCCCCAAAGCCTAAAAGTAGCTTAGTTAATAAATTTGCCCTGAGGCATCTATCAATATTTGATCTCTTCTACAAATGCTATTAAACCCTAAAGAGGAAACAGGCTGCAGTACCTATAAAGCCAAAACAATGAATCTGAGTCTGGCAAACATCCTGTGAAATCTATATGGAAGCTAAAAGAAAACACACAGTAGTTTAAAAATTCAGACACAGTGACCCTTAAACATAAAGAGTGTCCCCAAATACCCTAGAGGAAGCAAATGAAGGTCAGTCATTCATGTCACTTGTGGTTTGGCGGCTTTTGCAATGTGACCTCAGACATACAGTAACTTTAACTGGAAGCACTGCTGGGTTTGTGGATTTCTCCTATTGTTGCTGACTTAAATTAAACGCTCAGCATTAACCCAAAGTACCACAGCACTACCACAGGACAGTCAACTACGTGTATAGAACCCTGTGTGTTGCTTGATAGATAATACCTGCCCAAGTTTTCATCTGAGCAAAAGATGTCATGTGCAATAATCAGTTCTTAAATCCTTTGAAAAGCAGGAAAACAAGCCCTTTGCAATACACACACTCTAAAAGCCATAGTATTTCCACCAACACAAGTCCTTATGTTAAAAAAAAATAAATTTCAAGAACTAACAAGTAATCTCATTCCAAAAAAGCAAACAAAAAAAAGTAATATGAAGAATGACTAAAGCAAGATGAAGTCTGCAAAGAAGAAATCCATTCCCCAAGGAGGTTGAGGAGAACTTTAGGCAATGCACACTCTGCATCAACCCTACACTGCGCATTCTTCTTTCCTCTTTCCTCTTACAGTTCCTCTTTCACCTTTAATGCACACTTCTCATTTAACCACTGCCAAAATTGTCACAAGAATTAAAACTTGCAACGTTTATTTTCACACTAGCTATTCACAGGCAAGTGGGGCTTAAGGGCAAGGGGCAGTGGGTTTTTTTGAGAAACTTCTTAGTGAAAGTCAAGAAATTATAAAGTACACTGTTTTTGCGTTGGAAAAATAATTAAAGCATTTAGTAGATGGAAGTTTTGCTGCTTTAGTAGAAAAAAATAGTCTGGAGAGCTCAGCAGGAATACATAGCAGCTACTTGGAATGGCAAATTTCTGTTCAGGCTCTTGTATCCCTATGATCCCCCTCCCACACAGCTGGGGCCAGCCAGGGTCCTTTAAATAATAATGACTGGCTGAGGAAAATATTTGTGCTGGCTATGGGACACAGTGGAAAACGGATAGGCTAGGTCCCAAAACCAGCTTCAGTGGCAGAGTGGATCTGAATCTACAGGGTCTTGCATGCAGAAGTACTCAGTGCTTGGCACAAGGCAGTGACCAAGAAGCAGAGCCACAGGTGCCCTAACTGGGCAGGAGGGGACTTCGGCCACCCTGGATGGGTGCATCTTCCCCAACTCCTTGCAGTTCTTCAGAGAAGGAAGGGGACAGCAGGTTTCTCAGAATAAATCACACAGAAGCTGTTTAATCCATCACTTCCAGCCTCCAGCTGAAAGCTGTGTGGCTGATGGATGTGGAAGACACAAGACCTCACTCCCCTGCCCAGGGTCACAAAGCACTTGCAGCAGCCTCACATCAGTGAGCACTGCCCAGTGAGGTCACCTCGCTGCCTTATCAAAGGATGATGCTGTTGCACAAACCACGCGGAACTGGAGAAAATAAAGTCATCACATACACATGAAAAATCTGTGGTTATAAGATCATAATTTTGAAATAAAACTAATCTCATGCCACTTTAGCTCTTCCACAACACTGCGGGATCTCTTAAGAAAAAGAAGAAAAGACAAATGTGAGCTTGCTAATGCTCACTTCTGCTATTGAGAGACTAACCCATGGATGTGTGTGTCCACACAGGTGCTCTCTCTCCATCTCTAAAAAACTCCACCTGAACACATGAAACAAATGCAATGTCTCTTTTTATCTTCTGAGCTGTATGAGTTTAACAGCCAAATTAACAATCATTTAAAATAGCATTGCTGAAGCACTTGTTGCCAAACATCTGCTCTAGTATGTTTCTTATTTTTGTAGGACTTATTAAATACGATATTTTCCCCTTGAAATTAAATTGCTCTGGTTAATTCTAATGCATTACTCAGCAGAACCTGGACACACCCAATAGCATTGGTTGTTTACTTAACGGTCACAGTGAGGAAAGTATTACAGCAATATTTAGACAGAGATTGTTTTTCAAACCTAAAATGGAAAGAGTGACACAGTGGGCGGAATGCAATGCCCTACTCCTTGCACTACAAGGTTGGTTTCCACTAATTTTTTATCAAGGTATTTTTCATACATCAGTTGGAAATGCAGGATTTAGGACCTCCTTGACAAACCAATCATACATTCAAGCTGAATTTGTAAAGTCACATTCTTATGTTCACACCCTTATTTTTGCTTGCAAAACTCAAATATTGAATTTAATTTTGAATCCCTAACAATTTAACCTAGTTGCAACTAGCAATTTCAGAACTCATATATATAGCTTGCAATATATTAATCTATCCTAAATTCAGTAAAGTTTAATTACGCTGTCTTTTATGAACCTGTGTGAAAGCCCTGTATAAGGATGAAGAAAAAACAGGGTTTAAATCAGCAGCAAGTCTTTTCAGACACACAAACACAAATCTTCAATAAACTGTTCTTTTCAGTTAATTCAAGCAAGCCAAACTCCGTTATGAACCTATCTAGACCTCCTCCTGCAGCCCTCACTTACAAACAGTTTTTATTATGTATTCTAGCTTATGTGACAGTTCGAGAATGCAAGGTGCATAGCTAAGAATGCTGAAGTAGTGTCAAATGCTAATTCTGACCTCAAAATGCATCTGAAAAGGACAGCTCAGTATTCTGTGACATATCACACTGTTTATTTTTATAATAAACTGGTATCTGAGACATATACCTGAGCTACATATAATTGCACCCTGTTTTATCCACCTAGCATTTAAAGAGTCTGAATTAAATTAATAACAATGAGGCCAATCTCCCTAAGAAATTACTTTTTTTTTCTGTAAATGAAAAGTCTCCAGACACTAACCTCGTGTTAAACCTAGACCTTGCTGCCTCTCAGCGATTAAAAGCTACAATCTGTTGTTCTTGCTTTACACTCCTTTCCACACCCTCCAAAAAAATCATCTAGCAGAGCCAAAATCACATTATTTGAGTAAGTACACTGTGTTAAGCATGTTTCTAATATGGAGGTGTCCCAAGGTCAAATAACACTTTTGTTCTAAAAACACAATACAACATATTCTTAAAGGCAACTTCCCCGTTTTTTTCAGTGAGTTCCAAGAGAGCCAAAAAAAAACAAAGTAAGCAGTTCCCTATCCATTTTAAACTTTGTCCTTTTCTTATACCGTCATAAAAGGTCATTTTTAAGTTTTTGACTTCCAGGTAGGCAAAAAAAATTACAAGATGATGACCTTCTAGTTGCTAAGGTCCTGCTGCACAACAAAAGATCATAAAGCAGATAGATGTAAGTGAGCAAAATGATGCATCAATTTATTGTAAAAGAAACAGTAATACCTTTATCCTGTAAAATATTCCTGCCAGCTGGGTGATGCAAAGGAGATGCTTCAGAGCTGTGCCCAGATTTTGAAGGAGAGGAAAGTGGAGTGTCTCCCTGAGCATATGGGGAAAGGACACCTCCTTTGTGGTGCTGTTCTTCTTCTTGGTTTTCAGTTAGGTTGTCAAGTGAGATTGCTGCACTGCTAGCCACGGGGGAGAGGGAGGAAGCACCAGAATCTGATGCTGGTGAGGATGCTCTCATGCATAAGGGCAGTGGTGATTTTGAAATGTGCATGGGACTACTGTAACTGTGTGATGGCTGTTGGTATAAGAGATTATAAAGCAGGTTATACCACTTAGTAAGCAAACAGAGCAAGATTTACTTTGAACATGCAATTCTTTTATTCATTATTTAGCTTTCTATTTGTATGAAATGCTGTAGCAGTTCATGGCATTACCCTTTGATACCACACACAGTGTTGTTTATTGGTATTTGCTTTCAGACGAAGTCAGAATAGGACAAAACAATGAGCAAATATTGTATCAATTGTGTTGACAAATTAACAAATAGAGAAACGCACAATTCAAGCTCCTGTCACCTCCTGCATAAATGAAAGGACCCGCTCTGCATTATAAAGCACATGTAAATTAAAAAGACCAGGATTCCAGTTAAAACACAACAGAACTAAAAAAACGGGAGTGCTGACTCAAAAGGAGACCGGACTTGCACATCACTCAAGGACATTCACAGCAGACTGGCCACAGAGAAATAAATACTGCCTGTGCTACAATGAAAGGATAAAGATAGAGGATGAAGAAACTTACAGGGGCAATCTAGCACTCCATAGGAAGCCTGAAAGATAGGGTAGAGTCCTTCTCACCTTTCGTTCCAGGCTGTCCTCCCCATCAGTTGAACTGATGCTATCATACAGCCGCGTCCTGGAAGGCCTCTGCCGCTTGTTCTTCACTGAGAGCTGAGCTCGAGTCTTCAGAGCTTTGGAGTCCAGTCTTTCTGTTTCTGGAACTGCTTCATTGAAATCTGTATGGAAACACGATTTGAAGCTGTTTAACAGAAGGATCTTTCACTACTTTTTCCTAACAAAAGGAATTGTTGTACAAACAATTGCAAGTACATGCACTTTGCATAGAATCATAGAATCATTTAGGTTAGAAAAGACACATTTTACTTGCACCTGTGCTTCAAAACTCCTACAGAACCCCCAGAAAAAGAGTTATTTGCATAAACAATTTTATCTGTACAGATTCAGCAAGGGCATAGCAAAGAATCAACTGCAGATATTTAGGAATTCAACAAAGTATTCCCACTCTTACACGGACGACCACACAAACCTAGCTGTACCAGCACAGAAAGCAGACCCACTCAGACTCCTTCAAAGGGAGTTGCATGTGCTTAGCCTGCGAGAGTGCTTCTCAATCAAAGCATGAACATCAGTAGGTGATACATGAAAACTGGATAAGTATTTCATATAAAAAATGAAACAACGGAACCATCTTACTTGCCTGGCTTCAAAGACACCTGATTCCTGAATGTCTCATGAGCAAGGTATCCTGAACATTTCATATACAACTTGCCTCCACAACTAAAACTAACATAGCTGCACTTGTCTTAGCTATCGACCATCCACTCAGATGAAATCTGAGTATTGCAGCAAATCTAACTTTTTACAAAGCTGCAGTAACTAAGACTAAAAACATTTTATAAGGTCTTTCTGTATTTTATACCAGAAAAATAAAAGATTCTTTTTGGTTTTAATGATTTTTTTTTCAACCCTCACAGTAAAAATCAAACAATAATCCAGTAGATTCATTTACTTGTCTACATACTGCATTCATAACACATTAATTAATTCAAATCAGATCTTATAGATATTTTTGCTTTTCTTCTATGTGTGTTAAATTTTACTTCACATGATACTACGGAATAATTAGCATTGTCTGACTTGCAATTATGCTTCTGCCCTAAGTACTCCACAGGATAACTACACATTGTCACGGCTTCAACTGCTTGTATTTGCTCTTTCAGGTGTACACACTTCCATACATCCCTTTGTTTCACTGCTGAAATTATTCAAACTATCAACACAGGACTGCAAATGGTATTCACAGAAGTGCTCATATGGGCCTTCTTAAAGCAAAAGACCATCTGGGCCTGGAGCTTCCTACTTCCTCCACCCCATCACTGGTCTTGGCCTGCTTTGCTGCAGTGGAACTGGGCTGCTGCCAGATGGTCTCTGCCCCAGCCACATGTGCTGCCACCCCCAGTCCCAGCTCCCTCTTCTGCAGAGACTGGCTGGCCCTCACAGTTCCCAGCACAAACCCACAACCTCACATGATGCTGTAGAAATCTCTCAACCCACTGGGGAGTCTGGAAAACCTCTCACATAAAAGTCATAATAGTTTTAATTTCACTCTCAGAGTCAATGTCATGAGACTTTCTTTGATCAGACGTTCAACCACTTGACTCCAATGTTCTTCCATCTGAATTATTTCAGTACCACTGTGAAGCAGGAAAGAGCTCGCCTGTACTCCCACTGTTTTTCCATTAGACAGGCTGACAGAATTTAAAATCTCCTTCCGTGAACCAATGCATCCCTGGGTATCCAAAGACACCCAAAAAGTACAGCCACAAAGTGGCTTGAATGGGCACTTGCAGAGAGATGTCAAAGTCTGAGACTTTCAAAGTTGGCCTCAGCACAGAACTATTTAGATTTCAAACCAGTGACTCCTGCCAGTAAACAGCTTGATTCTCTACTGCAGACACAGCTCATGATCACTAAACCAGAAAGCTACAATGCACTTTATCCATTTTTCTGGACTCTCAGAATAAACCATATATTTGTAAAGGAAACACAATCCTTAGTCTAGTATTCCCCGGCAAAGCAAATAAAGAATTACGTGGGCCATAGTAGTTTTGATTTTCTCTTTTTAACTTCCCCTGATGTTACTGGCAGCCCCTTAAGCTCAGTGTGAGGTTATGTTACAGCCTGAGGAGTCGTGCAGTCTGGCAGGATGCTAAACACGGCCAGAGCCCCGGCAGCGTCAGGAACAGTTATGCTCAAATGTTTGCAACCATCAGGCTGCATCCATTGCTTCCTCCCAAGTCTCCTGCCATGCAAGAATATAATAAACACCTCAGACCACACTGAAACAAAAACATACTTGATACAATTTTAATTAAAATACTGTATTTTTATATAACCTAATTTTTTGATGGAAGACAGACCTGAAAACTTCTGAACAAAAACTCTGGGATGTGGCTGTCTACATGCAGTCCTACCCCAGGAACGTAATGCAGAGGCTTGATCAAGAAGCGTATGTTATATACTTGCCAAACATGAGCCAGAAAAGAGACTGGAGCACCTGTGTGAACGTCAGAAAGGCAGTGTGCACAGCCCACAGCACCCAGAGAGACTCTACTCACCTCCAAAACATCATGGACAACTGCCCTGCCCTTTATAGCTCCTCTGCAAACATCCATGGGTTGATGGCAGGTTCTTTTCTTAAAAGGTTTAAACAAGAGTGATACAGAGACCTAGGCTCTTTGCAGAGCAAGTATCACTACATTACAGCCTGATACAGACCTCAGAAACTGACACGGAATTTACTGGAAAAGGTATATGGAAGTCAAAGAATGCTACAGTATATTTAAGGATATGCTTATTTTAAAAAACGAGGGTTTCTTTCTCTTGTTAAAACCACAAATGCAGCCCTGAATCTAAGGTCTAACTTCACTGCTTCTGCTTTCAAAAAATCATTGCTGATTATCTGTTTCTCCTAGCAAATAATTTTTGGTTTTATTCATCTGGTTAAACTTGGGCGTTTAAATTCACAGATCACCCAGTCTAACACTCAGAAGAAATTAACACTGGTAAGTAACATTTCTCCAGGAGAATATTTTTGTAATGAAAAAAGGCAGCTCTTTGAAAATTTTCATGCAAATCCATGAATCGGAAAAAAAACTTTGAAGCAGTGACATGCAGATTTTTAACGCTATCCTAAGAACTTCCAAATTTTTTGAATGAATTTTACAATTTTTGTTGTTTGTTTGGTTTTTTTTCATGTAGAAATTCCTGCATTTTAGCTCTTGAGCCACAGACATGTGTTGACAATGTTGTAACAGTATATGTAAGCATCATTTTTCTGAGTCAGGTGAAGAAAACATACTTTCCTCTCCTGACACAAACTGAAAGGATTCATGTTAACAGTACTGCTAAGTATTAAATGTTTTATAACACTTACTGAGTCTCTATGGCAGAAATACAGACTTTCTTGTCATCCTGGGTGCTTTTCTGAACTTCTGAGATTTTAATACAATTAATACTTGACAGAGAAAAACAGGCCTGTGAAGACTTGTGGAAACCAATTGGACAAGGTCTGCATATCACCTAACACCATTTCAGCTGGACTAGCTCTTCTTTATACACATAACTTGTTAAAAATGTAATTCATATTGATTTGTTTGTAAGGCAATATTGTTGGGGTCCACACATGAATGACTGCTAAAATATCAGTTTTAATAAAACACCTCTGTGCTTGTTAGAAATTAATTTATTTCATACTGTATTGCTTTTTTTTCAACAGAGGAATAAATAAGATAATAGGAATCATGGGCTGCATCAAAAGCAGGGTGGCCAGCAGGTCAAAGGAGGTGATTCTGCCCCTCTGCTCTTGTGAGACCCTACCTGGAGTGCTGCATCTAGCTCTGGGACTCCCAGCCTAAGAAGGACATGGAAAAGTTGGATCAAGCCCAGAGGAAGACCATGAAGTTGATAAGGGGACTGGAGCACCTCCCCCATGAAGACAGGCTGAGAAATTTGGGGCTGTTCAGCCTGGAGAAGAGAAGGTTGGGCAGAGACCTCACAGCACTCTCCAGTCTGTGAAGGGGCCCTACAGGGAAGCCAGAGAGGGACTCTTTGTCAGGAACTGCAGTGACAGGACAGGGAGTAATGGTTCGAACTGAAAGAGGGGACATTTAGGTTAGATATATGGAAGGAATTCTTTACTGTGAGGGTGGTGAGATACTGAAGCAGGTTGTCCAGGGAGGCTGTGGATGCCCCATGCTTTGCAGTGTTCAAAGCCAGATTGGATAAGGCTTTGAGCAACCTGGTCTAGTGAAAGGTGTCCCTGGCCATGGCAGGGGGGTTGGGACTAGATGATCTTTAAGGTACTTCCAACCCAAACCTTCTATGATTCTATGATTCATAGGAGTTATGGTTTGGTTCAAACAAACCTTGACTTAAGCCATCCAGGCAGGTCACTTGCTTAGTATCTAGATTTTCCACTGGATCTCCTCTAGAAACTTCTCCAAAAGATGTCTGCCTTTCAAAAATGTTGTTGTTATTGTTAACCTGGCTTCCATTTTGCTTCATTAGCCTGAAAACTTCTGCTTCCAAGTCTTGTATCTGAAAGAAATACAACACAGTATTACTAATAGTATTCACCCCAATACACCCTCCCCATTAAAGATGTTATTTTTCAAGAGTATCAGACAGAATTGTCTCATTCTTCAAATATAATAGTAAATGCTACTCACACGAGCTTGTAAGCCTTGAACCTCTACAAGGTGTGCTTTCTCCAAATCTTCTATTTTCTTTCGTTCAGCTTCCTGGCGTTTGATGAAGTCAAGTTCTCTTAGGGAAAAAAAAGATGTATTTGCTGTCATCAAAGCAATCAGATTGAAACAAAAACCAAAATGTTTTGCTACTCATCAGAAAAATCTGTCCTTAGCAAATAAATTATCACTTACTTAATAAAACTATGAAACTACAATCAGGACAAAACCCTAAGCAGTCTAAGTGAATATGCTAGGTGATGATATAAAAATGGCAAGAGCAACTTATCTGGAAAAAAAAAAATCTCAGTTTTTACTGATAATCAAAACAGTTAAACCAGTTTCTTTTCCTAATCTCTGTTTACAACAAAAACAATGTAGCTTATTTTATGCTGTTCTCTGTTGTAGGAAATGGAGCAAAGTCTCTGTTTTACTAAAGTATGGCTGTGCTCCTTCACAGAAAGGACATCCTCTGAATTTTCAGGTACAAATCAAATTTTTGAAAGGAAATCTGTTAGGTCAGTTTAGGAGTCTGAGGTATTTAAAAACAACTGACTAGATCTTTTACTAATATAAAGCAGAGTATCAATAGAAAGCTATCCAAACTCATTCTAGTGACTTTCCCTACCCCTTTTTATTTTGAATATCAAAGAAATTTGTGATAGAAAGCACACAAGATGCAAACTATTTCTGGAACAGTCACAAAATTCCAGGATGTGTAATGATATTTTGACAATCTAAACCCTTTTTCAATGGGACAGGATATTCATTTCTGCAATCCCAATTATCGCTTGACATTGCTGTATGTCTTTGAGTTTTCTCCTTTAAATAAGTATATTTCAGCAGAAAATGAAAAAAGCTCCTGCCAAAAGAAAGGTAATTTGGGGAATGGAAGCTGTTATAGAAATATAAGATGTTATTATTCTTGCTAGCCACCAGAGAGAGGGGACCACCTAAAACAGAGGGGGCCAGGTAATCATCAGTTAGCTCAACTCAGCTCAAACATTCTTGGGATCTACAAGAAGAAGAAAAATAAAATGTAAAATGTAACAAAACAATAATCTTTTTGATGTTACATTAGTACACAGCAGGAATGAATCCAGCTGATACAATACCAATATAAATTGCTGCAAACATGCTAATCAAATGCTTTACTATGATTACTCTTAGTTGTTTGCAATTACATTGAACTATCTCCTAATTCTGAAACACACCAACCTGGAATCTTACACACTAAGTCTTTATTCAGGTACAGTATGACTACAGCTTGAATACTAGCATTTTTCCATAATAAAGAGTCCACGCTTTTCGTAAATAAAAAAGCGGAAAACAGTGTTTACCTTACAGGTGTTTAACAGTGGGTTTCATATTTCAAAATATATCACATACATGTTTTCTATCTGGCCACTAAGTCATTTGCTGAGCCTGGTGTAGAGCTGCTTACTTTTGCTGAAAATCCTTGATTAATTTCTTTGCCTTGTTATATTTCTTCTCCAGAGCCTGATACTGGCTTTGCGTCTCCTTGAGGTGCTCATTCACTGTGTGACACAGGGTTTGTGCCTCAATCCAATAACTCTCTAATTTCATCATCCTTTCCTTATTCTCCTCAATGTTCTGCTGGAGTTGGGTCTTCTCCAATTCCCACCTCACCTTCTCATTCTCAGCAGCCTGCAGCTGAACAAAGGAGTGGAGATGCAGTCCATAAAAAGCTGTAAAGTGCAGCCTAATAGTTTAGGATTAATTAAAACACCATGAATAGCGAGAATCAGTGAATTAGTAACTACAACAGTAATATGCTAGCAGAGGGCAGAGTGTCCCAGGACAAAGAAAACAGGCTGATACATGTATTATTCTTCCTCATAAAACCAAGCAGAGTTTTTGCTCCGTGTTCCAGTGCAGCTTCTCTGCTTCTCTGGGTTATAGTAACCTATTTGACTGACTGACATTTAAAAATGTCAATAGTGGAGTACTCAGGCAAACGGCAGGGTTAATCAGCCAGCACATGGGATGTATTTTGCTTTATGCACGTGACTCAGGTGCTATAAAGCATTCACACACTTTCAGAAAATGATGAGATTTCTTATTTTGGGATGGGGGAATTTGATTTCCAGATTTTTTTTTGTGTGTTAAGGTTGTCATTTCCTGCAGTTAGCTACCTGCATGTTTCAGTGTTTGGTGCTGGATAAGGGTAGGGTTGTAGAGCATCTTGTGTAATTTAGCTCCTAGAATTTAGTGAACAAAAAATGCCTTAACATCCCTGTTCATTTATCAAGATTTTTTAAATTGCTCTAGGCAGTTCTGCTAACATCATGGCTGACGCACACCAAAAAAACTTTGTTTGCAGTTTTATTAGTAATATACCTAAGCTAGTCACATTTTCTTCAGCTCTATTGAAAAGACAAGGTAAAAAGGTCCAACATTAAAAGGCACATTAACCCTAATTTTGCAAATGGATTTGCACAGATGAATGTTTACACCCACACATTGATGCCATCAAGTCAATGGGCCTTGGCACAATCCCAAGGGATCGACTGCGTGGCTCCAATTGCTAGATTGGAACTGGAAAGCAGAGGAAGAAAAGATTTTTGACTTTCTGGACTAAGACAGGACAACAGAAATCGTCCTTACAGAAAATAGTTGCACTTTGAATTTCTTTTTAATAGTAATTTATGCAGATTTGATAAACACTACGCAAAATACACAGTGAGTGCAAATGCAGCTGGAAAGAAATAATAATCTAAAATATTTTTCTGAAATACAGTTTTCTCTTTTTTTTTTTTTTCCTTTATAATGTACTCAGATTCAAAGAGAAGGATGTCTTTATAAAACCTAGTACTGCTGAACAACTGAATAATCAGTTGGGTTCCCATAAAGGTTAACCTAGTACAAAAAAACCCAATTCATTTTTATTACTATAGCAAATTTAATTTATTAACTAGCAGCTGATTGTGAGATGTTTTATTTTAAACTGGTCATATTTTTCCTTCCTAGACTATCTTTTAAAGAGAACTGCAACAATATGAAACAACACTTTTTCTTTTGTATATAAAAATAATTTCTATTAAATACCTTTAAACATCAGGTTTTTTAAAAATGTCGATAAAGGAAAGTAGCATAGGGATACTTTAACATCACTGGTAAATAAAAAACCTGCTAACTTCAACTTGAATATTCAATACAAATATAATTTTAAAACCTGAAAAAGGCATCAGAATTTTAAAACTAGGAATCTGCCATTTAGTCATTATGGCACTCCTTAAAACATACGTTTAATTAAAGCTACAAAAGTTGGCAGTTTCTTTTAATAGCAGCACTTAAGATTTTTACTTGAAACTTGGAATAAAGAATGTACACTAAGACAAGATTTATCTGAGCCACTGTGCTTCTTAATCAGCCTTTAATAAGGATGTTGACTTCTCCACCCACATAAAGATACATGTCTTCAGATCTGATTTTGCATGAAGAAAAAAATATTATGTATTAACCATATATTGATTCTTACCTTTGTCTTCAGCTTCTGAATTTCAGCTTCTGTAACTGCATGTTTGATTTGCAACTAGAATTGAAAATACAAAATAAACAAGTGAAGTCACAGAGAGTACTCCGGTATTTTTAAAGCCTGTGCTGCAAGTTGAATACCTTATTACATAGCAGAAGGCCCCGAAGAGTGCTGCAGTGCAGTAGATTGTAAATTAAAATGTCTAGCTTGCAAAATGACTCAGTCTGTGCAACCTAATTAAAGATAGGATGCCGTCTAACCACTCATAATTTCAAATCAGAACATCCAATCTGTTTAGCAAAACCAAATGTCTTATGTTTAAAAAAAACAGATTTTATCCTGCTGGGCTTTGCTCTCCTCTGATGCGAATGTGAAATACGTCCCAGTGCTGAAAGTCCCACTGCACTGATTAAAGCAGGCACGTTACAAAAAAGCAAATAGGGAAATAAGTGATTTAACAACTCAAGAAGTCAGGAAAACCTTGAGGGAAGATTCCACACATTTATTTCATGCAAGGAGAAAGGTAAACTGATGCTATCCTTCACCATTAGCTGGAGTTACTCTGCTCAAGCCAGCTAATCTCAATCGAGCGCAGTTACACAGGGAAACTGTAAATAACAGCAACAGCATTCAAGCACTCAAAGCGATTGCAAGCAGATTAACAGCCCAGGCACTGTGCTAAAGGTTGGAGTTACATCACAAAGCAGCCACAACAACAGGGGATCTGTACAGGGAAAGGGTCGGTGTGGAGGACCTGGCATCCACCTGCACAATTGCTGTGGGATTTCTTCTGTACTAACCTATATTAGTCTGATCCTTTGAACAACCACTACTTTGAAAGTATTTATTAGGCAACATCCTGAAACACCTTTAGTTTTACTGCAAGGGTCTGCTGCTCACAGGCTCCAGGAATGCTCTGAGGTACGAACCCAACCCCAGCTTCAGCAGCATAACCCCAGTCCAAATGGGAATGATCACGCACATGTACCCAACACCAGCCTGCACCCCAACTCCTGCTGCTGTGCTATTTAAAGCAGCCAGCACGGACAAACTTCTGACAGGCCCCAGAACCTTACACTGAATCAGTGAACCGTGTGCGTTGGGTATGGAGCTGAGAGCAAGGGCAAAACTGAATTACAGCCTGAGCTAGCACTGCAGTGGAGCAAGACCATCGTCCATTATTTATGAGTAGAAGGAATAGTTACAGAAAAGCATGTTTTACATGCAGGTTACTTCTCCTGCAAGACTAACATGAGCTTTTGGGAATAGTTTATGTTGAGCTAATAGAGTACGTGAGATCGTTGTACTGAACCAAAAACTAACATCTCTGGTGAAGCAATGGCTACATTCTTGAAGACTCAGCTGTTAGTAAGAAAATGTACAAATTAATCAAAGGAGAAGTTCTTCTGGAAGAGAGGAATAATTTTCGAAGTAACAGGAGCTATCACTGAGCTAACCAGTACAAGTATCGCTGAAAAATGCTAAGCTAATTTAGAAATTCTCTTTTCATGAAGTCCCTTGAATGCCCTCCTTGTGGCATAGGAAATGCACACTCTCAGATACAGTTTGGTTTGCAAATCAGCCTTAATTAATTTAAACCTGAATAAACCTAGTCCTTTAAGGTGGAGAATTCCTCAATTTATGCTGGACAGAATAAAAGAGACACCGATTCACCAGTTCCATTTAGGAATCTTCTTTCCAACACTCATTTCTTGGTCACAGTCTCCAGAGGAGACTGTAAGAACTAGTGCCCACGATCATCTGTTATCTATGCTCACTTTTTGACTTTGCACTGAAAAGTGTTACAACTCTTCATGTGCTCAGTGAGAGCAGAGATAAGATTTCATTTCAAGTGAAACCAGGCACTGACTACAGCAGCTTGCAGAAATACAGGTAACCTGTGGATCACAGGGCTCCTGAGAAGTGCCACAGGGGAGCAGGGCTACTGGCCCAGGATGGAGAGGTGCCGGTGCAGCTGGGAACAGGGCACTTGGCAGCCCTGGAGCTGGTGTTAATGGCAAGAAGTTGCCAGTGAAGCTACTGCACCCAGCAGGCCAGGAAGCCAAGAAGGACATACACCTTTTTATAATTACACATATTAGAGGAAACAAAGGAGATACTTTAATTAGCATTTGCAAGAAATTACTTGCAATTTTTGAGCTCAGTCATTCCAACCTCTGTTCTGCAATTTTCAGAGATTGAAAACTGTTTTCTCTCATCATTGCATTCCTGTTCATAGTGAAAAATTATGAAAGAACCATCTCAAAACATCTATAAACATGGTGTTTATAAAATGTCCAGCCCTTTGCTTAGTTCCGCTACACTGTTCTGGGATGAGATAAAATCAGGGGAATAATGGTTGAGCTAGATTTTCCCCTTTGCAGACTTAATAATGAAATCGAAAAGCCAAGACTCAAAGCCTTAGGCTACCTGCTGACAGTCCACTCCCATCTCTTCTAAAACCCCACAAATCCATAAGGAGCACTTGAAGAGCTTATTATTACAAACACGCAAACTCCAAATTGTTGCATAAATGACAATCTGCGCAGGTACAGATGGTTTTAACAGTTATTTTCATGGTCTCTGTTATTAAGTTAAAAAAATGAATACTGAGCACCCAGTCAGATCATTGAATCAGAACATGGTACAGCAGATCCCACTGAGGCAGAAGAAAAAAGACACTTTTCTACTTAACAGAAAAATGTGTAGCTGGATATGTACTTTTTTAACAAAAAGAACTAATTATGGTTGTAGAATACACGAGAAATACTAGCACATTTATAGGTTAGACTAAACAACAGGCAAGGTCAACTATTTGGCAAGAAAATCTGGACTCTACA
Organism: Pachycephala philippinensis; assembly: GCA_013397055.1. Taxonomy (NCBI): domain Eukaryota; kingdom Metazoa; phylum Chordata; class Aves; order Passeriformes; genus Pachycephala; species Pachycephala philippinensis. The sequence goes on along the minus strand of VWZT01012685.1, from coordinate 265,682 downwards.
GCTAAAATTTTTTAGGCAAGTTTACTAACAGAGGATCAGAAATCTTTATTCCATGTCCTATATAATGCCAGACAAATTCTTGGCAGATACTAATCTGTATCTTTTTTGGTTTTAAGTCAATAGAAAATTGTGAAGGCTTCACTTCAACAAAGACATTTTGAGTAAAGTTTGGCACATATCCTATTCAAGTATGTCTTGAAAAGCTGATTAATTTTCTTCAAAATAATAAAACTTGTTATAAAAGGTAAGTTTTAGAGAGAAAATGGATTGAATTAATCAAGACTGCAAAAGGCAGAACATCTAGCAAATGCTACAATATGAGGAGTACACTGGGAAGGAAAGTACGCAATAGAATCCAACAATCTCCATGACAATTTTTACGTAATCATTATATATTTTTTGCATATAATAATCATCCATTTTCTATATATTTCATTATAATACGAAATAATGAATTCTTACATAAATGTCCCTTCGCCCTACAGATCTTGTCTCTCTTCAATCATCACAGCTAAAATAAAGTTTCTAGCTATTTCTCTCAAAGCAGTTAAGAAAATGAAGTCCTATTTTTCCTGCTTTACAGCCAAGAAAACAAGACTTCCAGAAGTACAGTGATTCACCCAGGAATGCCCATCTCTCTTCTGCCTTTCATTCCAAAAGCAAGGCATTTCAAATAAGAGTGCTCTCAGAGTATGGGAACACATTTTTTTATTGCAAAGACTGAATCCAACTAATTAGGTCAAACTATTATGCTTAAAGATTATGTCCTACCCACTTGTCTAATACTTTCATTAATCTCTGGAGTAAGAACAAGAAAGAACAGTTATTCTTTAAATACAATTCCAGAAAACACTGTGTGGGCTTGTGCAGTGTGATCATGAACAAGTCCTCTAGTGTTGAAAGAATTCAGGGCAAATACCAAGAAAAATACATGTACTCACTCTGCATCAGCCAACAAAACGCAGCTGTGTACTCTTAAATACAATCAGTGAAACAAAAGTGGTGTGCTCGTAACAGCACTAACTGCGTGGGCTGCTGAAAGAGTCCACTCTTAGGCATTTCATGTTTTCTTCTCAGGCTCTCATCCGCACTTACACTCCAGGATCCCAAAGTACCTTTATCTTGTCTAAAACAGCATTTTAAGGCCATTACAGAAGACAGGTCTGCAAATAACTTCAAATCAGTCTAGACAAACTCAAGTATGGCAATAGCCTGAGTTTATGGAAACTGTGTTCAAGTACAGTTTTAAAGGTAATATATTCAAAGGTGAGTTTCTTGCCCGTCACTGCATCTTTGGTTTGCACAGCCTTGGAGCACATGCTGGCACATGGATAATGGTAGCATCTTCCCACCGCTCTGAAACTGTATTTCTATGTATGATGGAAAGTATTAGAAAACAAAGTAAAATGTTCTGCTAATTCATGTAAGAGCCTGAAACTCAAAATATGGAGTGAGAAAATTGTCATTTAAGTAAAGTAAAAAACTTTCAGGAAACAATGATGAATAACAGTAGGCACCCAATGGCTGTGAAGGGTATCAGCAGAAAAGGTAAAGACTGGTTGCTCATTGACTGATTACTGTCCATATATTACTCTCACTAGATAGTAGTAACAATATATTTATACAACATAAAACATCTGCTTTGAGTGGAGGGAAGGCAAGAGGGTAAGTGGAGAAGGATAAAAAGAGAGTCCTGATATTTTAAAACTCCTATCTGGGCCCAGGTTCTGCTGCTTAAACCTCCTATGAGGTTCTGGCTACTTTCAACCCTTCTATCTTCCTGTATTTAAAAAAAAAAAAAAAAAAATTTTTTCACTCCCATCACTCAGCCCTGGAAGCTTAGGCATATCCATTGTTTCATACCATTATTTGCATCAGAATTCAGGAAAGCTCAAAAAGAAGATCAAAAGCACAGCCTAAAATACAGAAGAAATGTCCCTCAGTACTTTGGTATGTGAAATTATACGAATTCAATGACCACAATGAACACCACAGTTAGCACAGGTGGATGCTGTAAGCACAAGTGGACACCATAAGCACAGGTGGATTCTATACTCTGTAACCACAGGCTTTGGTAAAATACCCTCTTGAAGTATGGCTGCTCCCCCAATGCAGCATCTTTCTAAACATGTGGCTAAACATATGACATNGATGAGATGCTGTGTAATGGTACAGGATGGGTTTCACATGTCTCTCTTCACTGAAATTTAACATTTGCTGTTTGGTTTTCCCAATCACCTTTTACTGGAATCTTACAAAAAACAAAACCAACCAACTAACCAACCCAAACAAAAAAAAACCCCACCCCAAACCCCAGCAATCTGCTAGTGATGAATTAACTTGCACTTTGTCTACCTGGTTGAACTAAATGCTGGGGCAGAATAACTTCTGTACTGAAAAGTTAATTTACAAATTACCCTCCATCAATACAACAGTCACCTGGAAGCTGATGCCAAAATATCTCCAAAGAACAGTTCTACTTCTTTCAAGAGGAAATTTTTGAGTCATTTCGAAATACTAAGCATACAAACAGCAAAAAACCACTCCAGTTTTCAAGAGAAAAACCCCAAACACTAAGCACTGAGATAACTTGAAATTCAATGAGGTATTTCAAGAGTATTTTCTGATAAATAACTTACTTCTTTGAATTTGTGAGCAAGTTTGCTGGTGTCCACATCACTGGGGGAGAACATGTCATCATTTTCAGGGAGATCAAACACTTCAATAGCCATGTCACCTCCTGGAAGGACAGGTCCCATGTCTTCATCTTCTTCATCTGTAGCATATTCCCCTGTCTTAATTTTATAGCATTTAAGAAATTCCAGTTATCCTCTTATTATGCAGAGACTATTCAAAGAGTAATTAAGATACTGTGCAAACACAGCATTCTGCATACAAAAAGGTTATCTTTGTCTTTAGCTATAACCCCAGTACTGATGAATTCTACCAGACAAAATACAACTCTTCAGTAGTATTTCAGTACATCAAGAGAAAATAGAAAAGTGTCTTAAGCACCAATAACTTAGTTCTCAAGCATTATTGGCTCTGTATTTTGATGGTTTCATCCTTTTCCAAGTGAGACCTCTTTTCCATAGGAAGAACTCTCCAAATTTATTTCAGATTTAACAAGGAATCTTTTCCAAACAGAAAAAAAACCAGAATACGACCAACAGGATCTTGATTAGTTGTTACTAAAGTCATCTGGATGAAGTAATTCTCCAGTGATATTCCTCGTTGAATTTGAGAATTCATTGGTTTGTTCTTTATAAACAAATTAACGATAGAAAAGTAACACCCACGCAGAAAGACAACAGCAGGAAAAAGAAACTGAGTGTCAGAGACAAGTTCAGAGTCTGAAGCCAGAGTTTACTCAATTTCCACCCTGAATAAGGAGCTGCTTTGAGCTAGTTTTAAACAGCAAATGTGGGTGTTTCTTGGGCTGGTAAAGCATGAGATGCAAACAATTTGCTGACAAAACAGAATTAAAAGAAATTGTAAGCTGCAATCAGTATCCGACGAACAAACAAAATAAAACAAAACAATAATACTGAAAAGAAAAAGCTTGCAATATTGAACCCCACCCCAAATTGCCTTCTCAGTCTTTTGCACACATGTCCGTGCCCATCTCTCCCCATCCCTAAGGTGAATGGTACCACCTCCCTCCTGCAGGGCTCCCTCTGGAAGCTGGAGTAGAGCGCGTACGGATCACAAACAGCCTGCTGGCTGTGTAGATGACTATGCAAAAACATTATAAAGCAAACACTTCCCTCAGGACCACATCTGGATTTATAGGCCTTGGGACTAAATAAATACATGGAAAAGGAAGGGCGGAGGGACTGGTGCAGTCTTTTTCATGTTTATACAGTAACACCACCGAAATTTTGACAAAACTATTCGAAGTTTTTCTTCATGAGCTTCCAGTTCCTGAGATGAAGAAATATAACAGTATTATCACAAGTATATTCCCCATTGTGCTATTATCTATTAGTGTCATTTTTTGACAAAAGGACTTTTCAAAACAAGAGGTAAGCACTCACATGTTTGAACAACAGTTCAAACCTCAGCTTCCTACCTTAATTCAATTTCCCAGCTGTTATGTGACTCTCTCTCAACTAAAAAGCAGTGTATGGCAGATACTGAGTCTAGGTGCACAGGTACACACAGGCAGCACACAGAATCACAGAATGGTTTGGGTTAAAAGGAACCTTTAAAGATCATGAAAAACCTACATTCTTCTTTTTTAAAACCACTGAAGTTTTAAAAAGCAAAGAAAGCCAAAACACACAGAAAGCATAAAATAGTTTAGTAAAATTTTTTGATGTTAAAAGAACTACTAAAAGGAAGGTAAGTCACCATCATGCACAACACATCTATACTTTAAAAGTCACTGTAAAGTGAGGCACTTTTCTGGTGAGTTATTGCTGCCTCTGTAAATAGTTACATGTTCTCCAATGAAATAAACAGTAACCATCTATTTTATATACTTCCTACCTACTAAGAATATATGACTAAGAATCTCAGTAGTCTCCTGCAAAAAACGCTAACAGCTGGTTTTGTTTCTTCTTTCCTTATTTAAGAGAAGGAAAGAATACATAGTCCATCTCACCAGAGTTTTCAGGCATGTAAGCATTAAGGCTAAACAAAACAACACCTGAAATTGTCATTCTGTATGTCTAGATCTCATATACACACACACACAAAATGTTCTGTTACACTACACTGGTAGTAACTTCTGTTTCTATTTTATTGTCCCTGGCTATGTGCAGTACCTGTCTAAATGGAAAATTTGGGTACTAAGTCTCCTGGCTCTTCCCAGGAGCACATAACACCACCTTCACATCCCATCAGGGCAACCAGATGCAGAAACACTAACTCTCAAAATCACACAGAGATTTCAGGGAAATTAATTTCAGTGGGGACAAAATACTAACAGTCCATTAACTTTCTATTTTGCAGTCATTATCCCTGAAACATCACTAAGGTAATACACAACCATAATTTCTACATTTAAAAAACCATCTTGGCAGGTCCATCAGCAGTGGCAAGGAAATCTCTGAAGCATGCAAAGAGGAGGCAGAAACGGGATCATTAACCAGTAAACTCATGCTCCGCTTATGTAAAACAAAACAGATCTGGCTTGGCTACATGTGCATTTTAAAGGAATATATTAATGCAAAATCCCAATTACATTTACCAATTTTGGCAAAGGAATAAAACAGATGAATTTAGTTAAAACTGGTTTCTCCAAAGACTTAAACGAAGAAGTACGGAATAGAAAAAGAAAAATGAACACACATGAAGGACTAAATTATAGGAGAAAAATTCAAGAGCAGACAATATTCTACTGGCCTCAGGAGCCAGAGTATTTGAAGAGGAACATCAGGCAGCTAAAAATGAACACAAAGGAAAATCTTACTTCAAATTGTACACAATGAGTGTCAATGAGCACAGTCATTTTTGCTTCAATTAATGAAAAAAGTAGCTGTCAAAGCAAAGCATAGCTCAGGTAAACAAGACACCAGGACGAGAAGAACCCATTACAGAACACAGAAATAAATGGGACTTTTGCTTTTGTCTTCAAAAAGAAAAGAAAGGGATTTCATCTTACAGTCACATGAAAAACAAATTACATGTTCAAAAGAACCAATGTGTACATTAAGGAAATATACATCATAAACTACATGAAACATACTTCCCCTGAAAAAATTATCTCTGCTGACTTTTGTTCCACATGAAACTCCCAGAAGGTTGTTCAGACACTGTGCCAGTTAGCTAGAATGTGAAATTCACTATTTCACAAGGAGCAGCAAGGCACAGAAAAAAAGTTGTATTCAAACAACAAAGCCCTGTAAGGTAAGAGTTGTTGTTGTTGTAACTCCCTGAGGCTCCCTGCAATACATTTTGGGTTCTTCGCTGACAACAACAATAATATTTTTTGCTCCACAGTCAATGAAAACATACATGATCTTGAAGGGAAATCTCAGACTTTTCATTCTGGGTTGGTGAGCAGAATTCATCCATGTAGAAGCCCTGCTTCTCATTTCAGTAGCACCTAGGGCTTCAGCTTGTCCCATCCAAAGCAATAGCTTCTGGTATGAGCCATTCCATTTTGCTGTATGCTATCACAGCTAATAGCATGAAATTATCAACATGAACTGCAATTTTCCACTTCTAAAGGGAAAATGTGTTACTTGCATTGTTTGACTGCCTTAACTGTAAATTTCTGAAATGTGCCTAACACTCCCAAGCAGAAATAAGGAGCTGCAGCACCAGCCGGGATAATGCAGACAGACCTTCCCCAAATCACCATAACAAAGGCTGCATCAAGCTACACCTTTTGTTCCTGCTGAAACTCTCCCACAATCAGGGAACACCATTTGAAGAACTATAAAAATAACTCAAGCCCATCTCTTCATTTGATTTTTTTCTTTGATGGCTTATACTTAATTCTTTCAAAAGAATGAAGAAAAAACATAATGGTATAGTATTAATCATTGCTTTTACAGGAGTGCGTCATATTAATGATGCTGAAAAAAATGTACTCTCTGAAAGCTTTGGTTTAGCAAATGTACTCTTTTAGACATTCTTTTAGACATTCAAGTACATTGCCACTTTTTTTTTTCATGTGTCAAGATTTTCTTCAATGGTTCTAACGTTGCTTTGCTCTCAGCATGTCCTGATGAATGAGAATTTAAAATGAAAAAAATATTCATGTGACTATTAGTGATATTAAAATAGATTAAAATATCACTTGCATTAAACTACTTGTCTGCGGCCACAGAGTGAACAGAATCCTGCAATATATTATTCATTTCACAATTTGCATCACCCCATGCAGCCTTCTGGGGAACAGGTCATCTGCTTTACGTGACTTTTGTCATTTGCTGTAGAACATGAAGAAGACAATACCAAGTTCAAATAAAAATTCCAAGAAATGTCAGAATTTGTCTTGTGCACAGAACACTATGTTAACACGGGGCATTCAAAAGGTTTCAGTCAAGGATACAGATTCAGGTCATACTTAGCACACTAAGCAGGAAATACAAAGACAGTGCCTACTCCAAAGCCTTTGCATTTTATTTTCTCACAGGATGCTACAAGTTGAAGGGATGTGGGACTAGGAAGCTAGGCAAACTGGTGATGAGCAAACTCTGCAGCAGGCTACCTAGAGGCAACATACCCTCCCAGCTTCACTGGGATTGGCACAGACTCACTAGGAAAGTGAGTGCTGCCTACTGTACGTAACACTTGAGAAACAGCTGATTCTACTGGCTCAAGTGCTTGGCTTGTGGGAGCTTAACAACAAACTGTGAGCTGATGCACACTTATCCTGCTAGTCTTTGCATGGACTCCACTTTGAACATCCATTTTCTTTTAGTGTTCAGTTCTGCACAAGGGCTTTGTGTTTCCATGCAAAAACTTAAATGAAGGAGCATCTGAAAGCATCCTGCAACCCTGTGACGACCTGCAGCCCAAGGTAACAGCAGATTCTAAAATGCAGGGATGCAGGGCATTTATATAGTAAACTATGACTTTTCAGTATTACTTACACAGTAAATGATACATGTTTTAAAAACATTGTGTGTATCAGTGTGAATTTTCCCCAGCAAACAGCTGTCAGGCAACATTCCTTCAAGGCAATGGAATGAGGAGGTAGTAGGCTAATACTGCATCTCTAAATTTAGTATCTAACTCAAGTCCACTGCCCACTAGCTGGCAGAAATCAAAACTGTCTCAAAATGCTGCTTTTTTAAAGAACTTGGATCCTTCTAAAATACCTACATACTCCTTGGGCTATGAAGACTGTCAGAAGTTCCAAAACAGAGGAAATCCAGCCAGCTGGTGGCACAGCAAGATAAAACACCAGAACTTGCACATGCCTGGCACACATTCTCTTCCTGTGATTTGACCAGCTCTAACAAACACAAGTCATGCACTGTGACTCCAGGACTCAAACACAGATCATGGATTTCCTGCTCTGGAAAACTTAAAATGTTATTGCTGTCCTTGTAGTAAAGTCTCTGAGCCTCAGAATCTGGCAGTCTCAAGATAATTTTCTTGTTTATTGATGCAGCACTGTACCTGGAGATCCATGTCACCATATTTTAAAAGGTGTAGGAAAATGAATAGGATGGCTTGATAGCTCTGGGACTGAGCAACTCCTGTATAATTCTGTGCTGCCTCAGTGCAAAAATCCTTACACTGGCAATCCAAATACTCCTGAACTCCATGCAGTCAGAGTCACTATTACTTTGACGAAACAGACTCAAAAGGGTAGTAGTGGTTTTTGTACACTTGTAGATATTCATTCAGCCAGTGCAAACGGAGATTTTCTTGCCCAAAAGGTGCCCTCCTTACCAGAGCCAAAGAATGCAGGGCTGGCAGTGGTGTCTGGCACATAGCAACACAAACCCAGCCAGACTTGTCCACACAGAGCAAGGTAAGCTCAAAGTAGTAATGCTTGTATTTCACAGTAAATGGAGCAGAAGTGCTTGTGGTGACCAAAAATGTCTTTGAACTGTGGCTAATGTGCATTAGATCACAGTTTACATCCTGTCAGTTGTCTGGGAATTGTGCAAGTTATGTGAGTAAACTTGGATGGCATAGTCAGGTGACCAAAAAAATAGTAATATTCAGGATTACTGCAGGTATCCAATAAAATCTATTTTTGGTAAGTCTCTGAATTAAGGAAGGGAACATGCTACATTGCATACCTTAGTAACTAAACCCCAGCATTTATTCTGAAAATGTTTACCACCCATGCCCCAAACATATATATTGCATCAAGCAGGAAATGGGTATGACCTTCAATGATCCCAATGTAGTTTTTAAGAACTGCATTTGTTCTCAGGGCTAATTTCTTCTCCTTCCAAAAGAGATAATTGATAAGATCATCTGGATCTCCCCTGGTAGATGTCTTTTCCTTTCTTCCTCCTTTCCTCATATGCAACATAAAAGTCTTCTTTGCACTGCAAAGGCCATTGCCAAAAATCACATGTCATAATCACACAGATGATCATCATCCTCAGTGTAGTGCCAGAATAAGAAAAGATACCTTTAACTCTCTTAATTAGGGAAAAATCTGGGAAAAACTCGCCCAATTTTATTTTCTCTCTATGATCCAAAGGCACTACCAACAGAAAACACTTTGTGAATTTGTTATTTTTTGTGAAAAAATTTATGCAGTGAACAGGACTTAAGAGTTTGTAACCACCAAATTGCAAGAACGGGACACATCACAAAAAGTACCTGACACCTACTCATACCTACTCATCCCTATCCCCTTTCAGTACTGTATTGAGAAATACTTGCGTGGTCATCAGTATGTGACTGTCACGGTCAGCACCCTCACAGCAACAATCCCTACTGAAAGCTTTAGTACTGTCAGGAACAGTATGAGGCAATATGGGTTTAACAACAACATTAACAATCTTTATTGCCAGATTCTGAGTAACACCACCTATGTGGTACATGAAGGTAAGAAACACAAGCATTTGAGATTTTTTGCAGGTGGATGTGTCCCATAGATAAAAGGTGTAATGCATCAATCACTCACACAGGTCTGCCTTCAGCCACACATCCCTCTACGTGCAAGTACACAGTGAGAAAGATTTGATCATCAGGCATTTGGGACACACCTCTCTTGCCTACATGAAAGCTACCAGATTATGCTCACCATAAAATGGTACTGAAAGTCTTCAAACCCTGACATCTACAGCCCACTGTGATGAGTTGTGAGCAATCTCTTTTCCCAAAAGCTAGTTGTTCCATTTTGGTTTTGAAGGGATTGTAATGGAGTTCCCTCAAGAAATTTCTCTTGAATTTAATTCTAGACTAAACTGAAGTTAGAAGACTTGAATGTTTCTGTAGTTTGAGGAGGGAACAGAGAGGATATGGATTTTTTTATCCTTCATGGTCTCGCACAGGCACACATACATATGCATGTATGTGCAGCTCTTACTTGTATGAGTTATATGAGTTATCCTGTCCCTGTGACAGGATTAATTCTAAGACATTTTGAAATATTTTTATTTTTAATATCAGTGGAAATTAAAGTAAGCGAATGCATTACGGGGGCTAGATGGGATTTTTACTTAGTCTGTTGGGACACTTCTGATTGTTCTGACATATTTCTATTCTAACAGCTTGTTTTAAAGTCTGAGTGTATCCTGATTTTATTTCGAGAGTATTTTTTTTCTAAAAAGAAAAACTAACCTGAAATAAATGCATATCATGAATTCTCTATCTCCCCTTATCTACTGTTCCCTTACACAAATAAAATAAAACTGTCCCAGGATGAAAACACACTAATACATGGAGTCTAGCATTTCAAATAATATTACTCAAGATGATGTGAAATGATGGCAGTATGCTTGGGTTATATGGAGGCATTTTGTTACAAAACCCAGCAGCTAATTTAGGGAGTAACACAGACAGTAGCAGTCTCTGAAAAAGCTCTCAAAATAATCTTTCCAAGTATCTTGGTATTTAGGCATACTAGGAATTTTATGAGAATGGAGAGAAATTACGGAAATTTTACTGCACAGAGTTGTTAGATTCAAAACGTTTGTATTGGGAAATCAGGCACTAATTGTAAACGTGAATATACACTTCAGACAAGGTGGGCTAATTCTCTATCCTGTGGAATACCTGTTCACACAGAAACAAGATCACAGTGTGTGGAAGGAGGGGTCTTACCCAGAATTTTCAGAAAACATTCTGACTTAAAAAGAACATCAATTCTTCTAGAAAAAAACCCAACTTCCTCAACCCCTCTAAAAGTTAGAAGGCAACTTTTATCAGTTTTCACAAAACTTTACCATTTCAGTGCACAACCAAACAAACTTTATTCCCTTATTTCAGAAAGGTGTATGATTTCAAGGAAGAGCAATGCTTACAGAAGCATCAGTCAACTCGGTATTTGCTCTTCTGGAACAAAACAAATACTTTAAATCCATGATGGAAAGTTTTTCTATAAATTTGTTCTTCAAGTAAGATTCATCATCAAAATCTGTAAAAATCATCAGCAAAGGTAATGGAAAGGTCCAAAAGTTGACTTCTGAGTGATAAGTAAAAAGAAGGAATTAGGTATAGAAAACAGAACATTAAAAAACACCAAATAGTGAAACACTGGAGTCTGTTACCTCATCATCATCTGCATCATACTGCGCATAATGCTGCTCCAGCAGCTCTCTCTGGCGGCGTTCTTGTTCTAGAGTTTGGCTAATCAGCTGCGCAACCTCACTCACTTGTCCCGGTTTTTCTCGTCCAATTACAAACCTATACAAAACATTAGTGAAAAAATATTACTCCTACTGTTTACAAAAGTTCTAGGGTTTTAGCCATTTCTAGTACAGGGGGTAGCCTTTTTCTCCAAAGATGTGTAGTTGTGATTGTTTCAAATGCGTTCTGTGGATGAGATTTGTCACAAGGGCACCGAGCGCAGGAGTAGGAGCGATCAGACCATGACAGGAGGGGAAAAAGAGAAGTGACCATTACAAGTCTTCACTCCAAGTTTCAGTAAAATATAATCACTTCCATTCCCTTTAGAGCCATGTATTTTCCAGAAGGCTACAGAAGACCAGACTGTTATGGATGCACAGTAACAGCTCAGGCATACTTATGGCAGCTTATAGTGAAAGGAAATGCATCAGAGTAACTCCTTCCCACCCTGACTTAGCAGTTATCTTCTATTTCCGAGATTTTATATTTGTCTTCCTCCAGTCTCTAAAACAGAATCTATTTCCACATTTTAAAATCTGACAGACGCTATTTCCTTAATTTTAAGCTGCATTCAAATCTTTCTTTTATTTCATGAAGTTGTGTTGCTAAGGAACGTTTTCTCCACTGTTAGCTACTGCGGAACACTGGGCGCACACTTGCTTGGCTTAACAAAAGACAAGGGAAGTGCCTCTTTCTTGGTTGAGACTTACAAGAATGCTTCTCAGTCTTGCTTTCAGCAAGTAGAACTGAGAATTGGCTTGGATTGTAACACTTCTTTTTCAGCACAGTGGCATAACCATAATTAGGTATGTTGCTATCTACAGAACTAATCATAAACACCCATTACACAGTACCATCACACTGTGAACTACTGAACAAAAGCACAATTCAAAGATGTCAAGCTGAAGAATTATTTTCTTAGAAGGCTAGAAAGACAATTAGGTAATTACAGATGAAAGAAGTATTATGTAGAGCTGAAAAGCACAATGAGGTGACACTGAGATACTGCATATAGTAAATTATTTGTTTCCACAACATTTGGCTCAAATGATGAATTTAATTTATTATTTGAATGAGAGGTAGAAATGTGCCTTATATCCCACAGATGAAAATTCTTTTCATTAGTACTGCCTATCACTCTTAAAATCCCTTGGAATTTGTCATCCATGTGTAAGCCAACTTCCCATCAGTGGATGACCCTGGGTCTACTTCCTATGTCAAACAATTTTTCAGATTCTATTAAGTCAGGCACTAGAAAAAGGACTGCAATTTGGAGATTATTTCAACCTCATCAAAATATGCAAGTAACTAATTACTTCCATAAGCATAAGGGAGGTGAGAATGAGTGACTCGATTTGAAATAATGACACAAGGTGCTCTGAAAATAATTTGCAAGAAAGTGTCTTAGCTTAAAAACATCAATAGCAAATACAGCAGAAACTAGAACAAAATCAAGGCAATAAAATCAGCATTTTAATCTTGATCAAAACAGATCCCAGTCTGGCACTCACATCCCACTATTACAAAATATGACATTAGTTCTCAGCAATGATAGAGGCCTTGGGCTGAAAGAAAAAGAATGTTTCTTCATGGCCCCTACACTTCATCTGTTCTGCATACTGACTCATAGACAGATCCTGTTTCCTCTAAATTTTGGTTTTAGAGCCAAGTATTACAAAGACTAAACCAGTCATGTTTTCAGACTCAACTGGGAGGAACAATGCACTTTTTAAATTACTACATGAAGGAAAACAGGATTTAACCTGTTTTCCTTCATGTAGTAATTTAAAACCATGTAGTAATTTAACCATATTTGTTATGTGTTTGTCTCCTCTAATGCAAAACCAAATTAAATACAAAAAGAAACCAAGTTCTATTTTAAACAAACATTTTAAGCAAAATTATGCATGAGTATACTACTTACACACAGTAGAGAGAGCACCACATTTGTAAACACGAGGGAGATCCTCAATGCGTAAGGTTATGAAACCACACAAAGTGACGCAAATATTGTATTCCCTCTGGCCCTCTGCCTGGTAATTCACCTCCCTTGGAAAATATAAGACTCAAAATACTTCATACAATCATTTTTGTCCACCGAAAACTTAGAATAGGCAACATCTAATGCATCTGAAGTCTGGTAATTCCTGATAATTTAGAAGTGGTTTTTAACACATTAGACTATAATGTGGTAATATTTTCATACAGAAAAACAAGATTAGATAGGATTTAAAAATATGAAACCTTATTAATTGAATTTTTCTTCTCATGCCAACGTCACTTACAGTTTACAGTGATGTGATTTTCAAGGCTTGAATCACATGTCAAAATGAAGTTACTCAGTGATACCTGAAGCTGTTAGATTATATACGAATAAAAGCCTCCAGGCAACGACAGTTTAGAGCAAATGTTTCCCAAAATAGAAATATACCAGTAATATTCTAACTTCCTACAATTTATTGCTTTAGAGTGAGGCATATCCAAATTGTCTGAAAATAATTTTTTAGAAGCATTCAGTCTACAATTGATGTCAGTTCTAGACAAAGAATTGTAAATTTGTAAAATGTCATACTATGTTCTCAGCAATTACAGCTTTTACAAACTAAACCAAACTTTTTGTCATGTTACATTCCATGATCCTAAGAATACCACACATACGATTATACTTAACTTGTAATTGAGATAAACCATAAATTCTAAAGTTACAAATTAAAGAGAGAGGTGAATAAAAATAACTTAGAAAACCATAAAGCAGGGACAGTTATTAAACCTCTAAGCATGAATTAGCTATTTATTCACAGAATGACTTTAAATACAAGAACTATCATCATCTGAAGTGTTTAAATATGAGAAAGAGACATAAGGCTGTGATTCACTGACCAAAAAATTAGTCACTGAACCATAATACGCGCACTTCAACAAAGTGGCTAATTATATAATTCAAATCACTTTGGCTCAACAAAATTAAGCCCATGCATTTCAGACTTCATTAATTAGTCTCAATGGCTAGAAGTACTATAAGAAAGAACTGTAAATTTTGTCAGCAATGATATATTTGAGAAGCTAGTTATGTTTTTAGATATGAGACAAATGAGCATTTTACAGCCTTTAAACCATATCACAATAATATTCCCCCTAATTACTAAAGCCAGCATATGCAAAATAAACCCCAGAAAATCTGTGATACAGCCATCACTGTACTAAATCTCAGATCATTACTGATTCTTCCTGCAGTCTGCAAAAACGAAGGAAGAAGGAGGACAGAGGCAGGGCATGAACTTCCCTCAATACTCAAAAGTTACATACAATTTAGCTGAATTACCAGCTGTGAAATATTCTTTGTAGTTGTGATTAAAATGAACAGGGATGGAGCTAGAAATATTAATTATAATACTTGACTCTATCTTGGATTTTAGAATATCTAAAAGAATGACGTATCTTGAGAAAGTGAACATTAATTACAGTAGTGGTGGTTAAGAAAAGCATTATACTGAAATTGGCAGCAACTCCTACATCTCCTGCAATCCATGATTTAAATATTTTACAGCACACCTGATACATAGCCTTCTGCATATTTCCAGCTTTTATTAAATGAGCATCTGCAGACCTGTGCTTCTTGAAATAACTTATTGATTTTTTTTATCAACTAGGGGAACCAGAAACATTATTATAAAAATTGATTTAAATTAAAAAATATTTCCACTTTGAAAATAGCTTTGGTACTAAAAAAAATCGCGAAGGCACCAAACCTGCGATGCAAAACTGAACTTCTGCAGCACAGACTTTTAGTGAAATGAATTAATGATCTCTCCTGAAAATACTTCAGGCATTAAGTGCTCAGTTAAAAATATATTAGCATGGTTTCCTTAAATTAAACAAAAATCAAGTAAGAATACAGCAAACACATTCTAAGAAAGAATGAGGGGTTTGCTGTAACAGGATTCAAAATCTTTTCTTCTAACCTTTCCTAAAACACAGTTTGGTACATAAAAATGTACAGTAGAATTCATTTAGGGAGTTTTACAGTCAGATATCTCGTCCCTGGAACTGTTCAAGGCCAGTGTGGATGTGGCTTTGAGTAACCTGCTCTAGTGGAAGGAGTCCCTGACCACTGCAGAGGGGTTGGAACCAGACAATCTTTAAGGTCCCTTCTAACTCAAACCATTCTATGATTTTAAAAATGGTTTTCCTCTGAGCTTTAAAGTCTGAAGCTGCTTCTGCTACCATTTATCTTGTTTATTTCAAGATGTCTTCAATTACCTACTCTGGCTGCTTCCATTAGGTTAACAGCCACATAATTAATCCAAAGTACTTAAAGGGGTGTGAACCCTGTTAAGGAAGCAGTTTTATTTAGTCATAGCAGCACCAGCTGGAATTTGTGTGGTTTTAATGAACAAGATCAACCTCTCCCAAACAGCAATCTCAAATGCAGAAGTCACTGACTGTGCATAAGGAATTCACAGCCTATGAGCTTCCATTACACTTTTTTGATATTAAATGATCTGAAACTCATAAACACTCTTTGTAACACAGAATAATTTCAGGTGGAAGGAAACTGGTCCAACCCAAGCCCCTGACTTCAAAAGATGGCCAACTTTGTCATGGCCTTGATCAGAATTAACCTTGCTGCAACTTCTGTTCATTGCCTGTTATTTTGTCCCTCTGTAGTGAGAGTACAAAGAATCTGGGTTTACCCACTCTACCTCATGGACAGTGGTTGAGACAGCAGTGACGCCTGACATCCCATTTTTTTCTTTAGACTGAAGATGTTCTTTCCACCTCTTCCCAGGATGTTGCCTGC
Organism: Pachycephala philippinensis; assembly: GCA_013397055.1. Lineage (NCBI taxonomy): Eukaryota > Metazoa > Chordata > Aves > Passeriformes > Pachycephala > Pachycephala philippinensis. The sequence continues at coordinate 249,658 of VWZT01012685.1, read as the reverse complement.
ACATCTGCTCTCTAGCTCTCAGTGTTGCACAGCGATGCAGCTCCAGATGCCAGACTCACATCAGCCCTTGCCTCACAAGGCTTCTGTGAGCCCATTTCTGGCTGTTGAAGATCCTGTGATTGCAGCCCTGTGTTAGCCTACCTACCTCATGTGCAAACTTAGGTCAGTAAATCCACCCAGCCCACCCTTGCACCAGAGACAGGCATGTGCACAGCAATCTTTGAAGCTACTAGCTGGAACCAAGGGGACTGGTAGAGGGAAATAAAAAAAAGTTTTGCCTGGAGATAAGTGTTAAGTGACCCAAAACTAACAAACAACTGAAGAACTCTGCTTGGAGATCAGCACCCAAAGTAACATAATGAAGTGACCACTATCAGTGAATGAAAGGGGCAATGACTGAGTGAAGTTATTTAAGGTCACGTAAGAAACATCTAAGAGGGAAATCTGTGTAATATCTAGTGCAGGATGCTGGCTATGTAAAGCCAGTACAGATAAGCACACTTTGGGGAACAGCCTCCAAGGACCCTGGAGATAGATTTCCCAGTAAGATGAACAGTTATGCAGAAGTTCTGCAGCCTCCATCCTTGTTCCCAGACCCAGGATGAAGTAAGGTACTCTGAATTTAAAGACAGACAGCAGGACTCCAACTTACCACTTTGGGTTGGAAGGGACCATGCCATGAGCAGGGACACCTTCCACTAAATCAGGTTGCTCAGGGCCCCATTCCATCAGGCCTTGAACAGTTCCAAGGATGAGGCATCCACAAATTTTCTGAGAAACCTGTTGCAGTGCCTCACTACCCTGTGAGTAAAGAATTTCCTAATATCTAATTCACATCTCTCCTCTTTTAGTTTAAAACTATTCCCCCTTGTCCTATCACTACCTGTCTGTGTAAAAAGTCACTCTACCACTGTTTTATAAGCTCCCTTTCAGTACTGGAAGGTACTATAAAGTCTCCTTGGAGTCTTTGCTTCTCCAGGCTGAACAATTCCAGCTCTCAATCTGTCTCCAGGAGAGGTGCTCCAGCCCTCTGATCAACTTCATGGCCTCCTCTGGACCCACAGCAACAGGTCCATGTCTTTCTCGTGTGAGGACCCCAGAGCTGGATGCAGCACTGCAGGTGGGGTCTCATAAGGGCAGAGAAGAGGGGCAGAATCACCTCCCTCACCCTGATGGCCATCCCTCTTTTGATGCTGAGCCAGGATGTGGTTGGCCTTCTGGGCAAACAATGGTATCAATGGTGCTGGTGGAAGAGCAGCAAAGTCACAATTAAGCATCAGAAAAGCCTCAGCAGACTCTCCAGAGCATCTTGGATACAAGCCCCTGGTAAACTATGCTACTATCAACACTAAATGGATATTGAGTCAGACAATTAGGAAGTCACGTAAAAAACCCACACAATAATATTAATGCACTTAGATTAATTATTCCCCCAGAAATCAATTCTAGTCTAGGGCCTCACTGACACATTAGCTTTACTCAAGAGTACTTCAAAATTAGCCAAGGGATTCAATGTTTTGGCACCTCTCCAGATTCCGGTCCTTATATTGCTCCGTTCTTCTGAGAGTGCACATTAAGAATCAATTCCATCTCTTTCCAGACAGCCTGATAGTATCCCAACACAATCCTTGCTTAAAAGGCTTCCTTGAACACAGGGTGGTAATTTAATAAGCATTTACTATAGCATCACATGATTCTTATGGGAATGGCCAGTTAAAAGAAACACATTTGTAAATCTATGCTTTAACATATCTGAATGCAGTCACCTCTGTTCTGAAGGTACAAGTGCTAGCAGGCCATGTTTCTAAGAAAAACGGATTGCTTTCTGAGGTGAGATCTGTTTTCTCTCACCCTCACCCTTGCTGGCATCCATAGGGAAGAAATCCAGGAAGAAAATACAGATAGGTCACAAGCTTCTGAGTTCAGACCATGTCCTTAATCCGGATGATTACATGATCCAGATTCTAGGCAAGATGGACCATCCTCACAGCAGAGTCCAGCTAAATGCTCGTACAGCATCCTCCGTGTACTTCAGCAAGGATGCTTGTTCATCACCTGCAAGGATGAACAGCAGGTATTTCTGCCCAGCTGTCACAATGTTGTATCCCATTAATCAAGGTGCACCAAAACCATGTGGGAGCTTCCACAAAATAGTATCTTAGATGAAGGAGTAAAAAAATTAGCTAAATAAACATATATTACGATATTTCAGTTGCAGGGTTAGGCGTTTATGTTTAGATCCAACCAAGTTGAGGATGAAGTGATTCAAAACCTGTCAAGTTGTTCCTTTTTCCAGGAAAAGAAAAGCTGCTCCTAATGAAATCCAGTCTCACTGAATCTTACTCATTTATGTTACACTTAATTTTAAAAGCCATCCTCCAATACCTAGAAAAATAGTTTATAATTTAGACAAAATATTTAAATGAAGATTTCTTTATATATTTTACACTCAAACATATAATTTCCTGTCCAAATGTGCAAATATTTCAAGAAAATACTTGCCATAAAATTCAAATTAGCAAGAACTCAGGACACAGGGGCTATGTTTATGCCAGTAAATTACACAGTGCCAGGGAATGCTTCCAAGTACTAGTAACCGATCATCATATTAAAATCGTATTACATCACTGAAACAGTCTTTGAAACAGTTTGACCCAAATTAACTAATATTCTGCTGAAGAATACTCAGACACAGTCCAGGAGTTAGCAAAGGCTAGGAGTCAGCTTGGATGTTTCCAATGGACAATTTGGATATGGCCACCCTGCTCAGAAAGGTACAACTCTTTACGGGTAGGAGCACTGACCACTCTGGTGCCAGCTGGCCTCAGCGCAAAGAACAGTCCGAGGCACAGCTTGTCTACTACACAGGCACAGCCAAGGAATATAAACCAGCTAAGCAGTGATGGATGCAGTCTTATCTCACCCCTGCTAAGGGGTCAGACTACTCTTGAGTAATTTTTCATGTTCAGCACACTACTCCTGGTAATCTTACAGAATGATTACCAGCGCTTGTAGAAAATCTTTGCAGAAACCAGAAAAAAAACCATCTTATATCATGGAATATTTAATATAACCACAGTGGATTAAACGGGAGAAATTTACACGACTTTGGCACGCAGCACAATACATTTAGTTTCTGCAGGATCCACAATTCAGATTTATCAAAGAAGCAGAAAGTGCACCAAGCACACATGGCTTCTGAAGCAGCCCAGCATGAAGTCCCAGCTCAGCAATCAGCATTGCAGAGCAAAGAGCTTTTCTTTTCTGCTCTTTTTATCTCCTCCGCTCCAGCACTTGGATTCGAGGAAAAAGAAATAGACAAGGAAAGGAAGAACAAAACCACAACCCCCAGCCAGAAAACAGATAGCATAACCCAGCTCTCTGAAGCAGACATGGAGTGTGGTATTTTTTGGTTTGGGTCCTGTCTCATTACCCAGTAATTAGCAGTCCTGCCTCTACCACAGTGTGGATCTGCACTATGCAGAATGCCTGCACATTTTAAAGGACCCAGCTGTTTCACAGGGTAAGAGCACAGGCAGGCAAAGTTAGAAGGAGCAAAAGAAAATCAGCACAGGCATGCACACTGGGAGAAGAGAAGATCATTACCTAGACAAAGGAGTCACTACAAAGGCACACTGTTCAGTGCTACTGTCAACAAACAGCATTCCCATCGGGGCATACTGCTGCTGCTTAGGTCCTGAGGTGGACTTCATCTGTCCCCTACACTGTCCTAGTTCTTGCAAAGACAGGACTGTATAAATTACCTTTCCAGATGCTGTGGTGGCAAACAAAACTAACAGCAGGCATGCAAATACTATTTTCAGAAACAGTGTATTTTTCATAAAAAATTCAGCTCGAGATGGGGTGAGGAATTTGCTGAGGAAGGAATAAATGACATTTCAAGTTGATGTTAATTAACAATCAATTATTTTTACTTTTCACCCTTTTATTGGTCCTTGTGTAAGAGCTATATAAAAGTAAAAATTTGTCTGAAAGATTGCATTTTCAGTTTAGTAAGAGATAAAAAAATTAGGCTGTGAACTAATTGCGAGTTGAAACAGAACCCTGCTTTGAATTAAAACTGTCCAGATAAGAAAAAAACCAAAAAAGGGCAATGAATTATTCTTTATTAGAACAGAGTGTAGTTAATAGTAAAAAGCCAGAGGGCTGGATAGTTACACTGCTATTGTTAGAACATACTCTTTAATGATCTAGAAGATTAATTAGACACGGCAAAATTGACTAACCAATTATTTAAGATGGAAAGACTTTGATGCATTTCAGCAGAATTTAAATAAACAAAAGCAGGTAAACTCTTTGGGAGGTTAGAATTAATAGAATTAATAACTTTCATGGTGGTACAAGTCAGATAAACCAAACAGGTTTTGCACAGGTTCTGTGTGGTTCCCCAAAAAAAGTCAAGAACTGACTCAGAAAGCACCATGAGAGCATCTGCTAAGTGCCTAGCAACAGTTTGGAAAGCTGAGAAAATGTTTAGTCACATTCACACAACAGGATATGGAAGGAGGACACAGAATTTAAAATTTGCCTCTCCAGTAAAACACTGGATTTGGTTAATGTCCTTAAAAGAAACCTTTCAGAGGAAAATAATAATGCTAAAAGCATACAAGCAGCATAGGAAAGACTGGGATTTTCTGATGATTCTCTCATGCAAGACCCTTTCTACTTATCAATGCAGTAAGTCTCCCCAGAACCATGTCCTCCTTTCCTGGGACCCCACAGCCCATAGGGAGACTGCAAGCAAAATNCCATGTCCTCCTTTCCTGGGACCCTGCCTTTCCCAGAGCTGTGCGATCACAAATCTTTGTATCCAGTAAGCACTATAAAAGGAAGAAGTTTGCTCTAGGAAAGAACCAGATTTTTTCTGTTGTGGGTATGTTCAAGAAAAAAAAAATAAAATTCCCTGGAGGCATACAACTCTTCGAGTTAGCTTTCTCTGGCAGAGACCGTAGGGTCTCCCAGAACCCCTTCATTATGATGAAGGAAGAAAGTAGGGTCACAAAGACTTAACATCATCCAAGCAACTTCAAAGAACAGTTCTGATACTCAACACCACAGCCCATGGGGAGACTGCAAGCAAAACAACACAGGAGAAACTCCGGGACAGGATAAGATTCCCACTGTCAAGCTGTCTCCTTATGCTATCTTTATGACTGCAGGCACCACTCGCAAACTTCAAGCTGATGGATTACACCCTAAATGGGGTCAAAAGAAGCACAGAACAATTAGTGGTATTAGTGTGGCACTGCCCTCTGAGCCATTAATCTTAGAGCAGGGGCAACATTCAACAATATTGAAAACAACACACATTTCAAATCCCTCCTGTATATAATTAAATTCTGAAATCCACTAATATGAGATATAAGTAAACTAAATAGTTATGCAAAATTATAAAGAAGACTTGATATTTACATCAATTGAAATAGCATTCATAGTTGTATTTGCCTGATTAGAGTCACGAGGACACTAATTCTCATCCTGAAAAACAGAAGCTGATTGCCAGCTGGGATTATGAAAGAATTCCATCTCTTTCCTTTGCCTCACAGGCTACCAGAGTACATCTGGTGGGTACTGATTATCTTTCTAGAAAACATTACAAGAAAGAATAATTTCATTTATTATCACTGGAGAAGTCAAATTGGTTGAGTCAATGATCTTCCATTATGGTATGATGACTCTGCTGGATAATCCAATACTGCAAACAATGGATAAAATAATCGTAAACGCTTACGTTTGTTCTTCTTTCACCTCTTCTCAGCCTCACCTAGAACAGTTCAAAAGGTAAAATCCACGTCTTCATTTTCACAAATTCTTTACTGTGTCAGCTACAGACAGTCTGGATACTTTTTTTTCTGGTAGAAAAATTGCAAAAATCTATTCTAGGTCAACGATTTCCACTGTCAGTATCATTCAAAGCGTTCAGAAGGCTCAAAGGAGAAAAATAAATCACTAAGTATTGGTATTATGCAAGCTCTCTGAAGAGGTATTGAATGCATTTATTGCAAAGAATTAAGAAGTGGCTTTAATGTCATTCTGTTCATGAATGTCCTTTCTTTACAACTGTTCTCACATAATAAACCCTGCTATAAAAACCAGCATGCACTTTGACTAGATTAAGGACAAAACGACTTCAGATACGTAATGCTGTGGGATACAAACACGAAGTAATGCCAGTGAAAGGCACTCAAATCTCTGCGTGTACAGGACACCAGGCAGAAGAAAGGCACAGATTTTGTATGCTGTGATCACAAAGATAACTATGCTGATTAAAGCAGTTCTATAAACCCCATCAGGCTGACACTATTGAACAGTAGATATGTGAGTAAGTGTGAATGTGATTCCTCCTGTGAAGAAAGGATTTGTGAAGCTGCCTTACCTTGGATCAGGTGAGGTGTGCTTGTACACTGCCTACACACTGGCAGCTCAGCTGGGACATCCCCCACAGGAATGGCAAGAGAGGGTTATAAAGCAGCAACCTCTTCCACTGCTCCTGCCTCGCGCAGTGACATGGATCATTAATGGCAGCTGCCATGGGAATGGTGCACTCAAAGGGCAGGAGCACTGCTCCCTGCACTGCCAACAGGCAGCAGCTGACAGCTGGGGCCAAGAAAGGGATTTTGCCCCAGGAGACCCTCCCACGTTGTCCCTAATGTTCTGGAGCAGTTCAAGTGCACAGGTTGTCACTGTCTGCCAAAGAGGGTGGAGATGAGGGATTCTCCATCCTAGCTCTAACACAGCCGGAAAGAGGATCTGTCAGAAACCAATTGTTCTCTCCACAAAACAAGCAGCAGGCAGGGCACTTTTGTCACATATCAAAAGAAAAACAGTCGGGAAGTTAAAAATACCTTATTTTCTTTCATATCTAAATTCACCAATATTAGCTCTCACTTTCTCTACAAGCAAATGTTTAAACCTGTATTGCAGCCAAAACGTCAAGCATGCTGAAATATCTATCTCAAAAAAACTGCTTTCTGGAACCATTTTTCATTTTGTGCAACTAAAACCAATGTAGAGCATCAGGCAACAAAACCATCCAGGACTGGACCAGAAGCTAAGCAGGAGCCTGTGCCACACAAGGCTTGGCCACCTTGTCAAGTCTCACTCCCAGCCTACCACAAACCAGGGAAAAATCATGCATTTCTCAGCTGGCTTGCATAAAGCAGAAAGTAGTCTTTCTGAGCATTTTTTTCCATGAAGTTTAAAATGAAACAAAAAATTGAGGAAGTTGCACCAAATTGTACCCATTTCTTTCCTCTAATTAGAAATACACATTAGGAAGATACTGCTAACCACACGGTATGCTCTTTATATATACATTATTAATATTCTAGTATTATTTCATATTGTAACTTGTACAGTATTAATTTATATTGTAACTCATACAGTATTTAAAATTTATTATTAATTGAGTATTATTTTCTGATTTTTTGGTCTAGTTTTGACACTAACACACTGGGTCATTTTTTCCACGAAAACTCCATATCTTAATCTTACAAGGAAAAATGTAGAAACTCAAATATCTCTCTTTGATAAATGCTACCTGTCAGAAGCCAGTGATCCCAGTGCACAGGATACACAGTACACTTGACAATGTGAACTCAATAACAATGAAGAAATACTTTTTCCAGTCCCCTATTTTGTGACAAGGGTCTAGATTGCAACCAGTCTCACTGTAATTTATTTCTTGAGACAAGACTGTGGGAGTTCTGTGTGAAAATTGTTTTCTGTTTCTTCTTCCTCCATTACTATCCCATGGAAGCAAGTATTCTATTCTGTAACTTACGCAGTAATAATTACACAAACTAAGCTGATTATAAATGTATACAATACATATGTTTTATGTGAGTCCTTTCTTTTTTCCTCTTTCCTTTTGAACTAGAACATCAAACACAAAATATACATAACATTTGCTTTGTGTACACAGGAACACATTATTCTCTGTCATAAGGATTTTATATTTGAAAGTCCTAACTGCAGAAAACCTAATAAAGTATATACTCATTTCCATAGTTAAGTCAGTAGGAACACTCACAGCATGTGTGAGTCTTTGCAGAAATAGTAATGGTGTAACTTCAACTGTAAATGTTACATAAAAATATACTCACCTGTAATTACACTACAGTTTCTAATAATTTTTTTTTCCTAAATAACCTCTTTCAAATAAAAGATTGATCAACCACCCCCAAGATTCTTTTCAGAATCCACATCCCAGCATTATTCCTCAATGTTATACAGGATCAGCTATGGAATTATAGTGGAAATGTGCCTGCCAACATACAGCACCACCATCTGAGGGGGTCTGCATATGTTACCACCTATTGTTTAGTCATGGTTCAAAAGAAGTCAGCTCTGAACTCATTAATTAAAGAATTCAGTTTTATTCCCTGGAGAAGATTTTGAAAGAGAACCAAAAGGTGACTACAGAATGGCTGCTGCTTTTACAATATGCCAAAGATATTTTTGGATTTATTTTGTAGAGTTGAATCTTTACTGAAATTAACAAGCTATTGAAAAACTCTGTGACTGCACAGGGTTTTAAATGGCAAACCAGTTCATTTCTAGGGAAACAATATTCTTATTAATGACATTTTACAGCTTGGCACTTACATTAGTTCAGAGGCTTACTTGCAGTATATGTTACATTTTCTAGTCTGTTAATTATTTTATGGATTTTTACAGGGACACCTTTCAATTAACCACAGTATAGGAGCAGAGAGAAACCCACAGATGGTGCTGGGAGCTCAATTAATTAATACTGGGATGTTACTTTCCTCACTTTGGTAGCTGTTATCACTACTGCATCCAATACTCTCCTCTCCTCTGTGTTGAGGTGGCATCTGAGGCACCAGAGTTCTTACCTCCTCCTGCTCCAACCCTGGAGCACGAACGTGGCCAGTGTCCCCACTGGGATGAAGGAGCAGGGAGGAGCACGGGAGGTGATCAGTGGCAGCAGTTTCCATCTGACCAACACCCATGACCACCATCATTCCAACTAATACAAACACCTCAAAGCCCATGGACATCTAGACTTGTGATCGAGAGCATTACTCATCATCCATCTGCAATTTCGGCTTGTCCTGGTGGTCATATGTTAAAAATCTAAGCCAAAACAAAACTGTAATACTGTATTTGATCCCTCTCTAGGGATCAAAGGAGAGAAGACACAAAGAGGACAAAACCCCCCGATTCTTCTTAGGCATACTGAAAATCCTGTGAAGGAATCCAGATAACCTTAAGTATTAAATTACAATTTCTTTTTTTCCTTCTAAAATACTCACCTGACTTTGTCTTTGGTGTTTCTAAGAACAGTTGCAGCAAAATTTTGTGTAACACCAACCAGACTGATGCCATCAACTTCCACAATTTGGTCATTCACTTGGATCCTTTCAGGGGAAAAACACAAATGCATAAATAATTGTATGAATGCTTGTGAATTTTCAGCAAAACTTAGCATAGAGAGATCTTTCTAGTGTGACTTTAAACAAAAGCTGAATTGTAAAATGATTGAGGTAAATATGAAAAAGAAATCATTCCTTGCACACAGACATCTCATAAATCCAGCTTCAAAGTTACCATAACATTTAATATCATCAATTAATTATCAAGTCCCTTTCCTTGTATAGAAATACAGCAACAAAAGCTCTTGAATTTGTCATATGAATTAAATTAAATGAGATACTTGAACAGCTCTTATATCATTCTTTCCTAAGCCAATCTTGAAAAACAGCATAGAACATAGCTCTGGCATTTCATGCTAATGGAAAAAAAATGTAGTATTTAACTAAAACAACCTGCTCATCTGTGGAGAAAAGAGCTTATTGAAAAAGACCCAATTGTGACATACTCTCTTAAGATATTTCATCTAACTTGTTCCAAAAAGATGAACTCCCAGTGTAAATGTGATCTTGATGCACACAATCATAAGACCTTGGACTGTTTCAATGAGGACTCTCTTTTTGAAACCAAACACCTATTTGCAGCTGATATACTTTTTAATGCAGAAAAAGTTAAGACAGAATGAAAGCCATGCTGCTTTTACCTAAAGCAAGCACTGCTACAAAATCCCTAGAGCAGGCACTGGACTCATCTGGATTACAAATCCCTGGAAGATGACTACTATACTATTCTTTAGAAATGCACGATCTCTAATAGTTTCAAAATAAAAACCAAACAAACACATCCAGAGCTAGTAAAAGGGAGCAATTTTCAAGTACTTACATGAATTCTATTGATCCAAACTACACAGTTTACAAAGCAACCAAGAAACAGCTACAAAAAAGTCCTATTCAAATATATGAAAATATCTAAATTAATGTATTTAACATCTTAGGATATATTAGTGATAAGACTTCTTTTCAAAGAACAACAGAGGCTTCAACAGAATGCTGAAGTATTATGACTTGGAGCACTAATTTCTCTGTCAAGTCTGAGGAAATGCTTTGCAGTTTTACATGTGTTCAAGCAGTATCTTCTGTTCTTTGGATTCCAGCGATGAGTAAGAAACACAGTATTTATTCTTTGGCAGCCTCACACCACAGAATGTCACTGTGTTCTAGGCAGGATCTCCCTTGAAAAAGGCATATAAACTCCTATTTTGAAAATCATACCAGGCATTTTAATCTCAGAGTTTTATTTCAATTTTCACTGAAACATTTAAGAAATACAGCAATCACATTAATATTTAATTTTGACTTTTTTTTTTTTTTAAACTTTAGCAAACACAGGGTGCAGTCAGATGGCCACAGGAGTTCCTAGACAAGAACTTTTAAGAAGTTGGTGCCCACTGAGTGCCAAACTGTCACCCTCTTGGCTGAAAATGGTGGAAGAACAGATTCCTTTGAGATGACAACTTAGATACAACATTGTACATCACTATGCAGTGGACTAGCAGTGTTCATACAGATACACAGGTACAGTATTTCAAGTGATGAAACAGCATCTTAGAGAACTGTTGCCTGCAACTTTGTAAGCAGCTCTATCTTGATTCAGTCTAATTCTATTTGTCCTTTAGGCATATTTTGTGTCTCTTTCTTTCTTGGTAGTATAGCTCCTAAATTATCTTCCAACTATTATTTTTATAGCCACGGTTCTCCAAAACTCTTTTATTTCTATAGACACACATATTTTAATTATATATAAAAACATACATACATATCAACATACAACAGGCAGCCTTCCCATTGGAGCCCACTCCAACAGGAGCTCCAGGCCTCCTCTGTCTCCCAAATCTAATTTCAAACATGAATGAAAAATTAGGCTCAGGTTGCCAAAGCCTGAATTATAGACATTTTACTGCTTTTATCATTAATAAAAATTGGTAATTCTTCTGACAATTATTTTCTAATGGTCATGACTTCAAACTCTGCCTGCAGATTACAATGAAGTAGCAACTACAGAAGCGAACCAACTAAAGTTGGACAAATTATTTGCACAATTGCTCTGTATGATGAACTGAAAAATTTAATTTGTGCAGAGACAACTTCTGGAGTTCAAATTAAGAACTACATAATGTTTCAAAACTGCTGCTCCCAATGTTATCAAAATACTTCAAAAAGTGAATGACTCATCACAATAATTTGAAAGAAGCAGCTGTGGATTGATTGATCCAGGAAAAGATTTTATTTTTCATATTCAGTCTAATGGCTGATTTAATATTTTTCACACTATTAATAACCTCTCCTAATACTCATCAACATGCTTGCCTTTGGATTCATCTTGAAGCACCCTCCTTGGTTAAGTACTGGCACATAAAACCTTTTAAAATGACATCTAAATGCTACCTGTTTGTCTGCAGCAACATGAATCAAGTCAGTGGTGTTAAACCACTGAGAAGCCCATTTGTACAAATTTTGTATTTCCATGGGAGATTAGTACTTTATATCACAATTTCATGGATCTTTCAATAAAATATAGAAGCTATCCTACAGATAGCTATTGTAATGTTTTAAATTGTAGCTTCAGAAGAACCCGGTTGAAGATTGCTATGCAATTATTCAGAATATCTGATGCAACTGTTGAAATAGTTTTATTTTCTGGCAGGAGACTTTGTTTTGCTATCAGCATTAATGATTAACTAGGCTGTTCATAAAGATGAAGTTAACAGGACCCTTTATAGTTGATGCACTTTATTGTGCAGAACTATCTGGTCCTGACTGAGAGGATTATATATCCCTTTCCCAAGTGAATGATCAGTCAGGCTCTCAAAGAGAAAATCAGAGTCCTATTTCTCAGCTGACTGAACATTCTGCCAGTTGAAAACCAACACAAATATTAGAATGGTCAAAGAGTGATATTATTTTTTCTCAGCTGACAAGCTCCTTTCAGATGCCATCTACGGAAATGAAAGAAGAGACTTGTGATGGAACATTAACTTCTGTAGCCCACTCAAACATGTGAATAATGAGAGGAAAAGAAATTACAGATCATAACAGAGCAGCAGTGAGTGACTGATTTTCAACCAGAGAATTTCACAGATAATACCAGTTGTGAGCTTAATGCCTTCTGGTTGAGGTCAAGCATATCCTCCAGAAAAACATTCACTTAAATTTAAAGTAATGGATAAAGTCATGACATCTTGAGGTGTCAGCTTCTTCATTTGCCTTCATAATTTTTAAGCCTGTAATAAATCAGTACTCGGCCTTCAACTTGATACCTTATTGCCAAGATCTGTAAAGATACCTCCAAGCCCAATCTAAAAGATGATATACTTCAGTAGTTTCAGGACAATGTTACTAAACTTTGCTACCCTCTGCCTTCTAGAGTCTTCCGTTTAAGTTTTTGGGGGTTTCCACAGCAGAACAACTTTTTGCCTGGCTGAAAAGTTAGAGGTGTTCATCAAAAAGGAAGATGTTACTGCAATATATTTTTTAAAAGACAGCATCAACGTCTTAAGAGTTTTTTCCTACTCTTATTTATAAACAATATTTTCATATTGTTTCTAACTAACATAACAGCACATTAATGGTTAAAATCAAAAAAGGAGGATGCATATAAGTTGATTTAATTGCTTACATATCAGAGAAGTAGTATTTTATTGGCATGAAAATTTATGTAGTTATGCACTAGGACAAAACGACAAATTGTATGGGTTGGAAGATATGTAAGAATACTTTTCATTGTTTAAATCATTACATAATAAAGTATTTTTCTATCTCCTAATGAGAAGAGGTTGGCTTGGTTGTGGCAGGTATTGTACAATACACAGATCGGCAGACGTTGCATAATACACAGATAACTGTGCCCCGTATGATAGGAAATACTTTATGTTCAAAAGGAGTTATTTAGCCTGCACATACCAAACAAGCAATTCTAGAAGCAAGGAGGTTTTATATGAGCATTGTAAAAGACTACACACACCAATCCACTTCTTTAGTGGGCAAGATTTACGGTACAAATAGCTTCCTACTCCAATTAATTAATGTACTTTCAGAGCTGTAGGTGTGAAAACTGAACTCTGGAACAGAAGACTATCAGAAGTAAGAAATATATGACTACAGTCTGTGTTAGTAAACTTGAAAGCAGTGTATTTAGTAAAAGTTTAAACACTCAGATACACTAATTATTTCCCTAATCACAGAATCATCAAGGTTAGAAAAGATCTTCAAGATCATCCAGTTCAGCCATCAGCGTAGCAGCTCAGTCACTCCTGAACCACATCCCAAGTGCCACATCCAGATGCCTCTTCAACACTTCCAAAGACAGTGACTCCACCACCTTTCTGGGAAACTTATTCCCATGCCTTTCACTCTTTTAGTGAAAAAAAAGTTCTAATATTTAATCTGAACCTCACCTGACACAACTTGAGGCCATTTCTTCTCATCCTTTCAATTGAGACATGTCAGAAGAGACCGACCCCCACTTGGCTACAACTTCCTTTCAGATGGTTGTCAAGAGTGGTAAGGTCTCCCCTCAGCCTCCTTTTCTCCAGGTTAAACACCCCCAGCTCCCTCAGCTGCACCTCGTAAGACTTATGCTCCAGACCCTTCACCAGCTCTGTTTCCCTTCTCTGGACACCCTCCAGCACCCCAGTGTCTTTCTTGTAGTGAAAGGCCCAGAACTGGACGCGGCACTGGAGGCGTGGCCTCACCAGTGATGAGTACAGGGGGACAATCCCTGCCCTGGTCCTGCTGGACACACTATTGCTGGTACAGGCCAGGATGCCTTTGGCTTTCTTGGGTACCTGGGCACACACTGGCTGATATCCAGCTGCCTGTCAACCAGCACCCGAAGTCCTTTTCTGCTGAGCAGCTCTCAAGCTGCTCCTCCCCCAGCCTCTAGCGCTGCCTGGGTTTGTTGTGACCCAAGTGCAGGACCCGGCACTCTGCCTTATAGAACCTCATGCAGTTATCCTCAGCCCATCGATCCTGCCTGTCAAGATCTCTTTCTAAGGACAACAAATGTAGAGAGATCAAATAATCAAATGTTGAACAGAATTCTTTTTCTTAAGTATTGCCTATCCAAAGCTGGCTTGAAGCCTATAGAACAGGTGGGAGCTCAACACCTTTAGAATCTAAACTACCTTCAAAAGTGACACAGAGTTTGGAATCACCAGATTTACTCACGCTAAAGCATCTGGGTTCTCAGTAGTCACAAGCACCTATCTTTGACAAATTTCTTCTTAAGCAGTTTAAACTTACGGTACCAATTTAGCAGTTCTTCTCATAACCACATCAGGTATTTGGCCCTTACCAAGGGAGTCTCCGAACTTTACAGATTGCATTACCAGGACATACATTAAGCAAACAACTATTTCCTATGAAAATCATAATTAATAGTAACTATTGGTGAGAAAATTTCCACATACAAAGTCTGGTTTACCTGCCATCTCTTTCTGCTGTCCCACCCTCTGTTACTGTTTTGACAAATATTCCCAGTTTTTCAAGGCCTGCATCGGCTCCAACTCCCATTCCAATAATGCTTATGCCAAGTCCATCTTCATCTGTGAAAAAGGCAAGAGAAAGCAGAAACTTCTTACATTGGATCTGTACAGTTATTTGGTGGGTAAACATTAATGCTTTGGTTCCTCTTGGCTTTCTGTGTCAATAACACTATTATTTTGCTTCCTTTTAAGAAACCTATTTGATTACCATTTTAATTACACACAAAAAATATCATCTGCAGCCTTATGAAGAGCTTAGAACAACAGTCAAAATTTTTACTCCTCCAATGAAGAATGAACATATCACATCAAACACCATGTGAAATCATGTTAATGGAATGTCACAAAACAATTCTCTTAAGAAGGTAAAAACTGCCTGTCTCTGGGCTGCTTCTTTAATTCCTCACTGAACAATTCCTGAAATCCAAAAAGCCAAGGTGACTACAACAGATTCATGGAAACTCAAGATATGCTCTGTAGGCATGTGCAGACTTCCTCAAACTTGTAGGTCAGTGTCCCAGGAAGTGGAAATGGCAGACAGACACCATACCTTTTTCTAGTTCAACTGGGAAGAGTTCCAGCTTTTCCACACGCTTCTCAAGTTCATATTCAGCTGATGCAGCCACTGGGTCAACTTCATCATTTCTCCTGTCATAGTCTTCATTAGAATATGTATTGAAAACCTGTAGAAATAGATCAAAAATCATTCAGCTACCTACTCCAAAAATACTTCCAAATAATTAAATTACCTACTGCTTTTGTCCTGTGATATTGCAAAGTTTGAAAAGGCTTTTAAAAAAGACAAATTTCTCCTGTTCATTTGAACTACCGGTTTTTAAATTTGTGCTTTTTCATTCAAGGAAGCATGACTATGGTTGCAAAAGTCAACCAAGCGTACGTTTTTATAATTTTTGATTATAAATTCAAAAGGTGACCTTTAATGTCTGTGTTGGTCTATGCATATAAATATTTAAAATACTTTATTTAACTCATTAAAAATGCGCTATTAATAAACATTAACAGAGTCAAATACATTGAAATTATAATCTGTATAGTGTTTAGTGTTTGTGTATTAGTCTTTAGTCCTTATGAAGTTCCAGTTCACATTCATCCAAACAAAGCTAGACCAGAAGATGACTAATCTACATTCACATCACCTATGGATATCATTAGAGGTTATGTTCCACATTATGTATTAACTCTTTTACAACAGCCATATACACAGCCATGGGTATTTTTTTAAACTAACAAGGTTTACAGGTTTATTTCTTCTCTAAAGCAGTAATCTAACAGTGACTGCATTAACCTGATTATATTATTTATGCTACTATCATACTTTCAGCATGGCCTTTAATCAGTGATTATTCAGACCTTCAGAAACATTAGTCAGGAAAATCATATTTTCGTATTTTTGAGATCAGAGTTTGCCAGCCTAATTCATTTAACTGCCTGCACTTGGCAGTAAGGAAAGAATATGTGTTATTATTAGTGGTAATAATTTTACTGAGCTTCAGTCCCACAGATATATCATATTCATCACTTCAAATAAAGGAAAACAATTTTCCACATTTCCTCTTCCTCTTTTACAGACAACCTACAGAAGACACCATTGAATAGCCATGTTTTCCTTTATCACTGTTCCTCTTACAACGTAAAACACTGCACCCAGCTACACAGCTACACAAATATTCTGAAGGTCTCCAGAAGCCTGCTCTTTTACAGCCCTGCTTGGGGGCTCTGTCTCAATGTCCCTGGATGGAGCACACATGCCAGCTGGCTGCCCAGCGCAGTGACAGGAGCTGGCTCATTGCCACCTGAGGTTTGACCTGCCTGAAAAGCTGTTAGCACAGATTCATTTCTTTTAAATAGTAAATGTATTTAAGTTGAAATACGAAAGTACTCCTAAATACTATTGTAAGTCTATTAACCATGTTATGGCTACCACAAAGCTACCAAAAAGCCCTCTCTGCTTTATACAAAGTAGTGGTTGAAACAGAAAAGACAGTAGTCACTCAATGGGAATTTTAACTCTTGTTATTTCACATCAATGTGAAACAATTTTTTCTTCCAAGAAGACTGAGATGATAAATGTTTTACAAGAATTCACAAACCTATCTCACATCGATTTTTAGTCATTATGATGCAAGAAAAAGGCTGCTTTAACTAAATTATGCTCCTAGAAAGCCTACATAAATACATGCAAAGCCTAAGTAAAATAAGACACATACTAAATGCTGTCCAATGGTGCTGAACTTTTTATGCTGCTGTAGTATCTGTAAGATTGGAGAAAAAACACTGATGCAGAAACAAGTAATAAGGAGAGATACAATTCCAAGCCACCATTTCTAGCCTGACCAAAGAACAGACAAAACCAGCTGAAAGAGCCTTCTCAACAGCAATGACAAAGTGGTACAACCTCCCTGGCAGCTTCACTTCTCTGTGGTTTGCTGTCAAAGGCAGCAGTTGGTACCCACTCTATCCACTAAGGCTTCCATATCTAAGCCCAACCTCATTCACGCTGACATCAACCAAAATAAGGATCGATCAATACAGTGAGACCCAACTAAAATATTACTGAGCTAAGGTTTGACTGCAAACCTTTAGCTTTGAAATTCAGCAGTCATGCAGGCAAGTACAGGTTAAAAACAACAGCTGTGAATTTAGCTTGAATCATCTCATTTATTAACATGATCAGAGAGACCCACACCTCAAATGTGAACAGAGATGAATTGCATCAAGGTAAATGGAGATACTACTTGCTGGAGACAAAGAACAGCTGAGAGAGAGGTATAGGGGAAAATTATGTCACAAAATGAGTATATTTGTTTCTGGATTTCTTTTCATCATGTTAATTGGCACCATTCTTTTCCTTGTGTTCAATGACTGGCATGAGAATATTGTGGAAGCAGTTTTAAATTTGTTGCAAAATGACTGGATATGCTTCAGGATAATTTTCTTTGAAAGCATCAAATCATATACTGAATTCAGGTTTGGGATGATATTTCTTGAATCAGATTAGACAGAAGAGATGGCTTCTTGGACTGTGCTCACTGTTTTGGAATATTTTGATGATCCCACTAAAAGGGAACTAAAGATACTGTTGGTCATGAAAAGTTATGATTGTATAAAGCTTTATGTTTCCTACCCAGCATCGATTCACTGTCTTTTGTACACTGGTCATATAATTTTTCCCACCGCCTTCAACAAGGCAGTTGTCTCTCCCTGACCAGGGGAAGAAGAAGAAGGATATTCTGGTATGTCATTTATCTCATTTTGTACAATCACATTTCATGGCTGACTGATTCTGTTAAATGAATCTCTGGGTGTTAAACTGAAGAAAAGAAAATTTGTGCTTGGAAATTTTCTTTCTTTGTAAAACAGTCTATCCACCAGAGTAATGAACTGCTTGCTCAGTACAGTCATGAGAACTGTCACTCAAGATTCTACTGTGCTAAAAATAAGATAAACATTTATAACTTCTTCCTCAAAGTATGGTTAACTTGATTTAAGTAGAACTATTTCACCACGTCTGTTGCTGTTGTGTTTCCCAGAGCGTGCGTGGGATTTCAGACTCATGGGAATTCTCCCATTCCCTGTCATTTGACAGATCTGGTTTTACTGCCACTCTGGCCAAGTACCCAGTACAGTAAAGTCACAATCACAGAATATGCTGAGTTGGAAGGGACCCACAAGGATCACTGAGTCCAACTCTGGGCCCTGTACAGGACCATCCCCAATAGTCACATCATAAGCCATTACTTAAAGCAAGCTCTTTTTCATGAAAATACAATATATCTTAATCTCTGACTTTACCACTACAAGTATTTAGAAAAAAAAAAAGTTTCCATAGAATCCACTTGTGACATTTTCTAGGATTTACAACAGCACTCAAGGAAACAAAAAGCCAACAGAGGAGACATGTTGAAACAAACCCTGAAGAACTGCTGTTAACAGAACGTACTTCTGTGTTCTCTAAAGTGACAGAAAAAGGGGTCATCAGTGATTCATCCAGCACCAATACAGTAACAAGCTTTAACACCAAAGTAGCAGGTATAATTGTTAGGCACCCTGGGTGGCATCCCCAGGGAAATCATACATACGCACACAGGACCATTTGCTTCTCTTTGGTAGAGCACAAGCTAGAGAAGACATGTCACTAACTATAAAATTATGTTGCTGACTAATTCAGAAAAAACCCTACATTTTTGCTTTATTACTTCATCTTTAGGAGTGAGATCAGAAGGATGAAAACTGATTATTCGTGAAAAAAGGCAAAGTTACGTAAGTTTGGGGCATTTTTCCACAGCTCTTAACTACCAATAATTTACAGAATTTAGCTAACAGTAACCAGTAGGTAGTGACAAGGGTTTTTCTGTTTTTTCAAGCAAGTCAGAATGGAGATAACTCTAAAGAATCACATGGGCTATCCTCCCCATGGGCTAACCAGCTTGGTGCTACATAAACCACAATATTAGTGTTGCATACAATAAACTGTGCAACATAAATATTGTCTTATCTGATGCATGGCTGAGGTAATTGGGGCTGTTCAGCCTGGAAAAGGGAAGGCTTAGGGATGACCTAACTGTGGCCTCCAACACCTGAAGGGAGCCTACAAGAAAGATAGAGTATTTACAAGAGCGTGTAGTGACAGGACAAGGGGGAAGAGATTCAAACTGAAAGGGAGTAGATTTAGATTATTTATTACGAAGCACTGAGGATAACCTCTCTGGCTGTGCTGAACAAGCTAAATGTGGAAAAGAAATCACAATTTGACCATTACCTTCTGCTTTAACATCTTTCTACAGCATAGCTTCAGGGAGGAGAGGAAGCTGTGGCAATGTCTGAAATTGGTGACTTTTTTTTTAAACGGTTTTTCCTCTGTGAAGTGGTTGCTTTGTCACAGTCAGAGGCAGTGAGTCAGTGAGGAGGCTTCCTCCAGCTCTCCTGGCTTCACCCTCCCCTAAAGCCTGCGTGGGCATCAGCCGTCACCAACGCTTCAGCATGGAAGCATCCAGGTGACAAATCTTCCCAAAAAGCAATTGCAGGAATGAGACACAGATGGGAATTAGACATCAGCAATATTGAAAGAAACGGAATATCTAACACCAAATCCGTGCCTGCGGTTTCCCTCAGAAAGCTCTGTAGGAGAAAGATCTGTTTTAAGTGACCTGAAACTCTGGCAAAGAGACCTGCACAGCAGATTCATGCTTCTAAAATCTAAAAGTGTCTGGGCCCTAGACTTCTCCATTCCAGAGAGACCTCTGCAGACATACGACAAGCCAGGAGCAGCTGCAGCAACACGCAGACAAACTGTTCAATTTGTTGAGGCAAACTGGAAAATATTATCTCTATGTACTCTTGTTTTAGACAACTGGCACATGTTACCAAGTTTTCTACCTGCTGGAACATCATGAAGACCATTTCTAGTAGGAAGTCACTGTCCTGCAGCAGTGCCAACACATCTCAGTTTGGATCCACACATCTCTGTGCACTACAGCATGTCCTCCTAAACCCAAACCATGCCACAGTGGCATTTCCTGGTGAGACACAAACATTAAAATGCATGGGCTAACCACATGCATTCATTAGGCCTGTGACATGGTGTGTTTGCCTCATGATATAAGTAGTTAAAGAACCAGGCAGATTCCTCTGTTAGGCTTCTTTCACTGAAATTAGTATCTTATATTTTATAGACTGCAGTTTTGGGCCAAAACACGGAACCAAAATTGCCTAGGTGGTACTACACATGGATCAGCTCCCCTGTTCCTGCTACTTGGCTAACCTTCAGTGTGAAATTTTTAAAACACCTGTTTTCATTAAGTACGATTGATGAGTTACAGTTCCATGCATTTTTTTCTTTCTTCTCACCTTTTTTTTTGTTATAACCATTAATAAAAATGGGAAATTGCAATACTGTCCTGTTTTATACTAATGGTACAGGCTAAACAATTTTCACTGAATTCTCTTTGATGAGTTCTGCAGACCTGGGTCTAAATCTTCTCTGATAGTGGGTTGGTTTTTCTAATGCAGCAACTTGGATGCGACAGTGTAATGGGAGGTACAAATGACTTGTGAGGTGGCTTCCCTGAGTCTTACTGATCATGTAAGAATCCCAAGGAGACTTTTCAAGTGTTGTGTACTTCACAGGTACACTTCATATATAAATCATCCCTTTGCCTGACCTTGCCTTCTTTTTTTAACTATACTTTGCATTACTGTAAATTACTGGTATAAATGTACTTTGCAACTGCTACTGTCTACTTTTGGTTAGTTATCTACTAGTTAGATAGAGAGAATAAAAATCATGAAGAAAAAAAGCTTTGTATTTTTCAGTACAGTAGCTTGACAACTGCAGGGAAAAGAGCCAAGAGACAAGCTCCACTATCCTGCATTCCCATAAAGCTCAGAGTTCCTCAGAAAGTCCCTACTGCCAGACTTTGACTGATCCCAGAAAGATGAGAGATGCAGGTACATCAGTGTAACACCTTACTATTTACAGCCGTGTGGTATTGACCTGCAACCTGAATGTCTTTAGCTGACTTTTCCTGCTTCAGGGAAAAGTAAAAACATTTGCCTACACCTTGAGAGTGTCTCCATCCAGCAGAAAAAAGAAGCAGTTGCAACAAGAGCACTCCAAAAGCCATGCTATATGAAAAAATTATGAAAATATGAACAAGAATATTTAAGAAGAACATGCACTTCCAATATGACAGCAGATATATTTTATCACTCTTTGGCAATTCCTTCTATTGCCAAGGTAACAAACTAGCACGCTCAAGAATTCATTGTATCTTTGAGCATTGAAATAAGCATGCAAAAGGAGAACGTTTGAAGTGAGCAGAGTTTGACAAATTAATTATAATACAGTACAAGCTCAAATCTGGACTCTGGCATCCAAACAAATTTAAACAGATAGGAGAGCACGAAGCAAAGTTCCAGTTTCTTTCCCTAGACATTTATTCCTGAATCTGCTGCAGCATTTCTTCCAGATCCTTGCACTGCTGCCAATCTACATCCTAACTGATGGTGCTATTTTTCTTCTGCCTTTAAGTGTGACACATGAGCTAGCCAAGAGTAAATGCTGCTTCTGGTACCAATTAGTACAGACTGCCATACAGTAGCAAAGTCACCATGAATCAACAAATCAGTGTTTCTTCTCCCAGCAATCTCACTCTCCCTCAGCCTACAAGTCAAGAGGTCTAAATGCAGAGTAAAAATGCTACAAATGTTCTCAGAGGCAAACACTTGAAACGAAATATTGACTATGCATAAAATATTCTATTTAAAATAAATCTCAGCAGGGATAAATTGTGTAACCTGAATATTCACTAAAAATGACTGTACAAAAAAAAAATTTCGTAAGCAATTCCTTTTATTCATTTACAGATGCTACAACTGTTACGGAAATAATTCAAAGGAAAAGAAGGACACAAAAAAGGAATCACAGGCATTAATTTAGAACATTTGCTGAGTAAACTACATAGAGATAATTCATCTGACCTGAGTTTTATTTATAATTATAAATCAAATTATAATTAAACTGAAATTATAAATAAACTGATCAAAAATTATTACAATTCTTTTCTATAAATTTATATTAAAAATTTAAATGTACTATAAATATTACGTATTTCTATCTACCTCTTAACTTAAAGCAGAGAAAAAAGCAGAAGTGGAAGGAAAGAGCTAGGTGGAAACAGTCTGTCTTGGTGTCTGATTTTCTCAAAATTACATCATCAATACAAATCCTATTGGGCTTTTTGAGGGTGCAAAATCGCAACTTTGCCAAAGGTATTTTTTGACTCTCTCACATACCTTGTCTCATTCCTAGGAGCTACAGCATTTAGTACTAAGTGTCCACCTCACTAATACTCCTGCAGACACCGCAAAGGCTGCGTGGGCGAGGAAGAAGGATCACCAGCGACAGAAACCAGATGACATGCCTCAGACCAAGGCACAAAAAACAAATGTACTTCCATGCCAGACCACAGCAGAAGCCTTTCTGAATTTGTAATGTTGTCCCATCATCACTTTTCACAATAATTAAGTTCTTATAAAAATCTCAAATTAAGAGATGCTTGGATTTTTTTTTTAATGAGAAGTTCTTAATGAATTCTTTAACTGGTATGAGATTACTAAATTTAATAGTGCTTACAGTCTTAAGATGAGTGTGGGAAATTCTATTATAGTCTATTAAGAAAAACTCAGAAGATGTAATGAACTCTTCTTTGCATATATACTATTCATTACATAAGTACATGGCTTATGAGTTGAATAGGTAAGTATGACATTCAATATTAGACAGCCCTTCAAAGAGTCTTCTTTACAGGGTAAATGTATTTCCACAATTTCAGACGGCACATGTTACAGAGGGTATCTATTTAGTTGCTAGTATAAGCAGGTATTCTTCTACAGTAACAAAAATGCTTATGATCCTCTGGAATCTAAAGCCTTTAGTAGCCTATTGCTACATTCGCATTAACATCACCATGCAGTGATATAAAAGAGACCCATTAGTGGGGTGTTGCATTAATTTGGCAGGAGTGTTGCAGCCTGTTAATGCCACTGCTTGTATATAAAAATGGACAAACAGGCAGAGTGTAAGAGGATTAACAGAAAAGCTTCTGTAATACAGCAAAAGGTTTGCTGTATTTTGTAAACATCTTTCAAAGGCAAAGTGCAATGCCACGTTCTCAGTGCCAGACCACTGCTCAATTACTTCATATTGTACTTACCAATTCCTTAATTGCACCTGCAGGCAGAATTAATTTTGGCTGACTGCATTTTTTCTAATGATAGTTTCACATTCGCACTGTTTAGTACACTGAATTGCATCCTAGTAAGATGTAAAACTGCCTAGAGTAAGCGAAAGAATGTTTATCCATTAAGCATTCATACCAAGCGTATTGCATTACAGTTAATCACACCAATGCTTCAAAAATGAGACAGTCTGTATTTCCAGAGGAATTTAGCCTTCCTAATGCCTCCTAATATGGTACATGGGGTAAAAGACTCTAACACAAGCCAAGAACAGGTGTTCTCAGGTCTGACAGCATAACTGGTTCAAACACACCAGCTCTAAGTGCAATTTAAAATATGGTATTAATGCAGCAAGAAACAGAAGGTTGCAAATGTGCACACAAAGTATATTCAAACAAACAAAGAGAAAGATGGATCACAGGGATAAGCCGGCATTAATGAATAATGCTAGCTTGGGATGAGACTACAGTAATAATGCCATGAAGTGGGAATTCAAGATAAATACATTTAAAGTGACTCAATTCAACAATATTTTTGGATGTTTTTCAATTTCAACATTTGCTATGGCATCAGGCACAAAGATATCACCCCCTTGATAACAATAGCAAAATTAACTTCACGAACCCCAAGGGGAGTCTCTATTACAATTGGTTTTCACTCTGCCCTGCGTACTGTGGAAAAATTAAACGAGCAGAGAAACTACAATGAGTTTTGCTCACCTGAAGATTTTACACAGTTCTACTCTTTGTGCCCAAATTTACTGCGTAAATTCAAATTTATTACAGATGTTTTCTATACACCAATCTGTGATGGATTTGAAATTCTGAAGAACCAAACGCAAAGTGTAACAGCCAGTGCTGTGGGAAATTGGTAGGATGCACTTACGCATGTGCATTTTGGGATTGGGCTTTTTTTTAAAGAGTGTTGGTCTATTTTTTTCCCCACAGGAACACCTTGCTTTACTGTTCTGAGACTGACCAAACATCTCTCTGTGTATGCCCTTAATAGTCCCTGCACACTGCACTTGGGCAGAGCGGCAGGTAGGGCAGCATGTCCGTAGACCTCTGGTTTTGGATACAAGACAGACACAGCATTAAATGTGAGCTCAATGCTGTTCCTGCCACACGCCAGCAGCGGAGATGGCTGTGGAAGCTGGCAAACTCCCAGACTTTTAGAGCTGACTTGAGTCCTCTGAGCTTTCTGTTTTCCAGATGCAACTTCTTGACCTGCTTCAGCCAGAAAAGTGAAGCTCAAGACAAACATTTCACCTTTGTGAGGAAAACTAAAATATGGGGCGTAGCCTTCTGTCCAGATTTGCTCAAGCAGAGGAGGGAAAGTGCTGCTCATCCTGTGCAGTGACACAGAAGTATAAAAGCTACAGAAGAACCTCTCTATATGTTGTGTCAATGCAGGGAATAGAGCAGGGGCACCTCTGAGTTCAGTTTCTCCAGCAGCTGAAGTGTGCAGCACACAGCTGGTATCGCTGTCACTCACAGTAACTGTATTTTGGCTACAAACAGGTGCACATTTCTTTTAAAAGTAAAACAGACACTATTTAGGGGAAGCTGGACATACTCCAGATAACAGATTAAAATGGGTGTAATCTGTGTATGACAGGCTATAAAGCCAATACAGTAAGCCTTTCAGTTAGCTTAGCATGATTTTAATAGGTACCCCATTCCAGTATAATGAATGAAGAGAACATACCAATACCTCTATAAAATCCTGACATTTAAATATTTTTAAGTCAGCTAGTGTTCATTGTCTAAGGAAACTGGCAAAGCTGTGACTCTTGCCTAAAAAAAGAGCTGTGAATGTACAACTAGAGGAAGACAGCAAACTAATCTTACAAAACTTTGCTGGAATATATTTACGTATACAACCTTAGCTATTCTTATGAATCCCTAAGTAAAAAAAAATGTACACACCCAAGTTTTTTAGAAGCACATCTTCTAAAATAGTATTTTATAGCTACAGTTTCAAGAATACCCATCAATACTGAAAGGCTTCTTTTCTTGGGCATGACTACTGTTCTTAATCAACCCTCCACAGATCAAACTTAAGGAAAAACAGAAAACAATTCAAAACAGCCCTTGCAAATCCTTCTTTAATATTACTAACAAAAAGCTAGTACTAGGTCAAGAAAAATATAAATGATAACGTAAACATTCACTGGAAAACTGCAGGACAGACAATTGGTACAAAGTATATGTAACTCCTGGCTGCTTCCTACCCTTTAAAAAAACAATGGTGAATAAAATCACTGTCTTGGATGAGGGAGTTAGTTAGATACAAGAGGTGTGGGAAAATAAACATACAGTTGGACATCAAAACAGCCAAGCTGGTAAAACTTCAATCTTGCAAACTTTAATTTTAACCTTACAGTTACTGATTAAACACTCTGATTCTGAAAAAAAAAAATGTTACCCAAAGAGCACCTTTTCCTTGCAAATAAAAGAATTGGAAAATAGCATGAAACTACAATTTTTAAAAGCCTTTTCTATTGTACTGGTAAACTAAATAACCACAAACACAGTATTGTCTATAATCAGATAAAGTTTTAGCTTTCAATTCCTTGCAGTAAAGTGTTCAGAAGGATGCTATCAACCATTTTAGTCTTGAAGGCAAGAAATGTTTTCACAGATTATTCAAGAGTAAAACCAATAAAAGTGCATGCCAGAAGGTAAAGAATTATCCAAACATGTACATTGCTCATGAGCAACTGCATCAGCCCCAGACATGAAGGCACTGCAGCTTGAGCACAGGAGTCCATCCACCCTCAGGTGTGAAAGCGGAGCCCAAGAGCCACTCGTGGGCCATGCAGGTAACTCTCCTGGCTCAGGACCAAATAACAAAGTGCTGGCAGAAGGACTGTGTAAATACAAAATGGATTCCCTCCACCCTTTGGGTTTTTTTTGTTTGTTTGTTTTTTGTTTTTTTTTTTTTAAAGAAGGAAAATCTTGCCTCTTCAGAATTCAAAAATCTCTAGAAGCATGAGCACCACTTCCACTGCAAGAAGCACAGAATTAACATAAAAAAGGAGAGCAGAAAATACTGGAGGAGAAAAAGGCAGTCAAGCTTTAAATTGCAGCTGCAACACTGGACAGTACAGAGCATTTATCATTTTACTTAAATTTCCAAATGACAATATAACCCAAATGGCTAAATGGTTTTGGTACCATACAGAACATCAACAGCAGATGATTGTCACAGAAAATGATGCAGAGAACTGGTAACCTTATGACAGTTAACTGAAAATTGTCTGACAGTTCTTTGAATAAAAGCAACTTGGATATATCATGCACGTTATTGCCTATTTACCCTGAAAAGTACAAGACATTGCTCCAACTCAAGTTTTAAAAATTATTTTATCTGATCAGGCAGGCCTCATAAAAGCAGTATTAAATTAATCCTACTTTACTTACCTTTAGGTTAAAAGCTTGACTTGCCAAAAAAGGTAACTGTCAAAATGTGCCTTAAATTCAAGCTTTCAAACAGTGAACTTACCCCATCTTCCATGCCCTAAGCTTAATTTTATTTCTGATAAATGTCATAATGTAACTCAATAAAAAAGGCACAATAAGAATACTAACTGTAATTGTTGTGCCTTAATGTTATGACTTCTAGCTAAGAAGAGGCAAGTTTATGGAAAAGCCATCATGTCTCTGTTTAGGAAAGAACTTGTATTTTATAAAACCAGCAGGCTTTTTCAAGCTTTTTCCAGGGTAGGTGCTTGAAAACCAGATGCACAAAACGGGTTCCCTTACATGTACACAAAATGTATTTTATATACAAGAGTGGTTCTTCATACTCGAGCGTTTTCTTTGTTCTACCAAATCTTTAATTGTCTTACAGCTTATATTGATTTCTGCTAAAACAGATGAGGAAAAAAATCCTTCCACTGAGTAGTAAGAGCAATGTAAAGGTTGTCACTTTACCTTTCCAAAATGCTTAATTAACTGAGGACTTACATAGGGAACCAGAAATTAGTCAGCAAGAGACTACTGCTACATGATAATCATCCCTCTGTGTGCAATGCAAGATAATTAAATCCATGTTAACCCTCCCTTACGGGAGGTACCTCAAACTGCTGTCCTCCTACTACCATAAGAGCTTGCCACTGCCAGCTACAACTAAATAAATCTTCTGTCTACCACCTCCAAGGCCCGTTGCCAATGTGTAAGAACCTTAATGCAGGACACCAGAGCAATGACAACATCACACCTCCTATGTGGCTGCAGACATGAACCTTGTGAAGTTCATTAAATGCTAATGGTCCCACCAAAACCAAGAGCTCAACTTTTGTTTGAGAGGGTTTGGGTTTGTTCCTAAACCAATGTGCTGCACGTTATACACCCACAACAGTCCCTGTGGAGGGTTCTCAAGTGCTCGAAACAACGTGGAAGACTGGAAAAAGGCCTTCTCAAATAATGGCTATGGAAAACCCAACAAGACACTAGGCAGTAAAAACAACCAGTAATTTTACAATAAACTGTTCTTTTCACTACTTTTTAATCCATTACTAATAATAAGGTAAAATAAAATATACACCAAATTACGGTGAAAGAAATTGAAACCTCAAATCTGGCAGTTTGCAGGTATTGACTAATAAGGTAATAAAAATACTGTCTTTCTCCGTGGACTCAGTCCCATTTATCTCTCTTCAATAAGGCGTTAAATTATAAGATACAAGAAAATTCAATCTGCTCCAGAGCATTATTGCAGTGGTCTCCTAAATGCTGAGAACCCTACAGCATGACTTTGTTTTTTAACATCTTTTTTTTGATGGCAGTTTGGTTATTCAGGTGGGACAAGGCATCCCAGCAGTTCAGTGATGCTTTTGTGAAACACTCAGTAAATCATCCAAACTCTGCCTGACCTGACCACAAATTACAGTGAGGACAGATCCAGTATGTCTATCCAAGCATCAGGGGGGTACCAGCTGAGAGTGAGACTGACAGACAGACAGTACAGGGTACACCGTTTGCAGGATGGCACAGTACCAGAGAAAAGCAAAGATCGCAGCTGCAGAAGTCAGCTTTGGCCAGAGGGGATGCAGCAGCTCAATTTGCTGCACGAAGCCTAAAATCCGAAAGCCAAAATCACGACTTCAAAAGAAGAAAAGTAGTGGGGTTTTTTTGGTGAGATATAGAAGTACTTCTAAGAGAAATTAAATTGGAGAAAAATAGTATATAAGTCTAGCAAAGTCTGGCAGAAGGAAATGCTGAGCATTATCTAACAGCAAAATGACTGAAAGAATCCGACATGTCCTGACGCAGCTGAAAAATCATACTTTAGATTCTAGGTCAAAACTGTACAGATGAAAAAAAATAATATTACATAAATAAATAAATAAATAAATAAATAAATAAATAAAACTATTATTTCCAAAGTAAGTATATTCTAATTATATTCCCCACTACTTAAAACCCAAGGTGCTGTGTGCTATCTCACCCATATATTCACTGGTTACCCATATATCCTTAACCAGATATTCACTGGTCACAGAGGGTGGAAGGAACAGCACTGGTTTAACCAAGGAACAGATCAAGAACATACAAAGCTGAAGGATGCTCCTCTACTCGCCTGAGGACCCACAGCTGACTCCTTCCTGAGGGAAAGGGCTGGCAGGTCATGAGCAGGGGGAGGAAAGCAATGCTCCCCAGAAAGCTGGTCCCAGCTGCCAGCTGCCCACCCCTCCCGGCAGTTATTTTAAGTGCCCAAAATTCATATTTCAGTCATGTTTTAAGCCAAATTTGAGAAATGAGGAAAAACAGGAAGTTGAAAACAGAGCAAACATATTTTCACTCCTGAATTCTGATATAGGCAGTAAATTCCAAAAGTAGATGCTCACCAGTTCTATAAAACTTCAGCAGTAAAATGACACAGTTATAAATTTGTGCCAGATCATTATGACCTAGTAACTATTAGAACAGTAATATATAATATACGTTATTAACGTGTCTTACTGCTGAGGCTCAGCCTTTCCTCCTCTCAAAGAAATGGATCTCAAATCTAACCTTCTTACTACACTTCAGATGTATCAGAATTTAATGCCCAATGTCTTTCCCTTTTGGAAAGATGCATTCCATCATCCCACAAGGAACACAATGGGCTCAATATCCCTTGTGCTGCACAGAAAGTCAACTAGGCAGGCAGGCTGGTGGAGATGCATACCAAGAATCCCCCTACCCCTGCAAGTCCATGACTGTAAGTACCAGAATAGGTAAAATGGTATCAGAAAGACTTAAGAAGAATATTATATAGTCATATACACATATATGATAAATAGTTGATATAAGCTCAGCTTTGATAGAAACAAAATTAGAAGTGCCAGACACCTCTCCTACGTAAGTTTTGGTGTGAACTAAGTCTGAAAAGTTCTTTAAAATAAAGACAACTGAAGAAAAATCAGCTACAAAGAAAAGGGATTTTGGAAGCCATGAAGGCACAGTGAGATATTTGGTTTGATGATACTCACCCACTATGTTCCAGCACAACCTAAAGTACTGCTTAAACTATATGCAAATACACACAAATCCCATAATACCCCATTTTGGTCTATGAGACCTCTCAAACACAAAAAAGACTGTGCAATGTGAGCACTTCTTCACCTGTTCCTCCAAATCCCTCCTAAGAAATGTAGGCAGCCTGAAGATGCAAAGTGTAGGTGAGGTGTCCATGAAGAAGACATCATTAGAAGTAAAAGGCAAAACAATGAACTACCAGAAACAGAAAAAGTCCAAATTTAAAAAGCAAATTTAAAAGCAAATTGTCAGTGGTGCATACTAAGTTAAAAAATTTATAGGAATTTGGAATCAATAAGCTTTTGCTAAGGGGAAGCTGACAAACTGGAGGATATTTAAGAGCTCCCAGCTTAGCTGAAGGGGGCCAGAATCGTCTCCAGAGCATGTCAGCAGTGCCCCGATTGGTATAGAAATGGATGAACAGGTTAGTAGGAATGGGTAAATCAGGCAAGAATTCATAGATCTGATACCTCCTTTTGTTGCCTTCTTGCTGCTTCTCAATTCATTTTGCTTACCCAGCAAAAAGCATAAAAAAAGACTGTAACTAAATGAATGAGACTATTCATTAGCCAACCTAGACAGACCTTTTAAGGAAACAAATCGAATAACAAGAAACAATAGATCAGGGAGATGTGATATTACCAAGCAATTGGTTTAAAAAATCCTGTTCAGCCCATATGGATTTTCCACCCACTCAATTCCAGGCCCATCTCCTCTTTGTCCATAAAAAATTATAATGAGAATCAGGTATTTGACAGAACATCACTGAATCACTTCTATTTACAGCCCTTGGGGTTTTCAACAGCTGAGTAAAATACAGAAACTGGTCTAGACGCAGCAATGAGAGTGTAAGGAGATGCAGACTATCATTTTTTTCCCCATCTAAAGTACTCTTGTACCCCTGTACTCATGCAGGCACACTGAAACAAGCTAAATCCTCTGAAAACCCATTAACATCGAAGCAAGCTTAAAGGCACTCAGAGCTGCTTTCCAAACATGTCACAGAGACTTCTACAATTCATTTCAACATTGTCAGTATTAGGCCAGTATCCAGAGGCTGAAAATTCCTGCTAAACTAGCGGGTTTTTTGGGTTTTTTTTTCTTACTCTAGAATCACAGGTAAACACTGAAGAGGAAAATTTCGAGGTTCTTCCAAAGGTTCATCACCAGCCAGGACACCAAAACTCCCCAAAGGTTTCACCCCAAAGATAAGGCAGAGCTGTACCTCTTTCCAAGGAATGTCTCTTCTGAAGTATAATTGGGCTTTGCTGGCTCATGAATTTCCCAATTGCTAATATATGAACTGCAAAGAAAAGGCAGTGATGTGCAGGGAAGGAAAATATGTTGGTACACAAACAGGAGAGGGACAAAGATCTCAACAAACTCCTTTCTGCTGTCTTGACACATGACCAAAGCATGCAAAGAGACCATGACAAATAAAATACTCCTGAAACTATCAGTGACTGCTAATTAAGAATTCTTTTCTGTATTTTTAACACAAAGATAAATTAAACAAGGCTGCTCATTCTCTTCGTCAATAAATAAGAGGAAAAAGTTAGCCTTTTATAGAGAACCATGTGATTTCCTCATCTACAGTCTGACACAAGAACATATTCTTGCCTCTTCTATTTTTCTTTTATTTAAACTCTTCTCTCTTAACACAAGGTAATATTCATTGATGCAATTTAGAACAGATGCTATTTCTGTTCTTCAGTTATCCAGACAATCTCTTAATTAAATAGCTGCATACAGCATCCAGAGAGTTGAATTTATATTTTAATCACATATTCCTCCCCTTTGTTATTTCGCTTTTACTTACTCTGGCATGTGGGTTTATTGCATACAGCTGTATAAAAATCTGCACGGCTAAATTCTGTAATGCAGACTTGTTGAAAGCAACCAAAGAATAACTTAAGTATGAACAGTTCTGACTCTCAGAAACAATGAAAAGCAAAACGGTTTTACAAGACCATCATTTAAGCCACTATGCTTGTACATTCTGTATATGTTAGATATGCATTTCTATATTGCAGGTGAAACAAACTTAATTTCTCAACTATTTAAACAGTGGTATTATCACAGTCATGAGTGGAAACCAATTCCCAAAAGCCATTCAGAGAGCAAAAGCTTAAGTGCTGACCAGCAAACACCTCTCATATTCTGAGCCCTACACTCCCATTCCTTATTCAAGGCCTTTTAGAGAACAGGCAAAAACCAGGGAGTGATGCAATCCTTTAATTAAAAAGCATCATGTGTCTGCACAGCAAACTGAACACTAGGATGATCTCTATTACACAAGCATTCTTCAAAATACACTTCTAGTATCACATCACTCCATCTTTTCTCTACTAACTTTCAACAAAAACATTTTTACAAGACATAATTAAACATTCATACATTACAGAAAAATAACCTCATCACTGCCTGTTATGGATAGAAAAGTTTTTTAGCCTGCATGTGGGAAAAAAATTCAGAGCTCTAGCATTCATCCCTCAATATGCTTCTCTAAGGTAAAACTGGAGAATCTCCCTTGACACATTTTATGGAAGAAAAGAAGGCTGCAGGATTAAGTTAACGTTGCACTATCTGTATACTTTTCTTAGGCATCAGACATTAGCTAATCCTCATGCCCTGACTGATTTATTTGGTATGTTAAAAATGTTGTATCATCTTTACTCACCAGGGAGGAACCTATGGCAATCTGTGTAACTGTTTATGGCACTGACCAATTTTTGACTGTGATTTTGTGTTCACCAGTTATCTCACATTATAATCTATGAAGTAGCATATTCGTTAAGTGGAAGAAGGATAACTACATTCATCATGTTAAAAAATAATCCTACTCAACAAATGAAACTTTGTAAAAAAATGTATACTCAATCTATGTAAATATAATACAGGTTTCTTATGTTAATCTCTAGAATAGTTCAAAATTTTATAGGTATGTTTATTTTTGTGCTTTAAATTAAATTTATTATATTTATGCATTATGTATAAATATTTAACATTTTTATATTGATATTTAATATTAATATATTAGAAGGCCTACTAAATATTTACTATTAATATATTAGATGTATTAATAAATATTTAAATAAGCCACATATAAATATAGCTAAAAGTGAAGGAAAATTTGGATAAAAAAACTAATAAATCAGCAGTGTATCTAAAATAAAAGATGCTATACTCAGTAGGTTTTCTGTGGGTTTTTTTTGGGTTTTGGCTGGAGGTTTTTGTCATTGTTGTTGTTGTCATTTTGTTTTGCTTTGTTTGTTTGGCTGGGTTTTTTTACTTAGAATGTGATCATTTGAAGAGCTTCCCAGAAGGTCCATACAGATGGAAAAGAATGCTCTCTCCAACGAGCACAGTGAACCCCCAGCAGGTCAGAGCAGCAGCTGTGCTGAAAGGTCCGTGGCTGGTGTCTCCCAGCACCCCATCCCTCCTACGCGTGGGATTACCTCTGAACCACGCCGTGGGTGACAGAAGGCAAGGGCAGACCTCAACACTGCCTTCAGCTGCCTTACAGCAGGGATTAGAGAGGGATCGGGGCTCCAAAGGGAAAGGACAAGAAATCACAGACACAAGCCAGCATGTAAGAAAGTTTTGTTAGAAGTAAGAAAGGTTCTCCTGGTGACGATGCTTGAATGTGGGAACAGGGCATCCAGAAAGACTGCAGAATCTCCTGGCTTTGGGAAGATGCAAAATTGGAATGGGCTGAGACCTGAGCAAATTGGGCTGCCTCCACCTGCTCTGAGTGAAGGCTGGATAAGATGTCCTCACATCCCTTCTGAGCTCATCTGCTGTGACACCATTCCGTGCTCCCGTGCACGGGCAGGAGAAAATTCCTGCATGGGTACAGGAAAATCCTGTATCAATGCATCAGGTAATAAGCATTTAGTAAAACACAAGTGGTAAAGATTGAGAGAAATGCCCAAGTAACAATTTTAAAACCTTTTTCCGAAGTGTTTCCTAAGAGTAAAGTGTTACATTCGGCAAGTTTTTACCACCCAGTTCCTACCTCCCGTATCACCTCTCCACAGCCCTGCCCCTTCAGCTTCTTCCCTGCCCCTGCAATCAGGCTAACGAGTCTGACACAAAGCTCGACCCTCTGCCCTGTTCCTCAAAACACACATACATTTTGGCCCTTGTTCTGCAGTGGGGGGTTCTTCTGAAACTGCTTATTTTTAAGTGCTGGCCTTCTCTGTTACAGATTTGCTAGCAAATAGAAAAATTTAGATACACAAGTACCTTAATCGTGAGGGAAATGAGGCAATCAGACTGTAAATATTGGTGCAACTGGAAAAACAATTTTATACTGTCAACCATGGAATTGCTTTTGTAAGTAGAAACTTTAAGCTTTGTGAAGGGCTTCACGGAAGGGAAAAGAGGCATTCTCTGCACAGAACAGTGTAATCCTCTCTGACAGTTTCTCATTAAAGGTAATGTTGTTATTACTTCTCATTAAAGAAACTTCACACCTATCCATGTATTTTATTTTCTCTTTCCACTACTGAGCACCCACTTCTATGTGTAGTTCCTGCACTACATTCAATGATAAGCAGTATGTCCTAAAGCGACTAAAAAAGCACATCTGTCAAAAACATTTAATGCTGTGATGAATGGAACTCATCAACTATTATTTGACCCACTTTTCCTTCTGTGAGCCCTTGGACAATCCCTTATTGTGATCCGGTAGCTTTAATGCAATGTAATGACGGATTCCTAATCACAGAACCTTGTCTCTTTTTAACTGGCATCCTGCAAGACACAAGTAGTTCCTGAAACACAAGAGTTAAGCACAACTCTTCAACAGCATGTATCAGGAAACCTAAACTCTGTCTTAAGGAAGACTTCATGATTTATTTCTGAAACATCTGAAGCCTGTATAAAAATTCAGCATGCCATCTCTAAGGTAAAGGTTACAGAAATGGGATTACCAATAAAAAGACAATTTTCCTTGAAATTTTCTTTTGTATGGTTCTTTTTGCTGGAAATTCTATTTAAGAAAGCAGTATTTGGACTACATTTTTAAGTTTTGTATAGATATTGCTAGAATAAAAATATAATTTTAGAGGGTGGTGCAATTATTTAAATGTCCCTGAAAAAGACAATGAAAACCAAAGGAAACAGGGAGAATTTTGTGTTTCAAAAAAACACATCAGGGCTTCACACAATGAACACTTAATATTACAGACAGGATATTGCCCAAATAAGAAGACTGATTAGCACTAGAAAATTTGTAATTGTGTCCTGTAGGTTACTGTGATCTAATCAGACACATAATAAACAAAAGACTATCTTTAGTCCAAAGTGTACCCTGTTTGTTCAGTGAAAGGCTACGATATATCAGGAACGGCTTAACCTACTCTCCCTCCATCTGCTGAGTACCTAAGTGGCTTAGCAACTTAGTTCTTCCCACAAACAGAATCAAATATCGTGTCTATACATGGTTCTCATTGCACTTCCTTATCACAGGAATCTAAAGATTGCTAATGATTTGTAATCCAGCTATAAACAGAAAGAAGTGGATAATCTCTTTAGGAGGTACTCTCCTAAACATCAACAGATGAGTAGATTGCAGGAATATCAAAGACTGAAAGCTCAATGACAGTAACTAAGTGAAGGTTTGTCTGTTTTGCCTTCCTTTCTTAAACACAGGGTGGTGATACATTGCTTACAATTAATCAGCACATCAACACTATTTCTTATGACAGATTCAAGTAAGAAGTTGAAGCTATAGATCAAGTTTTGTCAAGAAATGGAAAGAAGGAGCTTCTCACTTTTTCTATGTCTTTACATACAGAGAGGACAAAAGCCAAGAATTCAGGTCACTGGTATTCTTGATTACCCTGTGCAGACATTCCTTCCTCTCTTCCCCTGGCTGTCTGGGGGAGCAGGGATATGTAAGGTCAGTATTCCTGATTACCCTTCTACAGTCTCCTAATCTGCATTTTACATTATCACTACTCAGAGAAACACTGTGCCTTTTCAAATCTTACCATGGCTGGCTACTACCATCCCAGCCTGATGTCAAGAGACACTTGGGAGGGAGTCAAGTGTTTCACATAAAATTGTAAGCATTTATTTTGCATCATCGTTGATGCACTTTCCCCAAGGAGCACGTAAGAAAAACATGAGCTTTAATCTCTTTCACTGGTCTATTCAGAAAGTGACTCAGAAGCAAAGAAAAATGCTAGCAATACCCTATCCAATCGGAGTAAGATATTCACAGTGCACAGTGGGATAAGCAGTGAGGGGAAGTACAAAGGAAAGTGAAGACTATAAAATAAAACTTGGACATTGAATCAAAGGACAGAATAAAACACTACACAGCATTTTTTAACACAGATTTAGAAAAATCTCTTCAATCTCAAATGGGTAATGTAAAGCTTGTCCCTGGATAATATTTGTCTTACAGACTGACTTTTCTGCTTAAAACATCTAGAAAAGTGCAAAGGCAACCTTTCCAAATTTCCCAGTGTTTGCACGTATTTCAGCATGGAAAGTCCTTTGCATAGCACAGACTGCTTAAGTGCTCCTACACTTTCTCCTTGGCACAGTATTTCTACTCCTTGCATTATCACAGCTTTTTTGACTGCTACTTCTTGGGGAAAATCCTCCCCTTGCTCAGAAAAGACTCCTCTCAAGATACATGGGAAGGGCACAAAATATTACTCTTAAAAAAAAACCAGGTCCTCACACTGTATCTGTCAATTTTCCAATTTGTAGTGTTCCTAGTTATTTCTCCCAAGCTATAAAAAGTGCATATTTCAAAAAAGTTCTTGTACAAAGTTTACTGTGTGCCTGAACTTAATTTCAGAATAATAAACGAAACCTCTTTCATTTTGTAAAAAAGTATCTACTGTCCTGGGCAGATACCAAGCAACAAAAATAACGTAGATTACAGTTAATTAAAGCTGCTGAATTAACGATCACTCTGGATCTTGTGACCTTCTGCCCCAGACATCTTGCTAAACCAAAGTGCAGTGAAGTCCTTGTGCTGCAACTAAGATTCAGATCCATTAGTGGAAGTTTTGCATTTTATCCAAAATTCTGCGTGGTTATGAGGGTATTCTCTCCTTGCTGAAGTAATAGCAGAAGACTGGAAGCAAACCTGCAAGCCTGCCATGAGCCTCTGATGGTGCCACAGTTCTTGCACCAATGCTCAAGCTGCAGCCAGCATGGTGTCAACAATGGACAGTGCTGTGTTCCTACACCATCACCAGCCCAAGGCAAGGATGAGAGACAGAAGGTGGAGAGAGGAAAAGATTTGTGAGGTCCCTCTCCTGTCTAAACACAAGACTGCCAGGAAAGGCAGTGATGGGACAAAGGACAGCATCCGTTCATTTTCACTTCATCAGTTGTTATGTGAACCCCCTTCTTTAAGACGACTCTCAAAAAGCTTCCTTTGTATCCTTCTCTATCAATGCCCCTTTCTGAGCCAGACACATGAGCCCCTTTCCCTACCTCTCAGCTCTCAAAAATCACTGCAAACATAGGTTGGTGACCTGAGATGCCACTGTTCATTACCAGAGCTGGTACTCACAAAAGGGCTGAGATTTCAGCTATATCTATAGTAGTATATAACCAACCCTAGCAATTTAGCAGTAGGAATGATTGTATCCCAGCACTCACACCATGCTCAATTTCACAGGGCAGATACAGCTTTGTGGAGAAATGTTTCTACAGACATCAAATAGGGTACGGTAATTTAAAGGAAACAAAGCCATACCAAAAGTCTACTTAAGACTTGTAATAACAAGGGATGTGCAGGACAGAAAGTCAGATCAAATGCAATTAACTTCCATAAAAGCTTTATAAGATAAAAGAAGATCCAAATGCCATATGCCAAAGAAAGAGGTGCCATAAAACCTAACCTTGAACTGAATATTACCAACAAACTAAAGCCGACTTCCAGTGCATTACATGCTTCAATGTCTCTAAAGGACTTTTCACTCTCTACAATAGTCTACTGTAATTGTCACAGGGTAATCAGATCTGTTGAGTATGCAGGAACTCTCTTTCAAAATGTTATGGTGCTTACAAAGGATTTTATTCATTAGACAGATTAATAGCTGTTCTTTGAACTCCCTCTCCTTCACCCAAGACTGTGCTGAGTGTGGGTCCTGTGCTGCCTGCAGGACAGTGGAGAAGGGCTTTAGGAATTTGCCTGTGAGAGGAAAAGCAAGCTTACATGAAAAATCTTACAGCGAATTGCAATTGAAAATAAAATTCTCAAGCCAGCATGAGTCCCTTAATTATTAAAAGAGACTAACCATAAAAACAAATCCTTAGTAGTAATACAAGAGGAATCTGATTTTGATCTTACTCATCCTCCATTTCCCCATTTCAGGATCAGATAATTCTGGTTTTGAAGTCCATGTCTAGCAAACTTCTTAGGTACCACGACAAAAAATATTACAGAAGTTTCTGCTACAGACAAGTACGTAATTATCTTGTGCATTACACAGATATAACCTAAGCCCAGGTAATCTGCCAGAAAGCAAGCAAGGGCATACTTACATCACGTTGATACCTACTCATCATGTGCTCTTAAGAAAGAGTTGTTAATATAGATTCCTTGTATACATGTGAGATAGTTACAGTTAAAAAAAACACAGAAATGCTTTGCTGCTTTTATGTTTCTGGTTTATAAATGTTTTATTCATCAAACTTCTTAAATTACATTTTTAAATCACATTTAAAATCTACTGGACGACACAAATATAATGAATTTTCATTTACTCATTTATTATATCCTTTTATATACATTCTTATGTTCACCTTGTTATGAAAAAGAAACTGAAACATTCATTGCAAGCAGGCTAAAGTGCCTGTACACTTTGAAATCTGTATTGCTATATGTATATTTAAATAATGCATGAAAATGACAGTATTTGTAACTTTCTTAAATGTTCTTAAGATGTTAAATTAATTTATTCTAAATTCAAACCCCAATAAATGATGACTAATGCTAGGGCAAGCTTGAGAAATGTTGTCCCAAGGCTGTATTTTCCCAGAGATGTTTAACATCTTAAAAGGATAGTTCACTGACAGATTAATTTTCTTCCCCCTTCCTGTAGCTGTAGTATGGCTACTCTGATTTTGCTTCAACACTTAGGGTAGCCTGGGACTCTTGTTTTAAATGAAACTGTCTCAAGAGATCAAAAGGTTATGACACCAAAAAAAACCCAACCTCACCATAAATTGGTGGCATCCAGTTTAATGGAATGCCATCTGTGGTTTTATTCAATTAGTCTTTCCCACAGTTTTCATTAAAGGCAACAAAATAGATCCTGTGTACATCAGCCTGGCAGAGCATCACCAAGGCACATCTGCACAACCTCACTAAAGACTTGGCTCCATGCTTACAACACGAGCTACCATCTAAATAACAAATTCATCTAAGATGAAAATAGTCATAACTGTGTGCATGGACACAGTCATAACTAAATGTATGAACAGAAATAAAACCTCTAGCTGATCTGTAGCTGAACTGCCTATGACAAAATAAAAGCAGCTATCACAGCACCAATAAACACGTAAATGAACGTGAAAGACAAACTGCAAGCGTAACACTGTTAAACTCTCTGTGATAATCTTGCTAGACCCATTTACACAGCTTGTGCCATGATCACAAAAAAGCACTTGTTATTTGCAACAAAAAGTAAAAAAAAGGAAAAAAAAAAAAACAAACCAAACCATAGAAGGGACTCCTAGGATACCCTGTCAAACTGCAAAGGCAGAGCAAAGGGAGGGTAGTCTGAGGTGGTACACTGTGGTGGCAGGCTCATCACAAGCTCTTTTAAAATTGTTTGAACATATGGAATGCAAAGGAGAGCCTGCATGGTCTCATTTCCTCTTCTTAAGGCACAATAGTGAGCTCTGCACATCAGAATTAACATTCACAGTACAGAAGTAAACAGCAGTCAAGGTATTTTAAGTGGATAAATCACATTACAATTAAATCCAAGACAATAGCCTTCCACAAATGACCTCCACAATAATTACAGCAATGAGCAACAAAAATAAGGGCATTGCTTCTACTTCACATAACATGCACATGAACAACAGCAAAACTTTACTGAACATTTCCCATATGCATTACCAGCCCTTTCACACAGAAGGACGCCTATCCTTACAAACTGTGGAGTGAGCGCAGGGCTTGCACTCCTGGGCAGGGAGGCTGTGGAAGAAGAAGGGCTGCTGGCCAAAGGAGGCAGAAAAACTCCTTATGAAAGAGAATTTGGGAAGACAGGCAGACAGGACACCTGTAAAGTACATTTTCTCCCCTGCTAAGAATTTAATTCAGCTTCCGTTCCAAGTCAGTGAGAGACTTCCCAGTACAGAAAGCTTGCTTAATTTCTTTCTGGTTTTAATGTGTTTATTCTAAATTAGACCTCGAGAATGTTTTTCTCCCTTGAGCATAGAGAAGGAAGTCCATTGATTCCTCTTCAAGTGCAGTAATAGATATTCAATCTCAGAGATGTAATGAAAGATAGTTTGCTATTTAAAAAAAATACAGAGTTAAAAGGAATCCTCTCTCATGTAATGAACTGCTAAACCTTCCCATATACATCAAGTGCACTTAATTGAGAATTTCACATAATAGCGAAACAACCAAAGAGTGGTATCCCCCAAACTAGAAATCATATCACAGACTGCAAGGATCCTGCCAGTCTCACACTCCAGTGTAGGAAGGACCACAATTATGAAGAACAGCTTCAGCAAGACAACCACAGTCTCCCCATTGTTTCACTTAATGCTCTGTCTTCTCCTCATTCCTTTCCCACAGTCCAGTTTCTTTCTGCCTTTTCTCTTTAAATGACTTTATCCACCCAGGGAGAGCAGCTCCCTGTCAGGGATGCTGCTGAGGAACATGCTGGCTGCCACCCTAGAGATGGACCTTGACTACTGTCCCTTGAATACTGGCCAGACTTACCCATATTCCAATGGGAAGCAATTGGTTTTAAATCAAAGGTCTGCA
The DNA here is from genome assembly GCA_013397055.1 of Pachycephala philippinensis. Lineage (NCBI taxonomy): Eukaryota > Metazoa > Chordata > Aves > Passeriformes > Pachycephala > Pachycephala philippinensis. The sequence continues at coordinate 208,485 of VWZT01012685.1, read as the reverse complement.
TAAATGTGCTATTCAGTCTTAGCAGAAGCAATGCATAAGGTTGAACAAAAAGATTTTTCAAATGCCTGTTGCACCAAAGGCCTGTGTCAAGGTTGTAATCCTGACCCAGCTCTACACTCCAGAAAGCCAATGATGCCACCATGAAGGGCTTTCCATATCAGGAATATCTTAACTCAGAAAAGCAGTTAATTTTGTTCCATCAAAGTTGTTTTACTGGCTCTAATTTTCCACCTGCAGTTAAGTATCTCAGCAGAGTGCTCCAGCTTATAAAAGCCTGATGACTCCCATGAATGCAGTAAACCTCAAGTAGCTGACAAGTGCCATAGCTCTAGTCACCGTTTCTCCTACCCACCCTTCTTCTAAAATCTTTGTTGTTTAAAGCCAGTACAGTCATGCAGTAAACATCCCACCACCCAGGCTGACAGACATGCTAAAATGTCTAGAAGCAGCCCACATTTGAACTACTTTAAGTGCTGCGAAACTGCTGAAGGGTTGGCTGGCTGAGGCGAGGCTACACACCTCACATTTTCTTTCCTTCTATTGTCAGCCGTTAAAAAAAAAACCACAAAACCAGAAACACATGCCAGAGAAGGATAAGGGATATTACTGGACTTTTAAGGTAGATAAAAAAAGAACAAGGAAGCATAATGCACAACAGAAGGAAGCAAAGCAGCAAAGACATCTCAGAATCTTTAACAATGAACTAAATGTGTATTTAAGGAGACAATAAGACAACCAAGGCATCAGGTAAAGATGTAAAAGACTGATATATTATTGCCAAAATAAAATATGCCACTAAATCTTTGGCAGGAAGGCAAGTGGAATCTATAAACAGAAGTAATTATACTAACAAGCAACTTACACGCTAGAAATACTGAATAAAGACAAATAATAATTAATTCTTTGTGACAGCTGTCGCTAGATTATAGCAATCACATTAGCACTCAGAAGCAAAACCATGAAAACAGTCACTAAAATGGCCTTTATTTTTCAAATGCTTGAATTAACATACCAGTTTTGGGAGCTGCTTAAGTCCATTCCTAAATTAATTACAATTCTGAGCTATATGTACTTCAGTGCAGGCAAATTTCACACCTCTCATTATGTCAATGAAATAACAGTAACACACTTGAAAGCTTATTCAGAAAATCAATTTCCAGTAAAAAACAGAATTAACCATTTGGGGGAGTTTACTTCCCATACAATATACCTTCAAGATCTTAGATACCTGACTTTGGCTATGCACGAGTCCTCTATTTTCCCAAGCAGACTGGATTCCTTTTCCCTTATTTGAAAATGTTGAATGAATTTCACATATATTTGATGTTCTTCCTTAACACACAGAGAAAACATGCCACGACCTCTGTTGCTGTTCTTGAAAGGCATTTTTTACAAGCCAATTGCCATACAATGCATTGAAATTTCATGTTCGGAAGCTTAAGAGTTACTGAGTAGTTAAACCTCATTGCAAAAGTAACTGGGAAAACTTATTGTGACTATTTATTAATGGCAACCTCTAGCAAAAAGAAACTGTTTTTTCGTGCTTCCTGTACATACTATATTTGGCTTCTGCTCTGATGTTTGTGAAAAGAGGGGGTTACTGCAGAAAAGCAAAACAAAACAAGACTCTCCATTTAGATAACACATCAATGGAGACACTCAACACTCCTCTTCCCTAATAGCTTCGTCAAGTCCATAGGTCTCATGGAAAGGCTGTAAAGAAAACAATCAAAGCCACCAAGCCATCTTCTGAGGCAGAGGGGGCTTGGTTAGATAAAAGGCAATCCTACAGAGAAATCCCTTAACATCTTCAGTTATACTGATATCACTCCTACCTTCTGAGGACTTAACAGAAAAATGTGAAACTGCAGAAGTATCTACTAGGTAGAAAACATTTATGGAAAGAAATCCACAGACACATCTTGAGGGAATGAATTCTAGCACAGCTTTCAAAATCATTGTTTTACTTCAATGCAAACAAGCTTGAAGTTTGGTAGCCTTAGTTTTAACTCAGGACGTTGTTAATTTCTGTAGTATTTTGGTCTTTTTTTTTTTTTTCCTGTCTGCTTGTTCTTTAAATAGATTTGGTGGCCTGGAAAGATACTGAGTCAGATTTCCTGAAAAGGGACTGTGATTTTAATATCGGCAGCATCTGATCCTGTGTGTTTCCGGCAGATAGAGCAGAAACACCACCTGATTTCTGCAGTTGTGCTCTGGATGTTAAGAATCATCCAAAAGCCTGAGAGAGCAGGAATTTGCTGCTTTGTGCCAGGTAAACCAATATCCAAGTGTCTGTAATAACTAACTCCGCTTTTTGCAAGGTTAATTTTTATTCAGGTGAGTTCAGTGGCTCAGGTCTGCCTGGGTAGCTAAGAGCATGCAGCTGCAGCTCTAAAAAGATGGACTGAAAGGACTGCCAAAGTGAAGGGAGAAAAGGAGAAGCTCCTTCCAACCATGCCAGCTGCACAGCATCCGCAAGAGCAACCCAAGCAGTGCCTCCAGAGCCCTGGGGTCCCACTGGGAAGACCTACCTTCTTTAAAAGAATGGCTATTTCTGGAATACTTACAGAAGTCTTACACAACACCTCTTACCAGTTGTGTTATCTGCTTCAGAAACAGTAGCACTGTGCGCTACAGCACACTTGGAGAAACAGGGAAAATGCTTTTTATAGCACAGCATAAACCTTAGGAGGCCACGCTGGACCAGGGACTATGTTCATGAGTCAACATGGTGACTGATGCCTAAAAAACAGTGACAATGGCAACATAGAGATGATGATGGATTTATCCAAACCCTTGTGTAAACAGGATTTAGAAGAACAATGTTAAATTGACTTCTGTGACTTGATACAATCGACACCATCCAAAAGACAACACACTGCAGCACTGAGTGGCATCCATGAGTTCACGCACAGGTTACTCCCCTCACCTCTAGTTAATCCTCTGGAAGGTATCCATTTCCTTGGCTGTTTAAACATGGTGTTAAAAATAACCGAGTATCCAGCTCAGATGGTCTTTCAAAAACCCCAACTGTGAACCGGTGTTGCAACTATTTTTGACAATTAGAGTTGCACATAAGATTATCAAGACGTTTTTGGATGCTAATGTGGTGGGACCAGAGAAAGAGAGAACCTTGTGAAAACTGTTTAGGTTCCCTTCTGCTCCTGTCTTCCCTCATATGCTTTCACCTGCATTACCTGTACAATCCTCCACCACTCAGCCTTGTTGAAATCCTCATGCCTCTCTTTCATCCTACATTTTCCTGCTTTCCTTATATGACATTACAGGGGAGGAGTCTTCACAGCACATCATTTCAGGTAGGAAGCTGGCTTTCCTATTTGAACAATGGCTGTAGCATCTCCACCCCACAGCTGAGAAGAGAAACCTCATCAGGAGCAGCGCAGGGAGCCCATGCAGCCCCCACAGGAGGCTGTCAGGCAGCCCCAGCCCAGCAGGCAGACGAGCCCACTTTCTGATACCTGAAGGCAGGCAAGGCAACCTCCCACGCTTCAAGCCCACTCTTTGAGCGGGATTTAAATCTTCTTGAACAAATAAAACCTAAAAAGGGAAATACCACTGAAATATACTTTTTTAAAAACACCGTATAACCCCTCAAACAAAGGACTCACTCAGCAGTTTCACTGCTTTTTCTACTGCCCAGAAGTGGAGAACGGCTGAACAAGCACTTGCCTTCCTTATGGCACGAGCACTGTATACAAACGAACACAGGGAGGATTTTATGCCATTCTCCACTGGCCACAATAAAGCCAACACACGAAAATCATCCTGATGCAGCAGCAAGGAGAGCTGCGGGGCCACCAGGAGGAAAGGTCTGGATGGAACTGCAGGTGCCTGTACCTCTGGCAGCAACTGCAACCAAGATGAGGGATTTCTATGCAGACACGGACACTGTGTGCTGAACATGCTCCTATTTCTTCCACAGGGCAAGAGAAGGAAATCCAACTATCCACTCAATTCAAGGCAGGATAAAGCATACACTACTGCTGAAAACGACAGCTAAAGAAAGCAGAAATTTACTGATCATAGTGAAAGGCACAGATATTTTGGAAAATGAGTCCAAGCAAACCATTATTTATTTTTAGGAGGGGAAAAAAAATTCTGATCAACCCATATGCTCCTACAAGACTCACTCATCACTATGATAAGTGATTGGTTGGAAATTGATTCAGAACAAGTTAAAAGGCTGATTGTAAAGCAATCACAAGAAAAGTCAGTTCATACTCTTCCAAGTCCATAGCAAGACACTTCTAACCATGGTTAAAGCACACTTGCACAGTTTACCTGGACTCTTGGACTACTAATGTAAAGCTAATTTGTCTTTCCTACTTGTCTCCCTCTCATGCTAAACAAGCAGAGCAGCACCTCACACTTTGACCTTAGAATACATTTTTTGTAGTGTAGCATTTGCTCCACAGATTCAGCTGAAATCTTAAAAAATGTATTACTTAATTTTTAGTTAAAAATAATTTTCATCTGTTCATCTGTAAAATGTCTGAACTGAGATCTTTTTAATGCCTGATTGTATTGACTTTGAACCAGGCTTTTATGGATTTCCTGATGTCAGCGGCTTTTGTAACATTCCTGAAACTCAAAACGTGATGAGCCAATTTCTGTTGGTTTTCTACCTTGACATACTGTATTAAAAAAAAAAAAAAATAAAATCACAGCTTTGCAGCTTGAAGCAATTTCTCACAACTAAATTAATAGCTCCTGGACAGAGCTTAAAATGAAAAAACCTGCCATGAGCTACAGCATAAATATCAAGGTTAAGTTCTAACAGCATTTAAGCCTTTCAGGGAGGTTTTTGCTCACAAATGGTTTGTCCATTTTTTCAATGTCCAGTGGTTTCCAAAGCCTATTTGGTATGCATATGCTAGTTTTAGACAGTTATTCTAATATGAAATTGGTTCTGAAACTAACATCATCATTCCTCCTACCACCACTAATATCTTCTGACACTTTTAAAGGCAAATTTGCTTAGATTCAAAATCAGAAAGAAAAAGCACACTGTTTCATACTTTTTTTTGTCTTCATTGACAATCACAGACAAGTTTTTTGCGACACAAACTGCAAGTGTTACATGTCAAAACACAAAGAAATAAAAATGTAAAATATTCTCCTCCTGTACTGATACTTTCCTCCAGCTTTTCTCCTGCACTAAACAAAATTAATGAGAGAAATCCTTCTCTATACACCCTCCCCCAAAAAAGTGATAAAATTTTACCTTGTGGTGAATATAATTATTTGTCTTGAACATACAGGACAGTTTTAATTTAAGCAAGATCACATTACTTAAGTATTGATACCTACTGGATTTGTCCAAAGACATTTTCTCTCCATGCACTTCCATGTAAAATCCTTAAGGATAGAACAGTCAGGTATTCATCACGATTGAATTTCACAAATAGCAGTAAACATTCAGACTTGAGTTTAATGCAGAGAATTCTGTATGATCAATACAGATATTTTCCATCTGTTTTAAAGCATAAACTGCATATAATTCTCTACTAGCAGACACATTTGCCCAAAGGATGCCATCATAAATTGTTCTTATTTAAGTTTCACTTAATGCTTCAATAAATCCATATATATTCACTTACTCTACAGTGCCTTCCAGGTATTTATGTATAATACACAACTAACTGTGTGCATGAGCATGTACATGCTTCCTATCCTTAATTTTGCAATGCAATTCCTAGCGTTCCAATTAAGGTCTTCTTAAACAGAAAAACTTTTATTGCTTCATGCAGTAGTTTTTCAAATGGTCTCAAAGAGTTATGTAGCGCTTTTTTTCCCCTAAATACGTAAGAATTATTTCTTGAAATTACTATTCCCCAAAATTCCTGGAAGATTTCCAACAACAAACTTCTCTTACCTCTCTTCAAGGGCCGCATTATTACTTTCCTTTGATACTAGTTCCTCTGCTACAGGCTCTTTGTGTTCATTTCTCCATCTCCAAATAAAATGCACTAGGGAATAGAACAAATCCTCTATCTCCTTGAAGGAAATGTTTTACCTGTACCTGTTTGATCCCAGCACCTCACCCCACCTGGATCACGGGATAGGTCTGCCACAGCTCTTGGATGCTGGCCGATCCAGGCACCACCCACTGCTGATCAGCCTCCCTTCAGCCCTCACCACATCCATGGATGCTAAGGGGCCTCAACTCACAACACAAAAGATCTCCCTGAAGGTTTTCTTTGGAGGAGAAAGTTCAGAAGAGCATTATGTACTTTTCAGTACAGCACATGGAAAAAGATTGCATTGTTATTTTGAAATTTCCAAATGTTATTTGGAAAAATGTCAGTGAAAGAATTTCTTCTGCTTCCCACTGTGCCATTCACAGCATTTGAAGCATTTTTCCATTTAAAACAATTAAGGTATCAAGATCAAGATCGTAGTACACCATTACAGTGTCTACTAGAAGCTATTAAGAACCAGCCAAATAAAAAAAAAAAGCCAGGGAAATACATCTGATTCATATAAAGAGTCACTCTTGTATTTTAAAATTGGCTGTGTGTACTTCTAAAGAAATTCAAAAGTTCCGAATTTTTCCTTCTTCTGATATACATTTTAAAGAACTCATACAAATTTTTTTCCAGAGAAAGAGCAGAAGATGTACCTTTCATTTGATTTAAAAGAGCAACTTTGGACAAAAATAAATAGCCAGATCTATTTTTGCTTTTTCAATTACTTGAAGGATAGATATTCTAAAAGAAAAGGATGTGCTTCCCAAATGTTTAAAGAATACTGAAGACCTCGTTTAATTTATCTGAATTGTCATTTACTAAACCAGCTGTAAAACCTGAAGAATGACAAATAGCTGCACTCTTTGGGATTAGTTTTGCATTCTACTTAGCATCTATTTGTCTTCTTTATCTCCCAAAAACCATGGTGACACCAAGCTAGACAAATTTTTCATTGTCTGCTAATGTCTTCTTTTTTAAAATTGAAAGTTTGATTTAGAGCTACCTTCTTTCTTTTAACACAATACATAGTAATATCTCTATAGCTAGTAGAAGGCAATTTTGGAAGTAAAAAAAGTAATACAACTTTATTTTGGTTTTGCTCTTTTTTTTTCAACAAATTCAATGAGGAAGTTCTGACAGCAAATTCTTCTCTCCAAAATTGTCTTCCCTGTCAGAGAAATATTTCTTGAGAACTTAAGACACTTACAACAAACCAACAAAACGCAACAAACCCCCCAAATTCCTTCTGCAGAGGAATGAGGCTGAGGCTTGTGTGATGCTTCCAGACAAGCCTTATGAAGACCTGCTGAACCCTGCAGGTTGCTGCCAATAGGATGCTGTTCTCTTTCCCGGGGCTGTGTTTTTCTGACTGCTTCCTTTGCAATCAAACTGGCAACTATGGAATTGTGTGATCGGTTATCAACAATTCAAAAAGAAGTATGACTTTACAAGGGGAGAAATTACAGCACTTGACAAACAGCCAATTCTATTCCAAGGTCCTGATCTACTGCAGTTTAGGAAGCTGAGCTGGTTTTAGCACCTCCAGTTACTTCCTCCTGCTGAGCTGTAACTTTGGAGCTGGACATACTGAATATACTTCTCCTTTTCTTAGTTACTCTTCCCATATTTTCCAGAAAGTTCCCTCTTGGAGGCTTGCTTACTTTAACACTCCTAGGGGACAAAAGAGCAAGTGCCAGTGGCTTGTGTACTATCATTTCTGGCAAATGACAGCTGCACTGTTTAACATCAAGAGTTGTCACCAATCTGTCTTCAACCTTGTACTCCATCTCAGCTCCAGGGAGGGCTCAAGACAGAAAACATGGCCTTACAGTTCTTGCACGCAACATTTATCAGGAGTCTGATACCAACACAGTTCAAATAAACCAGAGAACTGACAGAGATGTTAGGCATATGTGGCAGTTCAAACATAAACAAAAAGGATTCTGCTGTCTAAAATAACATTAAAAAAAATATTCCAAGGAACTAGCAAGGTGTCCTTGCAAGAAAGAATGAAATATCCCCCAAAATACAGAAACTCAAATAAAATCATTGTATTAGAATGCTCTGAATTGAAAATAAACCTGAAGACATCTCAACAGATATGTTAACAGGAGTTTTAATGAAACATTTTAAATTTAGTTCTCAAGATAAACTCAAGAATATTATGAGAGTTTACTTCTATTCTGCTCTTTCTGGCAATACCTGGGAGCTGAATTCATGCAACTTGGCCAGAATATACTACTAGCAGTAGTAGTGGGAGATGCACCCACTTTCTGCTAACAGAAATCCCTGGTATCAGCCACTGGAAAAAATTGCTGCTGTCACTGCACTTTGGAGCTACGAGAGCAGCCAGTTCTCATGGTGTATGATAGATGCTAAGTAATAATTACAGGCACATGCAACCTAAGGCTATATAATTGCTTCTTACAGCATTTTCTCCAGCAAGACGAGAGGTAAACTTCAGGGGTTTTTTTAGCAATCGTGAGTTTAACGAACTTTTATTCCATGTTACCTTCAAGACAAGGCTGAAACAGTAGCAAGATGCAGCGACACACTCCACTCCTCCAAGTGTCTACAGAAGAGCAGTTGCTTTGAACTCCTTGAAACAACCAAATCATGCCACAACATTTTATACCCAGTCTTTTATTTACACGTACTCGTAATTCAAGAACTATTTACTATTCTATGCAGACAGCTTGTGAGCATGCTGGCCTAATGAGACAAAGTACCATTAAACTAGGTCTGCAGAAGCATGAAGATTCAGTAACCATCATTACAGACTCCTCATCTATTACACCTAAAAAAACTTCATAATGGCTACGGTAAATCTATTTATCTTGCACAGGCTTAAGGGTATCTCCATCGCCCTATGAACAGATTGGTCAGCCTGAAGCTTAATGAAGTAACTGAAGCTTTTTACATACACAGTCGAGAATGGAGAATCTGAGCTACAACACATGCAAACCCAAACTAGAACCGCTGGATACTCCGAAGTAAGAAGTCTTGCTTGTTTAAAAAATATACCCTCCCTCAAAATACTGTTTTAAAACCTTACGTTGAAATACATATGGATTTTTCTAAATTGCATTCCTCTTGTTTTGTTTTACATTTTAAAAATATCTTGACTGTTGCAGTCATTAAAGAGAGGGGAGTGAAAAGACTTTACTTTGTGCCAATAGCGTTACACCAGTTTTGTACTGCTGCCTATTTTAGATCCCATTTATTTTCAGTGGTCGTAAAAAGGACTCTTCTCTATGTAGATCAGCAAAGCTTCTATACTGCTTCATCTGTAAGTTTGGTACTTACTGATTTTTACTGAAAAATACATCCACATAGTACATTCTGCTTTATTTGAATTTGCAAACATTCAAGAAATAACTGAGTAAGACATCACTAACATTTTTTTTCCTTTTATAAAGGCCCAATACTGAGAAATTTATTCCTCTCTGCTATTTGAGACCTTATACTCAGTAAATTCCTGCTTTCCTAAATTACATTTTCTCATGATACAAGTACATAACTTCACTGTGTAGGCTGCAAATCTGGTGGGGGAGAAAACCATTTTTTTAAAATGTCGAGTACTATCCGATTATTATTTTGTGGCAAGTTTTCCACCTACATTAAAACCCACAGATAGTAAAAGTCAAAAGGAGCTGTGTTACACACCAGATTGGCTCCAGAGGGAATGGAATTACTGTTTTTGTACTGAGTTTAGTGAGGTTTTTTTAACCACTTCACATTTTCAAAACTGAACCCGGAAACAACTGTATTTTAAACTATTTATGCTGTATTAGAATAGATGCTTCACAGCAGCCACGGTTTTAATTTTCCAAGTTCCTCTGGATCTGAATATTCCCAAATGCTCTACACATGTAATACTACTTCTGGTTGAAGATTAGTACTTGAAGATATCTAAAGAACTCCTCCTTTTTTTTTTTTAAACATCAAATACCATAGGTCCCTGAAATAAAATGTAGATGTTTGAAAATGCAGTTCCTGAATGAACCTGCTGGGGCTTTATTTTTAGGGGATCTGGGCTAAACCGTCTCTGAGAGCAAGCTTCAGGGTAGAGTCTTGCTTTGACTTCTATTATACAATGTGTTCTCCTGCAAATAATAGCAGTTTTTTCTTCAAGGCAATTATACATGTTTTAAAAAGAAACCCTTATATAAGCCTTTCACAATTGAGGAAAGAGTAATTAACTTGCATAATTGTTAGTTGTGACCTGTAGTTTCAGTAATGCAGCTCAGCAGGCCTTTAAAATGTTCAGGCACAGGCTGCTAAATAGGATGTGTGAGGAAAGGAAAGGATGCAATCAGAGAGTTTCACCCTCCTTTTCATCTATACACAGCCCTGTCATGGCAGCAAACAGAGGGCAGATGTAAGAGGAGATGACCTTCAAGAACAGATCTCAGATACCAATTTTATTTCATAAATTTTATTCTTTCCCTCAAGACAAGAGTATTTCTCCAAGGTATTATGGTTGGCTGAGCAGAGCAGGAGGAAACACAAATTAAAAAACCCATTAGAGTGGCATACATATGATTCCATACAAGTAATGAGAGATAGGAGTTTCCGTAAGATGTATGGTTAAACAAGCATCAAGAGAGGTTATAAATCCAAGTTAAAATCCACACATTAATTCTAGAAATAAAATAGAAAGTTTGAATGAAAAAAACCTGAAACTTGAAGTAACTGAAAAAAAGAATAACCATGTGAAATCTTTGTGGAAAAAAATTCCTTTTCCATTACTTCAAAATTGACAGATGGCTAGCATTGCAGTTTACAACTCAGAAATGCTCTAAGCGTGATGCTGAGCTAGTCCTATTACCTCCTCTCCAGTGCATCTTCAAGCAGGAAAGAAGGCCACTATGTCAGACCAACTGCCCTGGCATCAACCTGCTCACTAACCTCTCATTTCTCAATTCTGCATTCAGTACTCTCCTTTTGTTCCTTCTCTTTTAAGAACTTAAAACTTGCTTTATTTCAAATGACATCTAAATACATTATTTAAGTACCAAAGCAAAATTAGCAGATGCACGCTCTTGCCTAGTAGCTCTTCTGTACAATTAATAATTGAAAATCTGGTAAGTAAAAGCAGAACATCCCGGACATCAGCTTCTTACTTACCTTTCTTCTCCATTACTGAAGTCCTCCTTCTAATAACTACCTTAAATGATAATCTCAGGCAGGCATGCTACAGCAACACCAGGCAGGATTTTAAAGCAGTGCCATTCTCTTGCAACCTTACCAGACTGTGGTGCTCCACAAACATTGCTTTGCACTGACAAAGTCGATCTGCTCAAGGAGCTCATCCCTGTAATGCTCTAGTGCAGTTACCAGAATCAGAGTCCTAACACACACTGGGGCTCTGATGGGTACAATTCGACAAGAAAACCAAGGCTGCCTCTAATTTGAACCGGTATCACCTCTACACATCACCATATTAAAATATGGCATCTTAACCAGAGGTTCTTTATGTTCCCTTTTGCTGTATGTAAGGCCTCTGCTAAAACCCCTCTGCAGTGGATCAGCCTGCACAGCCACAGCCACAGCCAGAGTGCTCTGCCAGGGCACTCGGTCACAGCAGGGACACCAAGGCGTGCAGGCATGGCCTGTTCCACTCCTCTGCCATCCTCCACCTTCCCCTTGGTGCATCCATGCCTGAAACCCACCCCGCATCCCTACACCACTTCTCTCAGTGAAGCTGATTCAGAACCCAACTAAAAAGGAGAAAATTAATGCAGAAAAATACCCCACTTCAAATATAGGACTGCGTTTCCAAAAGCAGCCTTCCATTTTTAGAGCAACAGCTTTTAAGTCCTCTGCTTGAGACATCTTGACTGCTATTTCCATGAAAGCTGAACGCTTCCAGCTCCCATGGAAATTAGCAAGTGAGGTGGGTGCTCAACATCTCAGCAAGCCATGGCAGTACTTCTGCAAAGGAAAAATGTTAAACCTGACTCACCTACAATTAGGAGATGCTATTCAGTTTTAGAAACCACGTAAAAAAATAAGCTATTGGAAGTAGAAAAAAAAAAATAATTTAATTCAAAAGATGTAGTGAAAAAAGCAGCATTTGAAAACGCATTTAATTCCTGCATCCCCAGACTCTTGATTTTTCATAGCCTTGGGGATGTGCCAGCATGCTGAAAAGATGAAAGCTAACATTCTTCCAAAGGGGTTACACAGATGACACACTACTAACCATCAACAAAACAGTAATTACAATGGCTTTACATTATTTGAGAATATTTTTGACTAATAGAGTTCCTTAAAAGACTGTTAGATATTTTGTTATGGTGACATTTTTACATTGCGTGCAATTTGTACTCTACACATGGTCTAAAATTTTAACACACCCAAAGGCTCCACTAGAACTGGGTATTTAGGTCATTTATATTACTGCAGTGAAGCGTCAATTATTTCGTCTGATACTCCTAGCCGTTCTGTAATTTGCCAAGAGTAATGTTTTCTGTCAGGAAACTCTGGCAAGTCAATAAGCACAGGCTTGATTTGACTTGAACTGGCATCAAGGTTAGAAATGGAGAGGGCGAATATGAATCTTCACCGTAAAACTAAATACTCTGGTTTTTGGGTGGTTAGCCATGCTTCCTGCTTCTTCTCCTCACCAGCACCATCTCTTAATAGATGCAAGGAAATACATTTCTACTTGTTGATGAAAATGTCTATCTAATAAATGCTACACAGTGAATTATGAAGCAACATAAGCAAAATATGCTGGGCAGTTAGCAAAGGGTTTCAAGGAACAGGAGTGACCACTGAGGCAAACTCTGAATACAACAAGAACGGCGACATTTGGTTTACACACACAGAGCGTAAATCAGGATTTTTTTCTACTCACCCTTTTCTTCCCAGAGGGACAGCTTGGTCCCTGTAAGCTCCAGGGTACCCTGGGTCTTCCCCAGTTCTGCCCTTGGGAGCTGCTGAATGGTTGCCTAAAACCTGTCAATTGTTCCTAAGTACATAAAACGAATAGAAACCTTCATCTGTCAATTCAGACCTTCCTCTCCCCTTTTCAGGGAAAAAAAGGGACAGAGACACCATCTTCTTCATGCTGATTTTAAGACCAGCAGAATTCAGTCATTGCTGGTGGACCAAGAATAATTAATTTTTTTTAACCCTATGTAAGAGGTACAAAGAGTTTTGGAAACGACACGAAGGCTACAACATTCAGCTTTTTTTAAAAAACTTATGGCAATAATAAATAGCAAATAAAACCAAACTGACGAGTTTGTAAACCTAAACCCCTAAATGTTAATACGTAGTTAGAACTACAGTACTTATTCTACAAGCTAGTGAATTGTGTACTGTGTAATTTAAGCATCAGCAACTAAATTTGCTTCTGTCTGCTTTTTTGGGGTACAATTTAATGTGCCAAACCACAAACTGTATCCATGCAGGACGCGAGTCTAGAACAATTAAAAAAAACATAAAACAAGTAATACATATGTTTATAACAATTGGCCTACAAAGTCTTCATTTTCATTACGCTCAAGACTTGACTGTGTGTAGATGGCTGATATTTTTCTTTTGCTTCTTGTTTCTTCTGTCAGTATCAAAAGAATATCATCATCACAATCTGTCTGTATTTTCTGTCACTCTCAGCTCGTGATCAGACCAATCTATGCTGGCATTTCAGTGAGCAAAATTACTCCAAAGCCCTTTCATTAATGGACAACCAAATAACCATTTCTCTCAGGTAGTCATACTTCTTGTCAGTTCCCAAGAGCCCTGCACCCATGTACTGAAGGGGGAAAACAATGATACATCCTAAACTACAAGAACATTGACAGTAGCACTACCTGCTTAATAGGCTTCAAAATGCTTTCTTTTGAACAAGACAAACAAAAGAAATCCATTTGCTTAGACCTTTCACAAACAGCACATTTTGAAATTCCAAGTCAAAATAAGGGGCACAGATGCTATGATCAAAGAGCAGCTGCTTGCTTAATCCATCAGAAAAATGATGCAAACAAAAGCTTAAATGAGCAAAATGATGAGAATTCAAATGTTGAGGCTATATTTTTTATTAACTGAAAAGCAGAGCGTGCTTCTCAACTGCAGAGAGCTAAAATAATATGCAGACATTACAATGCTGATGGATTCCCAGCTTCAAAATAATGACAAGGCCATTAAATTCTACCATATAGCAAATATAGTGTCTTCTTGATGACTGGAGCTACTTCCACTTCACAGCTGCTACAGAAATTGTCAGATTGTTTGGGTTATGGAACACAGAGAGTGTAATTTTTTTTATTAAATGGTTTGTGCATCTAATTAGTTATTTAATACAACCAATGGTACAAGCAGCCAAGTGGAACAGGTCTTATTTACTAAATCTAATGAGGTCATTTGTTAGGAAAAGTTACTGTGAAATGCCTGAATGAAGAATGAACAAAAATTACAGTGTAAGAAAACCAGGTTATTTTCAGCTCAGATATATAATATTAACCAGATGAACTGAAGACTTTCCCCAGGCTAGCACCTGAATTTGAGAGCTGGGTCCATTGCTAATATCTGGAAAAAAAATAGTTGCAGCAATAAAAAGTTCATATTTGAATTGCTGCAAATGTAGTTACATCAGCAAGAACCTGACACACTCAATCTACAAAACCAGGTCATTTCTGCCAGCTCTGTTAACCCTTTTATGTTTCCAGTGCAATGTATAGTAACCCGCCAAAATACAGAAAGAATTCAACCTAAACCAATGGCTTAAACCCCCTGAATCTTATGAAACTGGCCCTGTAACAGGAGAGAAACCTATACAGTGGGGGACACAAGTCTTCTCATCCACAGGCATGATAAACATAGAAGAGCAGGAGTCAGAAAGATGATTTCAAGAGTATCTCTTTATACTGAAAGGCACTGATGACACTGAATGCTGATACAGGGCTTGTTGAAGTATGCTGCACAGGGAAGTTCACAAATTACATCAAAACTACAGGCAAGGATGCACCACCAAGAAGAGATCTAAGATGGTGCTTGACATTTTGTCTTCACAGTGTACATTCAGTGCCCATTCCTGAAATCAAAGTAGCATGTCCAGCACAAGCTTAGTTTAACCCTTGTCAGTAACAGAGGTCAACAAACAATATTTTTAACTATTAGACAGTGTTTGGACCTCGAGCACGAGAAAAAGGAATAAATATAAAAATTTCCTTAGTGAAGATTATGCAAAATACAGCCATAAAAATTGATTTTCACCTGTATATGATAATTCATATGTAAAATTCAAAATACAATGTGCAATTTAATATTCCTTGGCAGAAGATCTCCTGTGGTACTTGGGTCTTCCTAGTTCCTGACTTGCTACAACAAACAAGGAATCACTTGGCAGCAGTGAAGTATTATCCATATAGTCCAGCTGTGTAGCCTAAGCCATAACAGAAGAGAAAGACATGAGCCATCTAACTAAAGCTGCCTTGGGACACTAAAAAGGCTGATTTAATCCCAAATTGATTCAAAACATTTTTGACTGGAACTAATACAACATTCTGATATTTTACATCAAGACTGAATGTTTCAATATTTCCTGGACAGTTCTTTTCAGCTATATAGTATTTTCACAAAAACTAATGCAGATTTTTTTTTTTCTTTGTGGGGAAGAGGTAATTACCACACAAAAGAAAGGAAATATTAAATGTATCATTTAGTATCATTTAATGTATCAGTGTATCACTTAATTTTAAAATAATTAGGCACAGTTAAGATAGCAAAGCTATGAAGTCTTCGATACTTAGTAAATAGTTGCTTTATGTCATCATCTAAAAGTAGACTAGCATACTTTAAAATGTGATCCAAAAATTATTTACCCTTCTAAGATTAATTCTCTACCAATTTAAAACTAGCATTGAATATCGATAAGCAAAGGTGGACTTTGTCAGGAGAAATCTGTTGTCCACCAGAAGATACAGCTGAAGAAGCACAATTTAGACATCTTACAAACCTACCAGCAATTAACAGACCATTCCAGATGCCTCCAGATTTATGGCATTTGCCTCTAGATTGATGCTATTCTTAGCTTGTGTGAACAGCCACACACTGGAAAGTTTTAATGGGTCTTATTGATCAATATGCAGAATTTGTAGGTTTTTGGGGCACACAAAACAAATGGATTTATACTGAATTTGGTTTATATTTTTATGTATCTTTTTTTCTTCCTTTTTCTTCCATTTTCGGTGCTACCTCTATTGAGAACCTGTAACTAAAAAGGTCATTTTTCCACTCCACTCAGTGCTTCTCACGCCACACCCAGAACACCCTGTTCAGGTTTGGTCCTCGCTATGCAAAAAAGATGTGAACAGGCTGGAGAGGGTCCAGAGAAGGGTCACCAAGATGACCAGGACCAGTTCTATGAAAACGGCTGAGAGAGCTGGGTGTGTTCAGCCTTGAGAAAGCAGGGCTTAGTGGAGACCTTATCACCATGTTCCAGCATTTAAAGGGTGGCTACAAAGAAGACGCAGATTGGAGATTCCCTTTCTACAAGGAGTCACATGGAAAAGACAAGGGGTAATTGGTACAAGTTACTCCTGGGGAGATTCTGACTGGACACAAGAGGAAAATTTTTCACAATTAAAAAATCCAGTCATTGGAATAATCTCTCCAGGGAAGTGGTAGATTACTCAACACTGGACATCTTGAAGATCCAGCTGAAAAGGGTGCTGGGCCATCTTGTCTAAACTGTGCTTTTGCCAAAAAAGGCTGGACCAGGTAATCCTTGAGGTCCCTTCAAGCCTGGTATTCTGTGCTTCTGTGATAATTCAGTACTTAATTTATTCAGACACATGCACTTTGCTAGAGAAGTAAAATAAATGCAAGTATGTAGTAATGTAGTAGAGCATACTAATAAGAGAAAAAACTGTCTCTCCAACTCCTGAAGCACATTAAAACCATTTCAACTTACTGAAGACTGAAGAGGTGAAAGGCTTGTGAAATATTTGAGAGAAAACTGCTCCAAATTATTAACACTAATTTAACACTCATTTTTTCTCTTATGTCTTCTCAAATACCATTTTTAAATTTTAGAATGCACATTTACATATGCTACCTGTTCAACTACTTTGGTGCTTTACTGAAATAAAAACAATGAATGGTGCTTTACTGAAACAAAACCATTGAATGGTTCCAATTACCTTAAAGTTCTGACATTATGCACAAATGCCATTAAACACTGCAGAACAACCCCACTGTTGTGATTGCTCTGAAAAGTAATCAACTTTTAGAAAAGTCCAGCAGAACATTACTTCCTTGCAAATATCTGAGATAACTAAAATGATGGTCATATACTGGAAGATACTCTTCCAACAAAAACCTAGGAAATTAATACGTTGGATCCAAAACCGAAAAAGATAACTATCTTTTCAACACAGCTGTGACGTAAGACCCAAACCCAAGGCTCAGAATCGTTAATAACATAATTGGAAAGTCCTTGATTTTGAGCTCTTAAGTATTCAGATACTAAATCTAAAAACCCAGGAGAAAGAAGATGTTTCTACAGTCTGCAAATTTGTTTCAGTTACAAATGCTACTTAAAACAGAGCCCTCATGCATTTGAAATCTGGCTTAGAGAAATACTATGAACTGTTGAGTAATGGCAGTCTATCTCACATGACCCTTCACACAGCAGTTCACTTTTCTTTAATTTTCAGCATTTTAAAAGCTAAGTCCAACTTCACAATCAATGTAGAGAATAAGCAGGTTCATTTGCAAAGTAATTCACCTATCTACTGCAAACATCTCCCTTAGGATTTTATTAATTACACTGACTATAGTGACTAGACTGTCGGTGCCCATAAACCTTAAGGTGACTGCCTCCCATCAGTTTTTATGTACTTTTCTCTTATATCTACTCTTGGTGAGGTAACACTCAAGATAGACTGCCATTAACAATCTGGCAGATTTTTTCCTGTACCTCAATACAGAATACAAAATCAGGTGGCTCAGAACCAATCAGAAATGAAAGTTTTACATCTGAATCAACTTCAGAGATGCTTTATTCACTTCTACCCATAAACACATAAAAGCTCTGAAATATCAATGAAGAAGAAACACTTCCTTCCTTCTTTACTAAAGGGGTTTCTTCTTCTCATTATTCAGGCTTTTTTGTGATGTGGAGAGGCTGTGAATCAGCTGTTCACAGTGGAAAGCTGGCTCACAATGTATCTGCCTAGAAACACTTACAGGGAAGGATAGCAAAAATAGGCAAGCTGCCTAGCAGTCCACTGAAGTACTTAGCCCTCTACTCTGAGGCAGCATCCATGGGTGCAATCACATCAGAAATCTCAGGTTCTGTGTTTCTTGGTTTAATTTAATTAATTACTCTGACAGAAAGCAGGATAGCTCTACTGCAGCTTTTTGACTATGAGCTTCACTATGCAAACAGAACTATACTTGAAATCAGTGGCATTTTATAGCTGACAAGTTTGTCAGTTCTAACATGTTAGAAAAATCCATAGCTCTTGTGTGCTAAACCTGCTCAAAATGAAGTGGAAAAGCATGCTTCTGCAAGCATTAATTCTTCTGCCACTGACTGGATTCAGCACACAGTGAGAAGCTAAGACATTTCATTTAGGACATTGCAACATGCAGAGAAACCAGGAGGTCTCTTCTAATTCTCCTGCTCCTGCGGTGTACTTCATAATCTCCTTCATCGATTTCCTGGAGTCTGCCTTAATACTATTTATATGCCTTCTATCCCCATATGAAGATTCAAGGCACACTGGCCTGGTGTTAACAACCGTCCTCTACTTTCTAACCTAAATTCACTCATGGCTTTCTTGGATGCCATGATTGTCAGCTCTGTCCACCATCATATTCCAGTGCAAAGTTTCTTAAATGCAAAACCTTGGAATTGTAAAGTCACCCTGGTTGGTTTTGCCAGTGCTTCACTACCTGTACTAGAAATGCCTCACTGTATCTCTCGTAATACACACTTGATTAGTACATGGCTGCATAGCCTCAGTACACTAATTGTACTAGCTATGACCAACAGCGAATCCAGGTATTTCCTCCTTTCTCCTGAATTTCCAGGAGGTATCAGTCATAAACCCAAACGTGATTGCCCTTCTGACTGACTGTAAACTCACAGCTGTTATATCAATCTTCAATGCCAACTTTTTAATATTGTTTACATCTCCAAATTTCATACAATCAGCTGTCTCCACAGTTGCTTTTTTTAGTCAGCTTTACTAACGACAATATTCTTCAGCTCTCGAGTATGTCTATCCAGTAGTTTCTTACTGGCCTGTTTTCAACCTACGCACCAGCATGACCTGTTTGCCCAATTTTCTACCTAACTTACAAGTCTATAGCACTGGCAGAAAAAAAACCACTTCAATGTTACCTATATAGACTAAAGTTACAGAAATGTTCAAAAGAATTTTCACAGAATTCTTGATGTTGGTAGGGACCTCTGGAGGTCATCTGGTCCAACTCCTCTGCTCAAGCAGAGCCACCTAGAGCCAGCTGCCCAGGACCATGTCCAGCTGTCATTTGAAGATCTCCAAGGACAGAGACTTCACAATCTCCCTGGGCACCCTGTACCAGCGTTCAGTGACCCTCACAGTAAACCAGATTTTTCCTTAGGTACACACAAGTGACACACCACTGGCTCATGTTCAAATCAGTGCCTTCCAGGCCCCCAGGTCCTGTTCTACAAAGCTGCTTTCCAGTTGGGCAGCCCCCAGCATAAACTGCTACATGGGGTTGTTCATCCCTGGGTGCAGGACTTAGCATTTTTCCTTATTAAGCTTCATGCGGTTCCTGTCCACTCATTTCTCCTGTTGAGGTCCCCCTGGAGAGCAGCAGGACCATCTGGCGCATCAGCCACTCCTCCCAGATCTGCAAATTTGCTGAGGGTACACTCTGCTCCATAATCCTGATCACTAATGAAGATGTTGCACAGGAGCTGGCCCAGTATTAACCTTTGGGGTACACTCCTAGTTACTGTTCTCCAGCCAGGCTTTGTGCCTCTGAGCTTGGTCCGTCAGTCAGTCAGTTTTCAGCCCACCTCACTGTCTGCTCATCCAGCCCACGCCCTGTCAGCTTCTATGTGAAGATGTTACAGGAGACAGTGTTGGAAGCCTTAACGAAGACAAGGTGGACAAGATACACTGCCCTCCCCTCACCTCCCAGGTGAGTCATTTTTAGCTAGCAGCATCCGGCTGGTCGAGCATGACTTCCCCCTGCTGAATCCATGCTAACTACTCCTAAAGACCTTCTTGTTTATTTTAAATGCTTTGAAAACACTGGAAAATACACCAGTCTGTATTCAGTACTTTAGCAGTTAAAAATTAACATAGTTAAATCTGCTTTAGTGTAAATCCACACCAACTGAAAATCTACCATTTTAGTGTACAGCAGGTTTTCTTCTGATTTAAGCCGCCCTGTTTTTTTCCCAGGTAACAAAAAAGTATGAGTTTTACAATATACACACATGTTCTCCCAGAGGTATGTGGAAAAAAAGAAACTGATTCATCACAAAAGAATCAATGCATGCTTTCCATCAAGAACCTAAGTTCTTGAGAGATTTTCTACGAACCTTAACAAAATTCCCTCCTAAATCCTATCCCTAAATCTTTGCTCTCTAATTACTAGAATCTTAGCAGGTAACCATAAGTAGACTAATCAAACAAGAAAAACTGCATTTCTTTTCAGCTAAGTATATAAATCCCACTCTCTCATGTTTTTCCTCCCAATTAAGCAGTTTGCAAACTTGATAAAGCTTTGGGGGGAAAAAATCCTATTAAAAATTCTAGAATTCTTGGAGTCTACATAAATTTTCAGGATGAAAATTTGTTACCTGAACTCTGGAATAAACACATCTAACAATATATGAAAGCCCTCAGCACCCTCAGGAAATTCTTCAATGACCTGAATGTGTCAAAAAGAGGGAGAAGCAGATGACTATACTGAAAAACAATGCATGAATGAGAAGCAGTAGATCAACTACTTATTGTATCATGGCAAAGAGAGTATTTTTACCACAATTCAGTATATGCTTAGAATTGATGAATTACTTTTTAAAAAACCATTCCACACCATGTATGATTTTGCTATATAACCTCTCAAAATCTGAAATACACCAGAAAACAAAAGCATTGAGTTCTGCTTAGAAAACATGGCACCACAATGAACTCTGGTGTCAGATTGTTCTTTCTGTTATGAACAGTTTAACTTTCAGGAAAAGTCCCCAGAAATCGTTGATAAATAAATTTACAATGAAAATAAAGTACTGTTCTCTTTTTTCAGTATAAAATTATTCAATTTCTGCATCCCAGATAAAACCTTCAAAAAATAGTTTTGTAAGTCTTGATACCTTTACAATAAATTACCAGAAGATAATGAGAAAAATCAGTGTTTCTATGTTGTGACCACAAAATTGGATACAACTTCTAGTGTTTGTTATGTAAGTTAAAAATAGAAATTTTAATAGTGTGGAGATGAACACAATACCAACAATTACATGTGGAAAACTATAGAAGCTAAAGGGAAAAAAGTATTATCTTTTTGTTCCTTTTTTTTAATCTCTTCTTTGTGACTGTGCAGCAGCTATACACAACTATACAAGGAGACATTTTTGAACCACCATCATGCACTTAAATGCTGCTGCCACACTGATTCAACAGCTGCATAAATTAGCTTCACCCATTAGTAAACAGCTTTGTGCCTCTTTGTATTTTTTTAATTTTTACTTGCAAGCAGTTGGTTTCAAGAGATGCCTACATCTTCTTCAAAATACTGGATAAGGTTAATTCTCTTTGCCAGGTTTTCAAGGACTAAAAAGAAAAACAAGTACACTTGAACCTGAAAAAACCCCTCTGAAATTCTGATACTTCTGGAACAAAGAGATTAACATTCTTCAATTAAGACAGGAGAAAGCTTTCTTCACATTCATTTGCAAGCAGTACATATTATTTCATCAGTTCAGAGATTAGATGTGCGGGTGAACCGGTTTCCAAGGTAACTGGACTAACCATGGGGAAGTCATCAGAGTGATAAGGAACTCAAAACATTTAGGAGGTACCATATGGAAATAGAAGAGAACTGGATGAACTGGAGCTATTTAGAAAAGCCTAACATTTACTTGCTTCACACAAGTGAAATAGGATAGATTAGAACAGTGTTTCTAATGTTTAAACTCCAAGTTCATTAACAGTGCCTGAACACCTGTTGTGGGACCAGAGGAGATGGTACCTCTCCCTTAACACCACAAGCACGAGCAGACCAAGCCCTTCAGTGCCCATGCAGCCCAGGCTGCCTCCCAAGTTTCTGCTGCTTGGCTATCAGTACAGTGAACCAGGGACACGGCTCCCGGCAGCAACAGGAAACCTGAACAGTGTTTAAAACAACTGAGATGGCAGAGTATGGGGTTTAGGTCTCCACAGGTCCCCAGTTTAGTTCCACAACAAACATCACTGAAAATGGGTAAGCTCAACAAAATTGAATTAAGAAGCCTGTTAAGGTTTTT
>VWZT01012685.1:163383-185986 GCA_013397055.1 Pachycephala philippinensis | reverse complement strand
TTTTTTTTTTTTTAGGTTTTAGAGCTTCGGGCAATTGCATTTCTAGAAATACAGTTAGGTAACAATGCAGAAAAATATATTTTACTTATTTATGTTTAATGTTGTTGTTATTCTTTATTATTCATGTATTATTCATATTTATTATTATTTCTGTTATTGAAATTATGTTTATTGTTATTGTATGCAAACATAATTATCAGCAAATACAGTACTTAAATACAGTACTTGATATTTGCAATTTTTTATCCGGATGTCATAATTCAGCAAATCTATGAAAACCAGAAGGAGCGAGTCTTTCAGCCACAGAGAAACCCGTAACTTAGAGCAAATTAAAACAAAACATAGAGAAATAAAAATCGCTGGTGTTACATGGTGCCTTCTAGGTGTTGTTTGCTTTTTCCTCCTGCACAAATTGCACAGCATACATCCGTTTGCACCATCAATCCACACCAAAATCTGAACTCAAGGCAAAACACAACCAATATACATTTGTAGGCAAGCTTTTTAACTGAGGGCATTCATATATGCATGCTTCCTGAAAAACCATGATTTTGTATGCAAAGCAGGCAAGTTACTCCCAGTCTGCACAGGGAGGAGATGACAATTTTCTTCTGCGAAGGTGGAAGGAAGAGAGGCTTTCTGGAAAATATGCTGAGTTGCTGCTAAGCATCTGCTGTTTCCCAGATGGGGCAGAAACTCTTGACATACAGCCAGAGCCAAACGACTCAACAGAGCGGGCACATGAGGGACAAAGTTTGTCTTTGTGTCAAGACCTAGATTGGGTAGTTCATTTCATTTATGTTAAATACATTACTATGGCATATTATATGCAATGGATTGACTTTTATTACTCTATACTGTGGGAAACTGTTAGTTTTCTTTTTCAGTGCTCCAAACAACATTTCTGAAGGCTTTTGAAAAAATCTGTGAGAGAAAAGATCAGCTCATAATATCTGAAATACTTTTCAGAGCTCAATCCTATAAATTGCTTCTCAGCTGGAAACACCATCACCTACTGCAAAAATCCAGGGGGTTTCTGTAAGAATACAAACTGAAAAAGGATTGCACTCAGTGCAAATAGTCTTAGATCACACAAAGTTCTCATATGCTTCTTGTGCACTAATTTCTTAATTTGCAGTACCAGGAAGAAGTTTGATAGAGCAGCAAGATAACTCCACATAATAGCAAAAATACCTTGTGCAGATTCAAAGACAAAATCTTCCACTTTATATAATACCTCTGAAAACTACTCACGGAACACAACACAGAATATATTTTCTTAAGATATCCACCCTGAGAAAGAAAAAAAAAAGCAACACCAACACCCAAACTTTTAGCTTGACTAAGGAGAATTCACTGCACTGGGAAGAGTCGTTGTGTAGCTCACTAACAGCAGGATGCTACTGTCCTACATCTGCCCACAATTTAGCAAAACAAAGCAAAAAAACCAAATCAAAGCCTGTGGAACACAACAGCACAAAAAAAAACCCTGTAGGTCTTATCATCCCATAAAGCACTTAAAAGACTGGCAGTCCAGAGAGCTTCATGATGGGATGGAGTAATTATGTCAGCTTAACATGTCTGCATCAAGCCTCCTAGCACCTTCAGTCTTAGGTTAACACAGGAAAAGTCACCACATTTGCTGTGTAAACATGCTTTAAACCACCACAGGAAAAGGAAAAGGCCACTATCTGTAAATGACATAAAACAACATATAGCTGCCTCTACAGAATGACATAAAAATGAACCAGCCATCACATCCAAATTTAGGAGAAAAATCTCTGATTCTTCAAATATTGTATTCTGAAAAACAGCTTACCAGAAGCCCGAACTTGCATCCAGTGGTATATAGAGAACAGGCATTTATTTAGTTGCATGCAGGATCCTAGATACTCAATTTAATCATGAAAGGAATTTTGTCTTTAAATTGGAAGCTTTCTAAACTACATCGTTGAACTACCATAAATAAAATTCTGGGAAAGCATCAAAAAAGTTCACAATCTCTTGTTGTGAGTAGTATATAATTATCAGCAAATTCTGTAACCATCCGTCAGCAACTAGCATTTGGAGAGGCAGGCTCAGTAAGAAAAATTTACTTGGCTTATTTTATTTAACACATAAAATAAGAAAAAACGCATTACTACATTGCAAAGTAAATTAGTCTTTTGTCGGGCACCAAATAGCTACAACTAGACTGCTTTTGGTACCAACCTGTCTTATTTAATTTTAATTCAGGTACACCTAATTCATACTGCTGCCTGCAGCAGTATATACACATACTTACTCCCCATGACAGTCCCCCCACTCTTAAATCTTTTGTTTCCAGATCACAGCTTGATAGCATTATAGCAATGAAAGGAGAACAGATTCTGGGAACTGTAATTTGTTTCCAACTTCTATTGGCCAAGCATATAATTACATCCATGAAAGATAGTATTTTCAAGGAAGTATCGAGTCACATTGGACTGCTGCAGAGAATAAAGTCAGCACTATCATAAAAACACTAGGAACTCAAAGCACGGGTTGAAGCCACTTTCTTTTACTTCCTCTTTATTAATTTCAGTTTCAGTTCTGCTGAAGATACCATGGACAACAAGCTCACTCTTGTCAGCCAGTTGCATGTGAGGTACAATTCTGTCCACAGAACATTACCTACCTTTTCATCATTTCTGAAACCTGATTTCACAGAAAGTAAAGAGCTACGATGAAGTGGGAGGTGTGTTTCAGAGACGCTGAGGACCACACAGTTCTCTCAAATGACAGTGGTGCAGGAGAGAGCAGCAGTGCAGGCAGGAGGCAAGAGCTCCAGCACGGGTGGCTGCAGCTCCAGGCTCTTTCCCCAGGTTTCACTGGTACTTCATTTACTCATAAGTCTCTGAGCACATGTTGAAAACACTGAGTAAAACTTTCCTACTGAACTGTAGTATTGTGACATCAATTCATCAGCATCCTAAGACTCCCCAAAAGTTGTTTTACAGTTCTTATTTTCCATTAACTTGAAGGTCTTAATTCTACTCCTCCCTCTTCCACTAATCCCTGTTGCATAACTGAGCACTATTTCATCTTCCTCTGACTGTTTCTCTCCCTACTATCTGTTGTACTTATTTATATTCATTATGCAGACAAAGAGACATTCTAGCCATGAAGTGAATACCTCGATAAGGCCCTGACTGTGTCTTCAAGACACAAATAAGAAAGCCTATCCTGGTTAGCCTGGTTTTAAAATTATTCTAGCTTCTTTCTTCATTGATGTTTTATTTATCTCTCCCCACAGCCTAGCCCTGGGGGAATGCTCCACATTGAAACTGCTTTAGAGTAATAGAGTTAAATGTTAGCCTTTCTCACCTCCCAGCCACCACTTTCGAAGAGCATAACAGGAGAGACAACCTTAAAAAAAAAGGCAGGTTTCAACTCATATTGTGACTGAAGAAAATAGGATGAAAAAGAATCCAGAAGAGGATTCTGGTTTGAGACACAAATATCTGTTATCACTAGCTAGGGACTCCAATTCAGTAAAGTATTATGCTCTTATCAGTTGGTCAAAGGAAAACACAACATTTATGTACAGACTTAATCAAAAACCTGAAGTTTATGACTTAAACTCCCCCAAAAATCCAAAGGGAAATGAAGTTGCGATAGGGGTGGTGCTCCACAAAGTAAGCACAAACATCGACCAAGGCCCTGCCTAGGGTCAAGAATCAATTTATTGAGTACTACAGTCTCCATGACTTCTTCCAGCTTAAAGCCCAAGTAAGAGCTGCAAACAGATGCTTCCTTTACTCAGGGCTCAAAGCCTACAACTGCCTCCTGAAGGCAGGCGACTGTCACATTTGATCAAAAACCCAAGGAAGATCTAACTCTCTTTGTGAAAGCCTATCCAGGAGATGAAGATGACAGTAGTGATCGCCATGTAAAAGGCCGAGTGCCTAGAATGCTCATCCACTGCGTGGGAGTTAAAATTCAATTCCCCTTACATTGACGAATCTCTTCTTAAATCGAACAGCTCCTTATCATTCCATTTTAACGAGTCTTTCAGCACATCTCAGATCCCAAAGCTGCCTCCCCAGTGCCTAAAGGAAACAGCCTAAATATTAAGCTATGCAGTCATGTTTGCCCTTGTGTTCTTTCTAGTGCCAGGACCTGCAAAATCATCCAGTACAGACAGTTCTTTTGGTCCCACATTCAACTGAAAGGATGGAGTAACACAATGTAACCTACAGGGTAGTGTTTAGGTAGATGTTTTTCTAGAAAATTATGGAGGTCCAAGTCCCCTTCCTATGCACATCTTCCAAAGACGGTTACTCCTTCTCCATGCTCTTTTATTAATTGTATGGATAAGCCAAAGTTTTTACTAAAATGTTATTGCAGATTTTCAGCACACCTGAAGAATTGCTAGCCTTCATGAGATGATGTACATTGCACTACAAGATCAGCAAGAAATCTCATTACATGCTAGCAAATAGCTAAACACAATATTGATCAGCTTACAGAGGTGTGATGTGATCACACAAAGGAGACTCACTGGCTAGAAATTAAACTAAAGAACTGCTTCCAACTGAAGGCACTACAGCCTCTTTCATGAATCTGTGCCACTTGTTATAAACTGTCAGGCAAAACTACAGGATTTTTCTTTTTTAAGTTATAAATGAAAAGTACTGAGAACTATGAATTTTAAGTCATTTCCTTTCTTAATAAAATAGCTTTGCATCTCTTTGAATACTAACACATATTGAAACTATTTCCAGTAAAGCATCAGTTCATGGTTTCATTAGAGATCTACCTGAAGCAGACATTTTCTGACACAATTGTTGTAAGCGGATGAAGAGACCATCCCACCAGTACTTAGTATAATTAGACAGCAGACTACATGTTCAGTGCACTGTTTTAGGCTTCTTGCATAACAGACTGCAATTCCCAGGGCTGGTTGCTTTGGGAAAACAAAGTCAAAGCACAGACTAAAAGCCCACAATTGTTGTTATTATCTTAGCTAAAAAATATCCTACAGTCTCACTGCTAGACTTCCAGAACAGGTGGCAAGTCCACTGGCAATTCATGCAATGGTTCAGCCTTACCTTCTAATAATCATAATTATGCTTCCATTTTTAAGAAAAATTCCCCTAAGTCATATCAATTTGAGAAGCTTTTTAACATTGTCACCTTATTTCGCTGTATTACACCACCCTCTGAAGTTCTGTTTGTTCCAAACTTTCCCATTCTGTTAAGTTTACTTGCTGTCACACATCCATGAGAAAAGGAAGCACTGTCTTGTTTTGCAACTTCCTGATGCCCACTCTGTTCAACACCGCTGAATGCACCATAAGATCAGAAAAATTAGAATCTGTGCATTTCTTTAGGTCACTGCCATCATCATGTCTATCCAGGTGCCCTGTCATAAATGCATAGTGATCACGTATTTTTTATTCCGTATGTGCTAACCAAATGGTGCAGAAAATGACACAGGACTCAGTGATGTTGTGATGACCGTTTCCAGCACTGTTGTCTGTCATTCTTAGGCAGTAGAGTTTGCATCCCATAGTATAGGGGTACTCAGGAATTCTTGCATGCAAGCTCAGCGTACTGAATCAGTCAGTGGGGTAATCCCTGGAAATCCACCAGTACTACTGAACTAATTTACTGATCAAGCTCCTGACAGCAGCACAACAAAGGGCTGCACAATGTCTAGGAGTCCCAAAAATTTCTTATTTCTGATGGTGACACTGATGTCTACACCAAATATACAAATGTAAGCAGAAGAAATATACAGATGTAAGGCAGAAGCAGTTCATTCAAAGTGAGATATTTCAAACGTAATTTACTGCACAATTGCGTTTTTTTCACTGTAGAAACTTTATAAAATCTGAGGTCTGAAAGGGGTATGAGGGACAGTCCTCCTTTTCTTCTACTGCTAGTGGTTTTTTCAAGTAGCGAGACAAAAGATAATATTTTGACCTTTATTTTCAAAGTAATCCTAGCCAGTCATTAAATGACAACTATTATTCATCAAGTCACCAAGTGATGTTGTATCTTGGAATTCCAGTGCTAATAGAAGACAAAGAATTTCATCTAGTATTTCACGATTATAGTACCACTTTTGTTTGAAAGAGAACAAAAAATACCTAATACCAGAGAGAAGTCACGACATACTTACCTTTAACAGACTTTTGCTACATCTTCTTGGCAGGTTTACCCTGCAGTGCAAAAATTCTTGCAGCTGAAGCAAGGCCCACACCCTTGGGAGCATTATGTTTGTAATGTAAGAATAAATTACAGACTTTTTAAGACAAAAATTTATCTTTCAAAACATTTTGATGAATTACCACTACAATATCTTATTAGTCGAGTATCTGCACACATAAACAAGTTTGTTCTTTTAATTCTTATTTTTCTAGGTATACAAGTGTCTCCTCTAAAAAGTGGTGGCAGCAGATTTCCGTATAAGTTGGTCAGATGAAGCAGATACTCCACACAACACAGACCAGAGAAAACACTTTCCCTCCTGTCAGGTGTCAGCCACAGTTTTAAGGAAAACTGAGATAGAACATATGGCATATCTAGATTTTGTTGTCTCTCACACAATAAAGAAGCAAACTATCAAAAGCAAAGCCTGAGATCAGAACAATCTGTGGAGAGTATAAGAACCAGAAAATGAACAGCATTCATAGAGCCTCTATGGATATGAAGCTATATATTTCACACATTATTTACCCATTGTAAACAATAAACAAAATCTACATATAATGCTGCAAAAAAAACTCAGTAGAGAAGGTACCACAGTAAAATCTTTACTCTTTCGAGTGATGAATATGATCTACATAAAACAATGAAAAAATTATAAACTAAATGATTAAAAAAGCTTCTTTGTTGCCTTTTAAATTTTTTAATGCAATGAAGAATGTCAAGTATGCAGTCCTAGAAAACAAGCAAACTGAGGATAGAAGAGGAAATTCTGTCACAGACCATCACAAAACTGCAGCCCTCAAAGTGTCCAGAAACAACAGGGGGAGAAGGGGGCAGGCAGAAGAGAGAAAAAATAGAGACTACATTTTAAAACCAAAAAATCTCTACAATGCTCAGGTAGCATCAGGTAGTCAAGTGAGGCAAAATGGTGAAGAAAGAGTTCAACTGCATATTTTGGATAATGCTATATCGAGGGACTACTGATGCACCAGGAAGCAGCTAGCTTTTTAAAAAAGGCAAAGAACCTGCCCCGTGGCTTCGAGTTCTAGAGGCTGCGAGTGCAGTGCTGCTGAGTACCACTGGCATACGAACGCTGGGGCAGGAGCCTCCAGGACACAGCGCCGGGTGCTGACCCAGCCTGTGCTCCCACCCCATGGCCCAGCTGGGGCAGGAGACCAGCACTGCTCCCCCACCACCTCCACCAAGCCCCGAGCTTCTCACTGCTGGATGTAGCTTCCAGCAGCACAGCATTCTCAAGCTAAATCCAGCTTTCTCAAACTCAGAAACTTGGAGTTCCTACTGGAGCGGATTAACTACAGGGGTTCTTTGGGGCTTAGAGACACAAGTGACCCTTTGCACCAAGAAAATAAAATAAAGTAAATCATACATGGGCACAAGAGGCTGGCTTTAATAGAACCACTTTTAAGCCAAAGGAGTGAAGAACAATTTACACTATTTGCTATCTTTGATTCCTTTTTTTCGAAGTAGTCTTTAAAAAAACTTCTCACTAACACCTCTCATGTTTTAGAAATGGCTGTTGGTCATCTCCAGACATACACATTGGTCTCTCTTTTGGGAGTTCTTAAGCTTTACAAGACCAGCAAAATGCCCCTCTCCTCCCTTACTGGAGATCTAAACAAAATAACTAGACAAAATCAGCAACTTGGTACATTTTACAAAGTGAGTAATTTAAAGATTTCACTTAAGGTGTACAGCACAGCGTGACATTATTTATCAGTTTAACCACAGCTTCTGAGTATTTGGACTCAACTGGGTGCTCAGATCACATTCCCATTCCAATCAAGGCTTACCCCAGCAACAGCCATCCAGACTTTGGCTACTGCTACATGCAAAATGTTAGTGGGCTTTGCCTCTGCTGCAAATGAACACTACTCCTCAACAGTTCTATGTTTGTATAGGCGGTTTTAAGTTTTTCCTCTTCATCATAAATATTAAACTCATAATATTTGTTTAAATATTTCCCAAAAATCTTTTGCCTTATTAAATGTTACTTATATGGTTAGGTCAATCTGCTTATGTATACAACAAAATACAACCCCAAAAAACCCTTAAAATCCTTTCTTAGCTGTTTCAATTAGCAGTGGTGGGCCTAGCTTCTCATTAACAAGAAACATTAGAAGTCTAGTATCAATCCTTAAACTTAACTATCTGTAATTACGAAATTACAAAATAAAAATTCAAGCTTTATGCAATGAGCTCTTACAAAAATACTCATACAGATTTAAACAACATTAACTATTACAATCAAACCTACTGGAGCTGCTGCACCACCTCTGGATTTGCAAAACCATGCAGTCTTAAACCTGATAAATAATACAAGAGGTCACTTAGCATATTTTTCAAATAATAGAATTAAGAGAATTTGTCTTGGATGCAATTTAACTGCTTCCTTTACCAAAGTTCACTATTAGGAAAATAATTTTTCTCTGATCTAAATGAAGCAATAGAGCCACAGGACGGCTCAAGCTGGAAGGGATCTACAAAGGTCATCTGGTCCAACGCCCCTGCTGAAGCATAGCACTCCTCGCCCAGGACCATGTCCAGACAGCTTTTGAATATCTCCAAAGATGGAGTATCCATAGCCTCTCTGCATAACCTGTGTCAGTGCTCAGTCACCCTCACAGGGAAAAAGTTTCCTGATGTTCAGAGGGAACCTCCTGTGTTTCAGCTGGTGCCCACCCTGTCACTGGAAAGAGCCTGGCTCTGTTTTCTTTGCTCCCTCCCTTCAAGTACTTATATACATTAATAAGACCACCCTTGAGTCTTCACTTCTCCAGGCTCAGCAGTCCCAGTTCTCTCAGGCTTTCCTCAGAGGAGAGATGCTCCAGACCTGTAATCATCTTCATGGGCCTTCACTGGACTTTCTCCCGTCTCCTGTGCTGGGGAGCCTGGAACAGGACCCAGAACTCCCCATGTGGCATCACCAGTGGTGAGTATTGAGGAGGGATCACCTCCCTTGACCTGATGGCAGCAATCATCCTAACACAGCCCAGAATACAATTAGCCTTCCTTGTTACACGAGCACACGGTTGACTCCTATTCCACTTGATGTTCTCCAGCACCCCAGATCCTCTTCTGCAAAGCTGAAGGGGATCCACCCTCTGGATGGTCCCCCAGAATATAATGGTGCATGGGGCCAGGCGCAGGACTTTGCACCTCTCCCTGCTGAACTTCATGAGGTTTGTGGCTTCCCACCTCTCTGTTCAGCTGGTTTCCAATCTACCTGACTGTCTGCTCATCTAGCCTGTATTTAACAAGCTTCTCTATGAATATGTTACGTCAAAAGCCTTACTGAAGTGAATTTAGACAATAGCCACTGCTCCCCCCTCACTTATTAAGCCAGTCATGTCTTTGTAGATGGTTATGAGGTTGGTTAGGCATAACTTCCCCTTTTTAATGGTCAAGACTTACTGGTAATGACTGTGTCATGCACTTGCAGTAAACCACAGCAAGTCTCAGCAGTTATTTTGGATCTACAGCTGTTAAGCCTTGACAATTTTTCACTGGCCATACACAGAGAAAAAAAGAAAAGAAAAAAAAAGAAGAAAAAAAGAGCCCCTCTGTTTAATGGTATTTCCCTCCCCCCCCAACTTAAATATTAACATGAAAGAAATGTGCAAAACATCAAGGAAACATTTTTTAGTCAACCTACTAAATTAAGAGAGATAAAACTGAGCAACTACTTCAGAGGAAAATGCTGGGCAAAGGGGAATAAAGAGCTACATGGTCTGGTAGTCTGTTCCTATCAAATGTCATACTGAAACATTTTCATTTGTGTTAGTGCACTTTGCCACACTGCTAAATTACCAGCTTTTTTCAAGAGTGCTCTAAACCTCTGGATTAATGAGTTCTCTCTGGTTTGCCCTTGCAAAAAAATACAACACTAAAATATTCTGAGTATTCTGTTTAAATAGTCCATGCACAATGAAATCTACTGGACAATCACTCAAGCCAACACTAACGAGCAAATATCTTTGGGCTTTTAAGAAGGCAGAGTTAACACGTAAATATTAAGTATGTCAGATTCTACACATTTAAGGAATCTAGAGTATGTCAGTACCTAAATATATCCCCATCCATCTTAAAGACGACTGCAAGCTTATAAAGATTTAAAGATGATTACAGGCTAGATAAAAAAAAATTCCTAATGCTTTATCATAAAGGCCATGATCTAGATGAATTAGAGAGGAGTTTGATAGCATGACTTTTAAAAGCCTCTATATTTCATTGCTTTCAAACAACTAATGTGAAAAGCAGCGATTTTATAAAATGTAGGTCCCCAGGTCTACAGGCAGCATAGACTGAATACTGAAAGATATCCTTTCAATGTGAACCAGCACCTTATGCCCTTGAGATTATTCACTGAATATTAAGGCAGATGGAACCTGCAGAGTGGAACATCAGAAGTTACAGATGTGCATAGACTAAGGAGTGCAGCTTTATGTGTAATAGCACAAGGCAAACAGATCTTGGAGATAAATTCTGCACTCACACCTTCCACTGACTTCATCACATGGAATTATCTGAGTGATCTGATGGGTCTCCTGAATCAAGTCTCGTAAGTAACTCGAGTAAAATTAGCTTGTCTCAATAGAACGCTTTCTATATAAAAAAATGACACCGCAGAATAACATCTATTGCTTTGTACTATTTAATTACATGAATATCTGGTACTCTTTTTAACAGATTATTTGTGACCTTCAAGTTCAACACAGCTAAAGGTAATTGCAACACTTTACAAAATTAACAGACACCACTAGACAACACAGTAGTCTATCAAGAACGTAGGAAGAATGCCTGCTATTAAAATTCTTTAATCTTAGTTGGAAAACATTCAATTTCACCTTAGAAGTGGAACATTGCCTCTTAGTTTTCAGGTGCCTTTTCTTTTGAATGCAGAGACGCAATAATAGTCCTTTTCAGGCCTTGTGCATCACTCAACAAGCAAGACAAATTTCTTAAGGCCCCTGTTTTATGACAGAATTAACCAAGAAAAAGACACATAGGAGCATCAAGTTGCTACACCTCTTCCTGCAAACCCATTCCCCTTGAGCAGAATCCATCAGACACAGTCCAGATGAAGTCTCCTTGGCGAGTTATAAAATGACACCCATAATTCCCTACTGCTTCCAAAATATTTTGCTTCATGTTATCTAGAATGCCATTTGCCTTCCTCACAGCTGCATCACATCACGGGTTGCTGCTGTCATTCTGCAGGAGCAAGTCAGAGTGGCTTTCTCCTTAGCTGTCATCCCCTACAAATGAGTCACTAGTTTACCGTGAAAGTTCTTAGCACATAAATCCATCCTCACTACTCAAGTCCTCCCAGTCACCCATATTTTACTGTAATCCTGTGCAATGATAAGGCTTCCCCACTTCCCGTCAGAAGCAAGTGTCATTAGTGTGCTCCAGCTTCCTGAGACAGAACTACTGAAATTTTTAACAAGGTCTTTTATCTTATCAAAGGCAGATCCTAATTTAGTCTGACATATACTACCTCTGATAAATCCATTTACATGTATTCCATTTGCCTCTCTGCCTTTGATTCTTTAAAAAGTGTTTTCTATTGCTTTGCTATGGGGGGAAAAAATTTAATAATTTTCAGGCAGCCAGAACCGCCTTTTTTCTACTTTCTGAAAAACAGCTATTAAATTTGCTCTTCTGCAGTTAAATACCATCTCTATTTTGGTAGTGCTTTTTTAGTTTTGAAATATTTGCTACAAGATTTTCTAAAATACAGCTCCTTTGACCCAGTCCCATACAAGCCTGAGCACTAGGAACCTGTAGCTTTATTCTTCATTTCATATAGGAAGTTCCACAATAAACTGGGGGTGTTAACGCTGATCATAACTTCATACTCACTGCATAACACCCAGCTTCCTTTCTTGCTTAATTTTGAGTAGATGAATAGCTTTTTACTACTTGGACTATTTTCCTTTACAAGGTCAAACTCAGCTTGACTTCTGGCAACTTCTTAGTCACATTTAAGACTTCTGAACTCTCTGACATTCTTCATTTTTTCAACAACCACTTATGCCACTCCTGCCAAGTTCTTGGCTAACTTACGACGTTCTCTTTGGCTGACTTTTCTTCTGATTAGGTCTGCAATCATTCTGCTTGTGTAGTCTGCTTTTTCCTGGGATGAAAATCCTACGCACTTTTTCTAATTCTGAATCAAAGAGCTCCCTTTGCTCTTTGGTTCAGCTAATTTCAAACCATTTCCCTACAGTTTCTCAGTCTGCATTTTTGAAATTCAAAACCTTTAATTGGAAACCCCTTTTCAATCTAAACCACATAAACCTCTGATGAAAATTATTTAATCCAAATTCTGTTTCTACAAACAGTCCTTCTAGAATGCCCTGAATGCTTATGAAACCCAGTTTTAAGGCAACATTGTTTCTTTTTAGTTCAAGAACTACGTGTGTGAACACTGCATCTAGGAACTACTGATCCCTAGAATTAGTAGTGAAATTATGACTTTTATAAGAGTTAAAGACTCCACAGCATATTGTAGCAGGGAAATCACTTTATTGCATTTACTGTATTCCAATATTTCCATGTATACTTAATACAAGAAAACCCTTTTGCACCTGAAATTGTGTGCAAAAGACTCATCAGTGAGGGCATAAAATTCCACAGTAATAATGAGATATCTTTGTTCACCACAGTGGCTGAATCAAAATAGTAACTTTTGAAATACTTTATCCCTTCACTATTCTTTATCTGAGTGCATCCAGTCTTTGAATCTGTAATATTTACTTTTCATTCCTTTCCTTGACAAAGACATATAAATGGTTTTGCCTCTCATAAAGATCTTTCATAAGAGCATGATTAAAGTCAGTTGCATTCTGCATACTTGACAATACCTGGAAAAGAAGTATAAGTTCATTTTATGCAGCAGAAGACATGTTCCAAGCTACCCAGGCAATCTCTGTATGCCAAACTACTTCACACATCGAGATGAATGAAATTAATCACCAGCTTGCTGCCCATTTTACAACATTTGAATACGAGCATAAAAGCTCAGTGATATACTCAACACTACAGGAGTCAGAGGCTAAGCCTACCTAATACTTAGTTTCATGCTTTAGCCAAAACTACCCTCCACTCCTAACACTGTAAACAAAGCATGGACTGTGGCATCCCACCCTTATGGAGAAGGGAGCATCTAAGATTCATAGATACTCATGGTCAAAAGGAACAACAAATGTCAGAGGGTCCCCAAAAACTTACAAAATTTTATTAGTAAATTATGCACTTGTCACGGAAATTGGTATGTTTGTCCCTTATCTCTTAGTAATAGCACATAGCAATGGGTTTTGAACAAAGCGGGGAGGGTGAATGGAGAAAAAGAGAGAGAGGAAAAAGGAGATGGCTTAAAGAGGGGGAGAGAGAGAGAAAGGAAAACAGGTCACCAGTCCTGCCTCCAGTGTCAGTACAGCTGATGAAGTGCCCAGGATCCTGGGGGTGTGCGTGCCCGGGCTTTGTGGGTGTAACTTTTCATAGATAACTGTTCCTCACCTTGGAGATACGTTTCTCACTTTCTGTGCCAGTTAGTTATCATGGGTAGTCTCATCTTCTCAAGCTTTCTGGAAATGGGTTGGAGGGCTTTACGGGTCTTTGGTGGTCTTTATGACCACCAAATGATGACCAGTCTTGATGACTGGGTTGGCCTTTAGTCAACATTCCAGGCCCATTTCTCAGCCTCATTCCTGCACTTGTGTTGTACGGTGTTGTGCTTATCTCCAGGAGCCCAAACAAGAACATTAGTCTCAGCAAAGTGCTGCCCTTTGTCTGCATGGCCCCTTCTTCACAAACATCCTGATCTTTCTCACAGAATGTTATTACCAACAATCCTTGGTTGGCTCCGCAGCTATCCAGCTATTGGTGTTTGAGAATACACATAAGTTCTCTTATCTTCCAGGCTTCTACATGGACACAGGAGCTGAAGTAGTGAACCAAATTTAAGGAAAACAAAATATTCTTTAGTGATTTCAGAAAGAGCTATGCATCTTTTTTTAATCTGTAAGCTTTCATAATTAACCTGTTCAAAAGTGGATGAATTTCTCAGATTCTGTAATCATTTCAAATCTAACATAGCCTCAGGATCCTTCTGCAACTCCTGTCTTCTATACTGGCCTTAAACAACAAGTGTCCTAACATGCACTGTGACTACTTTATTTATAGAATCACAGGCTCACTGGAGGTGGGAAATGTGGAGATCATCTATATCCAACTCTGTATTCATTTAAGTAAAACACACATAGAAGTGGTGGCAAGTTTGGACTGTACAGTGCTTGTGGATGGGTAATCTTCTCTTAGGATTCCTATGATCCAAAATAGTTTATCAACATTTTAACAACAGGTAAATACAATACTGAACATTTAATCAGGCAAAGAAATACTTCTTTTTTACACTAAGACTTGAAAATGTTTTCAGCATACTTTATTTTGATGGCTACTAGATAAATAATAATGATGTTTTAGATTAAATATTTCAAATGTAATTAGTGCCAGATTGTTTCAGATTCTTTCTCTGCCACTGTTTACAACCCCTGGTCTCAGTACAGGCTGGGGGAATGAAGAGGAGCCCTGCCCAGAAGGACTTGGGGACGCTGGTGGGTAAGAGTCTGGACGTGACCTGGCCATGTGCACTCACAGCCCAGAGAGCCAAACGTGTCCTGGGCTGCATCCAAGGCAGCAGGGTGAGGGAGGGGATTCTGTCCCTCTACTCTGCTCTGGTGAGAGAGACCCCATCTGGAACACTGCATCCAGCTCTGGGGCCCCAGCACAGGAAGGACATGGACCTGTCACAGCAAGTCCAGAGCAGGGCCACTAAGTTGATTAGCGTGATGGAGCACCGTTCCTATGAGGAAAGGCAGAGATAATTGGGATTGTTCAGCCTGGAAAAGGGAAGGTTTTAGGGTGACCTAATTCCAGCCTTTCAGTACCTGATGGGAGCCTACAAGAAAGATGGAGAGAGACACTTTACAAGGGCATGTAGTGACAGGACAAGAGGGAATGGCTTCACACTGCAAGAGGGTAAGTTTAAATTACGTATTAGGAAAAGATTCTTTACTGTGAGGGTGGTGAGACACTGGAACATGCTGCCCAGAGAAGCTGTGGAAACCCCATCCCTGGAAATGCTCAAGGCCAGATTAGATTAAATTGAGCAACCTGGTCTAGTAGAAGGAGTCCCTGCCCATGGCAGGGGGTTTGGAACCAAATGATCTTTCAGGTCCCCTCAGAAATGAGGAATAACTGAAAGAAAGACTCATTCCTTGAACTGATTTTTAGAAGGCGTTTGTAAAAAATGTAGTTCATAAAAAAATTTCAAAACAACTGTTAAATACAAATTTCATTTATGTTCTATGCTAAACTATAGTCAAAGCCATTGTAAATTGTCTTCAAAGGCGAGAGAGAGAGAGAGTACAAGTTCCAACTGAACACCACTTGAACAAGACATAATCTGGAAAACTGAAGTGTTGTGGGGTATAGAATTCAGTCATATGCTGCATGACAAAAGAGAGGAAGCACAGTAAGAGGCACAGGCACTAGCAGTTACATTCCCTTTATACGGAATTAGCTGAAGGATGGAAGAGCCATTTGCTATATACCTTCATGTTACGCTCTCTCCCACCTACCCCCAAAACTCAAGAGTGGTCTGCAGAGATGTCCCTTCACCACTGCACCCTAAGGAAGCTTTACAGAACGCTGAAACTGCAGCAGCAGCTTGGGCCAAATGCCCTCCCAGCACCACAAGTCCCCTGCTGTCTGCCATACGGTCTGATCACATAATACCCAACCCCTTGGCTGGTAGGACAGAGCCAGTGGAGCAGAAGGTTGCAAAAGGAGACTCAGCAGGAGACACAAATTGCTGTTAACAGCTTTAAATGGTTTAACATGTACCTGGTGCCAGAAATCAGGCACTAACTGAAGATGCAGCCATCAGCTATCAGGACAGCAGAAACTCTGGACTTGGAAAGAAGAAAGGTGAACATTACTCTTCATTCTGATTCTACCCAGGATGGAAGAAGCATGGCTCAAGAAAGGACTTATGATTTGGACAAGCAATACATTTCCATTTGATAGGGTGTGGAAAACCATGAGCTAATGAATTCTGCACTACAGGCAAACCTTGTCCAATTAGCCCACCATGTTTGGGAAGCAGTATACGGGAACCCAACCCTCAAGAAACCCTGAAAAATCCAATGAAAGACCAATAAATCAGTGAGTCGCTGGGTTGGGGGGTGTCATTTTGTTTCTTTGGTAGAAAAGTATCCCTGTAAAGACCAGGGTATGTTTTTCCTTATCCCATTTACTTAACTTTTTCACCTCATACACTTTCCCTGGAGAGCTTCAGTTCTATCCCTGAGCACAAACACAACACCTCAACACAAGAGCAGGCCAGTGCTGATAAAGGCCTCTATATCACTACATAAACAGTCATATGAACAGCTACAGAAATGTTCACATCCCTTGTTTAGCAACACACTCCTGTCCACTGCCACTCTTGGGCCCTTTTGGACTACTTTTTATTGAACAGCACCAAGCTGATTTAAGCTCCCACAGACACACACAGCTGCTCATGTCAGCAATACTACACTCCAAATACCTAGAAACTCTCCAAGCCTGCAGTGGCTTCTGGGCAGTCACCTACTCCTAAAGGGACTTTCAACAGAGATGAAATCAGCAAATATATCCCATAATCCTGGAGCAGAGCAAATGGCCCATGGAGCATGGGATCTGTGATAGCAAAATTACAGACTGTAACACAGTAGAATTTCCTGCATGCACTGACTTGAGTCTTCCTCTTTATAGTGAGTTTCTCAATAACTGAGTCTTTTTCCTGCTTGGGAGACAAGCAGAATTCAGTCTTTATCAGTTTAGTGAGTAAGATTTTATTTATTTATCCTTCTGCCTATACTTCACTGCTTCTCCTAGTCCTCAGCATTTCCCTTAAAGGGACAAAAAAGTCCCTTACATGTCTGCCTAAAGAAATCACATAAAAAATAATTCAAAGATGTTTACCTAAGCCTGTTGAGATCTTCAAGTAACAACCTTATGGCAGTAACTACCCACTGATTCCACAGGTTACACATTCAAATTACGATTTTGTTAATTATTTCAGAATTCTCCTGGAGGAGGAGAGTGAAGGTACAACACTGAAATCAGCACTAAACATCTACAATTAGGATTGGACTTTGCACACCACTATCTAGCAGAATAGTTAAGTACAAATTACACTATTTACATAAAGACAAATCGGCTTCCAACAGTTCAGAAAATACTCCTATATTACTTTGTATTTTCCTCTCACTCACTATCATGCCATGCATGAGATGATGTTCAGCTAAGTATTAACGAAACCAGTCATGCCCACTAACACACAAAATTGTGTGGAACAGAAAAATTCTTAAATAGTTGCTGTCTATTCAGTCAGAACAGACATTCACATCCCTGTGTAACAGATGGGCACAGGGAGTGCCTGGGTAAGTTCATCTGTCAGCACTGTGTGAGGGGACAGAACACAAGTGCCCCTTGCCGCCTGCACTGCTCCCTGATGGCTGTGCTGCACAGAAGCCTCCTGCCAGAGCCAGTTCCCAGCCTCCCAGCACTGTGCCCCACTGGCAGCGCTGCTGGAGGAGCGCAGGAGCCCGGAGACTCGTGAGCCACAGGGACCCACCAGGGGATTCTCCAGCTGCCCTTCCTGGGTCCCTGCCCGCGGCGGCGTGGCCGGGCACTGACCTGATGCCACTGGCAGCCTGCCCTGCCTCACACAGCTTCACACTGCCCAGGGAATTACAGAGCATAGCAGAGAAAAGGCACGAGGGCTCGAGAAGCAGCTTTTAATTTTCCACAACTTTTGCTGCAGTTCCTCCTGCTAGGGCCAGCCTTCCACATGGTCTCACTTCTGCTTCCCCACATGACTAACAGATTGCATGCACTGGAGGCACCCAGGACAAAAAGCAGGGGATCTCCCAAACCTCCCAATCCCTGCTACACTGTTCTCTCCCAGCACAGCTTTTATTCTGTTTTCTTCCTATCTACAATAAAGATGCTAGAATAATTAAAGCAATGACTCTTTTACTTTGGATAAGCTTGTTAAGAGTACTTTATGCTTAAACCCATGACAAATGTACTCTTTTTATTATTTACAAAAATGACTTTTAGAGCATTTTCCTGATGGACTGTTATTATTACTGTACAATATGTAATCTGAAATGAACATAGCATGAAAAACTTGAAAAGAAAAAAATACAAATAATTGAGAAAATGCTCTTAGAGCACTTGGCATGACAGCATGATTCAGACAGACAACAGCAATACACTGAAGTAAGAATGTCAACATTAGCTCTTTCAAAAACAGCAGAAAAGTCTGACCATCTCAAATCACAGAATAAAATCAGTGGAGTCACTTTCTGGATGTTTATCTGTTGGAAACATCATAAACAACCGGTAGATCTTTCAGAAGAGAGAATATCATCTTGTCTATTAGTACAGCTTGAGCGGGAAAGCAGTGGAGGGGACAAATTCCTTTGCAATCAAAGTTTTCCCTACTTCACCTACCCCCAAAAATTCAAGAAAACCCGCTACTTTAATTATGGGAGTCATAAAGAGGGAACAAAAATACTTAGAATGCTTGGTTCATGATGCAAGCCTGAATAAAACACTAACAAAACAAAATTAAAAGAAAAATCCATTATCTTGTCTTGGAATATTTTCTTTCAGTGTAAAAATGCTCTTTTCAAAGCATGGAGAAAGACCATTATTCTCCCTCCACCCCATGATAAACAGATACGAAATCTGCTTGCTTTATTAGGATGAAAACTTCACAATACAATATACATCCTTCCCTACTTTAAACCACAGGCAGTGTGAATGTAGATTTTGTAAATCACATTACTGTGAGTTTAATACTGGAACTTCTGTTCATTGATTTAGTAATCTGCATTGCTAAAATAACACAACGAAAATAGTCAACTTCAATTACCTTTTTAATTTTAAAATGTCTACATTTCAAGTACTCCATGATATATTTCTGTTTCAAGAAGCCATTTCTGCAAAAATTGCTATGGTTTTGATTTGTCCATTAGAGACATGTGGCATCTCCAGCCAGGGTCAAACTACCACACACATGCACTAAAACAAACCAAAAAGTAAAATACTTTTATATTTAAACTCGATATTCAGCAGTGAGAAGCTGGTACAACAAAATGTAACAAGTTATTGACTAGTTATTCCTTCCTGAACTGAAAAGTACTGGAAACAACATTCTTAGTAGTAATTTCAAGGTACTTAAAAACAAACCATAACAACTCTGCAAAAAGCACACCCTTCACTAGGTATTTCAGTCAACCAACTTCACTCTTCTGTAGCACTAAGATATATTCTCTCTAGATACATTTAAAACTTAAAAGCTACTAGAAAAGATGTGCTACTAGAAAAGATGTGTAATATTAACAGTCCTCTACTACAGAATTACACTGTACTTCAGGACACAGTCTTTAAGTACAGGTACTTTAAGAATCTGCTGAGCGCTGAGGAAAAGCCATTCAATCTAAAGAAGCTGTGATTTCAAATGAAATGAAACAAGCAGCATAAAAGCCACCAAATACCCATACTGACATTTCACAGAGTGGTTACAGTTCAGTCATAGAAGTCAAAACATGCATGTTAAAATTCTCGAACTTCACAAGCCCAGCTGTCATTCTCAAATTCTGCTGGTTTAGTCAGCCACCAAGATATCTAGGAAATGACACGAGCTCACCAGAGCTCAGCTGCCTTTCTTCATTTAAGATTATGTTCACTGGCTGAATGCAATAAAAACATATATCAAAAGATGCTCTGAAATCTTTTTAGAGGTAAGATCAAATGTCAGAATCTCCTTCAAATAAAGCTGCATTTGAGAACAAACCAAACTGCTAAAAAAAAGGAACATAAGAAACTTTACCTTAATTGGAGCCCGGCTAAACTGTATTTTTCTGTTGGCTGGGATCTCATCTTCATCTGGCAATCCATTAATTTCAGAATATTCCATATCAGGTTCATAACA
The DNA here is from genome assembly GCA_013397055.1 of Pachycephala philippinensis. Classification (NCBI taxonomy): domain Eukaryota; kingdom Metazoa; phylum Chordata; class Aves; order Passeriformes; genus Pachycephala; species Pachycephala philippinensis. Next base: position 165,732 of record VWZT01012685.1, on the reverse strand, counting down.
GTTATTTTCATCACTGTCATCCAGATCATCCTGTTCTGTACCTGTCTCTCCCCAGTCAGAATTATACCTGGATCGTACCCGATACACATTGTAGTCAGAGTGCATGTACACATGGGAACTCTGAAAATTATTCACATCTTCATGCGCATCTTTTTCACTTGCCTCATCACAATGGGACTCAGTAGCATCTGAAATTGCATCTGTGGCAAAATCATCACCTGAAGCTACATTTCTTGTTAACTCTGCAGCTTCAGGTCGATCAAAGCTACCTTCTGTATGTTCTGACCGTTCCTTTTGTTGCACCAAAACTCCTGTCTCTGTTTTTGACTTACTCCTAGCACAGCTGTCCACAGATCTTTTGCTGTCAAGCACACCAACCAAATCCTGTTGACCTGTTGCAGAACTCTCAACAGAATCAGCACTTGCCTCTGTGCTCTTTTTTATTTCTTCAGTTGTTTTTGAACCTGCCGAAGTGCCTGTGGACACTTTCTGTCTTGCTGTTAAAGGCGTGTTAGGCTGCTGAGAGTTCTCAACAGCCATCACACCTGTACTCTGTTTGGCTGGGGGAGACCAGGTGCTGGTCTCTTTCAAAGGACTGAAACCTTCAAGGTTTGCAACTGGGGAGGAGATATTTGTGACAGTAGATGAGAGGTTTAGTGGATAGTGACCAGTTACAGAGTACTCTTCATTGTTTTCTGATTTTTCTACGACTACATTGTGTGAGTCAGTGTTTTCAAAAACTGCGCTGAGCTGACTCACGGTTGGAGAGACAGTCTCTGTCCTTGGGCTAAGACTGTCCAGTGAATCAGTGCTGCCTCTGTGAGACTTAGAGCTGCACCACTCATCTGGAAGTTCATTAGAAATGATTTTCTCTTTCTTTGGGGAATAGCGATTTGAATGTCCTGTTTCATGAGCATTTCGCTCAAACATCTTCCGAGTTTCAGTAAACTTGGAATAGGAAGGACCATCATGGATAGTGTCAAATCTACTAATCCTTTCAGAGACGGACGATTCCAACTTTACAATTGAACCATCCGCTTTTTCTACAAATTCTTTGGGCCTAATTCGTCTTTGAGGTGATGGAGGGCCACCCTTTCCCCTGGTTTTAGGGGCAGCTCCAGCACTTTCAGTGGGCTCCATGCCCATCTGCATAAATAAGTTCTTGATCCTATTGACATTTGAGCCATATTTCCTTCCCCTGCTCTGTGAGGCCTCTCCTTCCTCTTTCACTTTTTGGTCTCCATCTGATTTCGGTTTGTCAAAGGTGCTTTTCAGCGCCTGGAACTCAGTTCTGTAAGCATTTCTGTGAGGAGAGGCACTTCGGAGGGTTGATCTTTCTCCTGAAGACTCTGTTTTCATCATGTTTACTTCAGGTGCATGAAACCTGCTTGCATAGTTTCTGCGGTACCACTCTCAGTAGTTTGTCACAGCAGAGATTCTGCTTGAGGAGTGTTTTTCCTCAGGGGCCACTGCCCTTCAGCAGGGCCATACTTGACAGGAGATCTGGAGGCAAATGTCTAAATGCACGCAGTCGATTTTGACAAAGCAGCACAACTGAGGACTCTCAAGAACAAGGGCTGATTTAACCTGCAATAGAAAGGAGGGTTTTCTGAAACCATGTCAGGTACTTTAAATCTGTCGCAATTTCCATTTACCATTTTCTGACATGTTTACAAAATCTAGTAAAAAAAAATAGAAACCAACACTGCACACACATGTGAAAACTCGCCATTACAAACTTTTTCAAATTGACTGGTGCATAATTTACAATCTGTAACATCACTCCATAGCGAAGAACAGACAATCACATCTTTCCATTCACAAGTATAGTATCATGGCACAAATAGGCATGCAAAGGAAAGGCAATGTGACATGAAATATGAGGCACTGCAAGACAATCCTTGCTCTCCCAGACAAACATAATGGTAGAAATACGATCAAAGATAGAAAGGCTTAGAAAGGCAAATTGAACATCAGCTTGAGGGAATACAAAACGCTGCACCCGAAGTTAACATTTTCAGTTGACAGGGTTAAAGGAAGTGAAATCCCGTTAGAGAAAGTTGCCCCTTGTCACGGGCAGCGGTTTCATCGTCTGGAAGATCCTGGCGGTACCAACGAGAAGATGCAGAAACGGAGCCAGGGGCTGGACCGCTCCCACGCCCCGGCCCCAGGGGCTCATCCCCGGCCCCCGCAGCCCAGCGAAGGGCATCAAGGGGGTCTCCTCAGCCAAGCCCCTCTCCCTTCCCTTCCGTTCCCGCTCCCCAGCCCTCGCCCTGCCGCGCCGCTGCCGCCGAGGCGGGGACGCCTCACTCTGGCCGCTGCACCCACGGCGCCGGCACCGGGAGGCCG
>VWZT01012685.1:126395-162807 GCA_013397055.1 Pachycephala philippinensis | reverse complement strand
GACAGGTGCCTCACCTCCTCGGCGAGCTGCAGTGGTTCGCTCCGCCGGCGGGGCGGGGGAGGCGGCCAGCCCGCTGCAGTCCGGCCCCGGGCGGTGACTGCCGAGAGGCGGAGGACGGGCCCGGCCGCGGCCACGCCGCCAGCGCCGAGTCCCGCTGGCTGCCGCCGGCCCGGTTTATCCCCTGCTTCCCTTCCCGGGAACGCTCGATCCAGCCTGACCCCGCCGACCGGGCCCGCCCGGCACCCGCCCGTTTCGGAGGAGGCAGCGTGCCCGCCCCCGCGCGGGAGGGGCAGCGTCCCGGGTCCCGGGAAAGCCCCCGCTGCCTCCCGCTGCAGGAAACCCGTGGGGCGCGGGTGGCACCGGGCGCACGGAGAACTCCCTACAGATCGAGAGCCAGCGCGTTCCCTCCCTCGCTGTTGATCCGCTCACCCAGGCTGCCCGAGCGAGGAACGTGCTGGTGACAAACCCCGGGAAATCGCTCACAGCTCCGTGGGCATGGCTTGTTCTGGCAGCCGCTGACAGGGACGGAGGATCACCCTTGGAGCACAACCGCAACCACAACCACAATGCCTTTGTTGTTTGTTAACTGGGCGAGTTCACCACAAAAATGTTTTGGCTTTACACAGCGAATAAGACAACTTAATTGCGGAACATGAAATCTCTAGGTGATTTGTAAAATGGGCAATCCAGGAAGGTAATGACTGTTAATCACATAGCAACTCCGAAGCAAAGTTCGTTAAACTAACTGCATAAATATCCGGAAAATGGCCTGGGGATATACACTGCAAAGTCTGCAAACTAATTATTATGTATACAGAAGCAAGACAGTGGTGACTGAAAATAAAGATACGAGGTGTATATAGATCCACAATCTTAATTCATTCGTTTTAATGAGACTGAAGCACGGGTACTATATACCATTGAATGTTCAAAGGTGTCAATCTCTAGCTAATTTGTACCAAGGGGATGCAGCACAAAACTGTTTGCCTCAATAAAGTTTAAATAACCAGCATGTTAATAGTGACGGGCAGACAACAAATCTTATAAGATAGATTGAAAACCAGCATTTTGATAAATATATACGCAAGAGGCCAGGAACAGAAGTGAAGGCGTTTCAGTATTTTCCCCACTGCTGGCAGTGGCCTGTCCTGGCGCGCCGCACGGCCCCGCTCAGGCTCCTGCTGCCTGCGGACACGGGCACGGGAGGAGGGGGGCGATCCGCGACGCCCTGCAGGCTGCTGAGCAAGGCCGTGCCAAAGCACGCGAACACAGCAGGGAGGAAAGGAGATCACATGGGATATGTAATGAACCAAGATAGGCAGCCCCTGAGCTTCCAAAGCAGTCACAGAAAGCTCCCATGACCGTGTCCCAAACCAGAAGAATGAAGGAATTACTTTTTGGCAGCTGCTTGCGATAAGAAGTCCTATAGGTGATTCGCTGCTCAAGGACTGAAAATATTGCAACTAAGCAGGACATCACCTATTAAATTCTAAACGTCAGATATGACAATAAATCTGAGGCCCAGCCTCTCTGTCAGTGTCTTTCTATCGGTATGATTTTGTAGACATGAAGCTGTAAGAACACTTAGAGAGCCGCTGGACTTTTGGAGATAAAAATATATTAACAGAACTTCAGGTGTCATTGAAGAAGAATAGAGACATAAAGCAAAAATTTAAGCATTTCATTTCCTTTGTGGTTTTTCGCTAAGCATTTGGAGTGGTTGAAGAGCGTAGTATGTACCAGATATGTATCCTTAAGAGTTTTATAATTCCCGTACACAACCAAAATAAGGGGGCACAATCAAACATTTAAAAATCAATGAAATGTTTGAGACAATCTTAACAAGACTAATTCACATCTAATTATGTAAAGATAATTAGGAAAGTATCCACTACCTTATTTGCATAAGTGAAGCCACAAATATCTTTAAATTCGTTTTCTATCAGAAGTTGTGCAAAAAAAGATGGTCACTTCTTACCCATAATATACATGTTAAACAATGTATCCAGGAGAACTGCTGTCTTATTTCATGGCAGAATAGTGCAAACTACCTCCATGTTATACTTTAGTAGAAAGTAAGGAAATGAGACAACTCACTGATGCTGACAGAAGCAGTGCACATTAAATCTCAAGTTTTCCACAATGAGAGATAATACAGTAATGTTTCCCTTAAACGTACTGTAAGTAGACAACATAAATGTTCAAGCAGAAAATATCAGCTTTGAAACAGAATCTAGTGCAAAATTATTTTAAGTAATGTCACATTCCTTCGGTACCACCTCAGGTTTTTGACAGCCAAGATATACAGAAAGTACTGGAAATTTTGGCTGCTTTATCAGAGGCAGTTGGGACCCTATTTAGAGGTTCAGCTTTGGTCACTGACATCTAAGTTATTCAAACTTATAATCACTTAAAAAATTTTCAATCTACATCCTTATTTACACAATTCCTATGTGAAACAATATTATTACTATAATGTCTAGGATAAGAAATTGTATTTTATTTCAATTGTTATGTTGCTTTTTAAGACAGTCTCTTCATATATGAGCATGGCCATGCAGCTGACTATAAAAATCAGAATTGTGTGTCCTTTCACATTTTCTGTACTTTTGTGATAATCCGTTGGCTAGAAAGTATTTTTAGGCTTTGCTAAAGTATGATTGATATTTCTGTTAATTCCTGAGCAATATTAAAATGCCGCACAGCATACTTAAGAGGAGATAAGAGACCAAGGGCCTCCTTACTATGTCAGTATAAAATCAGAGTAATTTCACTGGAGTTATAGAACTGCTCCATTTCCCAACCAATGGGAATTTAAAATCTGTTCAGTTTAGTATTTACATATGATAGAGTATGACTGTCATTTTACTTGCAATGCAGTAACAACTCAATTCAAATGATTCTAAATTCTCACATGTGGCAGGGAGAAATCCAAGTTATTTAACCTTATTGGCATAACTTTAAATTATACGCAGTATCTTTTAAAACCAGTTTCAGTGCACTCCCACAACACCGAAGATAGCTGATTTTCTGATTACTCTATATGTGTGAATTATATTTACTTACAATATTTTACTTGTTATATTTACTTTGGATGTCACTGAAGGGTTGTTTCAAGTCCCTTCTCTGCTTTTAAGCCACTCGGTTTTTGTGATAGCAATTTATCTGTGTAGCAGAGCAGCAGTGCAAGTTTTTCCACATGGCTCAGGCAAAAGAAGTAAGTCATTCCATCATTTGTTTCCTGTCAGTGTCTTTCAAGTCGTGCAAGATAATATCAGTCTGTTCACGTAGAAATGGAAACTATTTATTTAATCTGATCTTTGGCCAAGAAATCCTCTCTCTGCTATCCTGCCAAACCATTGGTGGGGAGGAGGTTTTTCTCCCTTATACATATCACAACATAAACAGAATTGAGTTCTATTTTTTAGCACCTAGCCATTAATTCTTATTATGTAATCCAGTTCAAAGAAAAAGATCTGATCTGAACAAAATACTTACATTTTGGCAGATAAGGTACATTCAAGTCAGGGTTCACCTGAACCAGACTAGCAGAGACTAAAATATACAACAAACAGCTATAATAATAAGCAATAAATTGTAGTTTCAAACATGAGCAATCTGTGATTGCTGTAAGTGGAATTCCTTTATATAGGAATCCATTAATAGTTAAAAATGGGAGCTCATTAATATCACTAATTTGGCAACTTCAGAAGATTGTGCTGCTTTTACATAGAACATGTCAAACTACTTGAAAGATCAAGAATAGCATCAAATAAAGAACTTTGTCCTGAAAGATCTGAAGAAAATCTGCTAATGATAACAAAACTGCGTATTCTAGCAGTTTATCAGAAAGGCAAATATTAGCATATGAAGGCCTAAACTAAGACTGGTAAAGCCTTTTCTCAGTTACTCTGAGGAGACTTTCACATCCATTCTTAAACATTCTCCTTTTAAATTATTCAAGAAATGCACAGCTATGGCTAGAATAAAATAGAATTTTCAAGAGGGGAAAACATGAATTATACACTGCGTACAACTGCTTACTTTGAAATGGTGGTTGTGCCTGCATTAAAAGCTAGAAATCTTAAGAATGGTCAAAAGAGCTGTATTTTGCACAACTTTCCCTCATGAGGCCTCAGCACTGAACTCTGCATTTACACCACAACACAGATAACTATTATTTACCAGCCTAACTAGAACAATGGCAGCTAGTTGGAGAAAATATATGATCTCATGGAAAAGACTAAATGTTTCACCTGTTAGGATTTGCTAAGAACCAATCCTGGCAAAACTCATTTCATGTTAAACTGTTTAGGTGGGAAAACTGCTAGGAAGCATTCCATAAACCGGATTAGTTGACAAAGTGAGTAAGATCCTCCAAGGTGAATGGTACCTGTCACATACCTTGATTCCTCAGATAAGTATCTTATGTAGATCCATATGAAGAAAACTCTCCAACATCATTGAGAAAGATTCAGACCTGGGAATGTTACTAATTCAACTATTTCAAACCAGAAGAGCAGAAATAAGAGATTCTTGAGAGCCTCACCATGATTCAATAATTATCTCTTCATGGAAATATTTTCTTATTGTAACAACATTAATTTTCTCTTGAAAGGAAGTTTTTCTTTACAGTCTGAATCTAGAATACAGAAAATAATGGGGTTTGGCAGTCTGTGCAAAAGTGTTATCTTAGAGTATTTATTGTGCAGTAGATATCCATTGTAACTCCTAAAGAACACTAAGTGAGCCAAACTGGGAGAAGAGGGAGAAGTGTACTAGGAGGGAGAGATATGATGGTCAGAGCTTATAAATGTACTTGACATTGTCAGTAAATAACACACAAGCAAATCTGATTATTGAGTTCCGGAATCGCTACCTTGGTAAATCAGGTAACATTTTGGGTCATGAAGAAGAGAAGACAGCAAGTTCTGTTTTCCAACTCTGTTCAAATTCAGTGACACTTTGGAGCCTATACCGACATTCTAAAAAGAGCAGAAGATGAGAGAGAGAAACAGAGGCCAGAGTTCACAAAATACAGCAAATCACTGCTGCCTTGCAGCGTGCAATCTATTGCCAAGTCGGAAAAATTTGGCTGGATTGCCCCACCCTGAAGCTGATGCTTATGCCTCTATTTGAGTTCACGGTTTAGCAGTCTGTGTTCCACACCCTCTTGGTAACATGAACATAGGCTTGTTACAATTGCATTAGTAGAATTTGTTTCTCCTTTTTCCTTTATAAAACTCTAGTAATTTGAATAAATAAAATTGAGAAAACAGCTGTTTATCTCAAAACAGCTTTCTGTCACTTATAGAATGTAACCCCAAATATCGTTCCCCATACCTTGGTTACCTGTCATGTACTTTGATTCTCTTTTCCCTTACCGTGCAGGTACTGTCTTGCTAATGCACCATCAGTGAAAGTTCTCTCTTAAAGGTAGATTTGGTAGTCAATTTAATTTAGTGCATAAAAGCATTAAATATTTAATTATTGTGCTCTGTATGGCATCAGATAATGAACATAGGCCAGCCAAAAATATTCCATTATTTTGGAAAAGCTGTGTTCTTTGCCAAAGCATAGAAACAATATCACAGTGCTGCAGTCACTGTAGAAATACAGGTTACCAGTTAGAGGCATTAGTTCTGTGCTAACACTAAAGCACTCGAGTAAGAGAAAGAGAAATCAAGAAGGGATCACACCACTGAAAAGAAAAATGAGAACACTGCCATCAGGTTGAAACACAAAACATAAAAATTAATGAATCAATGTCTACAAATTTAACTACGCCATGTTTAAGAAAGGGAAGGAACACTCACATAAATCAGTACAGCATTATAGAGGAAAAGGATTACATAAATATTCGCACGAAACCGAACAAGCAATTGCACGACACACAAGAGAAAAGCTTTTGAAGGATCTGGGCCATTGCCCAGGACAAAAGCGCCCAGCAGTAGCTGCTATAAGGTAGCCAGCTTTGCACAGGCAGAGCCGTCAAGCCACGAGGGTAACAGAAAAGCAAGCCCAGGAGCCCAGGTGCTGAATAGCGGCTCTGACACGGAACTTTGGGGGTGTTTCATAAAAACCCCGAGGTTTTTACACGCGAGGCCAAACGCGAGCGGCGGCGCTGACCAGCGGCTCTTTGGCTCCTCCTGTCGGCGGGAAGGGGCGGTGCCGCCCCCGGCACAGCGCTGTCCGAGCCTCCTGGAGACACCATCGGGGGGAAAACGCGGGGAAAAGGTGGGAGAAGTGCTGTGTTTCTCTATTGCTCTGCAGGGTTATGTTCCGTTAGCCCTGCAAGTACATTGTGCATCTTTAGACAAGGGAAACCTCTTGTCATTTCACTGTCAAGTCAATGGCTAAATCCACACAAGACAGCTGGAAAATGAAGCTTCCATTTTTCGGAAGCTCCACTTCGAGAAAAGGGTTGCATTCTGGAAAGCTGCGTTACGTTACAAATACTCTGATACAACACATATTTCTGGTAAGAACAAAGTTGATGCACACTCTCTCAGAAGGGAAGCAGCCGTAGAAGAACGTGAGAAGCTGGAACTTGTGTTGGTAGGTGTTTGACTAGACCTGCACGGTGCGTTTAGGTAATGGACCCTGGTCACCAGCAGGAGAAGGTTCTGTCTAAACCAGAGGCAAACAGCACTCTTCCTACCAAGGCAAGGTGTATTTACATACAACCTGCCCATCCATTTTCACCCAACAAATAATGTCTGATTTGGTCATTTGTATCTTAACTGTGAAACGACAGAGACCGAAGAGCTCCAGGGTGCATCTGCCGGCACTCGGGCCTGAGAGATTATTCCAGTGCCCCCTGTTAAGGGTGAGTGTTTTCATTTATTCAGGCATAGAGTCATGCACACTTTAGCAGAATAACAAGATCACTTAGTAATTAGGCTGATAGTAGGGTTTGGACCTAAATATTTGTATGTGCTGGTGTCTGGACAGCAAAAGCAAGTATTGCAAGCAGGCTGCCTTATAGCTCAGTAGAAGCAAACATACCAAAACCAACAGTCTACAACAAGTGAACGGGAGAGGATGCAGAATCAAGAAGAAATAGAATGCAGAATTTTAACTGTTTTACCAAGGACCTTACATAAATTCAATTTATGAGAAAATTCTGTGTAATGAGGTCATATTACTAGTTTTTCCTCTGTATTGTGTGGCATTGCTCTATATAATACACCTCTTACAAATGCCCAACCTCTCTTCCAAGTGGTATCTTGTCATCTAAGAAAAATGGCTGTAAAAAAGGTAGGGGAGAGGACTGGACAGAAGGGTGAATGAAGGAAAGTGAGATTACAGAGGTCTAAACAGCAGTCTGCATTAGTTTCACATGATGCAGTGTGAAAGAAAAATCACATTTAGGAATAGATGGTGAGGAGGTGGTGGCAGAAGGGAAATGCAGGTGGATACAAAACTGCCAACAACCTGTCAGATCTGAGAGGGAAGTTGTAAAGAGTGCACGAGGAGCAAAAGTACTTGACCCTTATTTATCTATTTTGGATGCAGTGGAATTTTCAGATAGGGAATAAAACGACAGAAACAAAAGAAAGGTTAGCTGCATGTGCCCATGCCTCTATATAGGCATCTTTGACAGTTCTACCAGTGCCCTGGCTGCAATGCCTATCAGGCATGAAATCACTGTCTTTGGTTCATGTAGGTTGTACAGCAGAGACACCATCTAATCAGTCCCAAATAAACCCAGCTGTAGGTAAACAGTTTTACTTCATGTTTCAGTAACTTCAGCTTGTGCTGTAATTGGAACAGGAAAAGAAGTTTTTAAAAATAAAAAGGAAGGAAGCAGCTCACTCAGAGCAACAAGGGAATGATTAGCTTGCATGGCAGTGCTCCTCCCAGACTGCGCAGAGGACAGAAACAACAGGCAAGTAACTGGGCTGGGAGAGGGGGAGGACAAGAGAGCATTTTCCTTGTCTCCTATACTTGAGAACTTACTCAATCAGCTTTGTACAACTGCTCTACAAAAGTATATACAGGCAGTGAAGAGACTGATCTCATTAGACAAAGGAATTCTTTCATTATTTCACTGCAAGGAAAGAAAGAAAGTAGATATTTAATATAGTATGAGGTAGTAGTAACTCATGGTGCTACTACTGGTATTGCTCAGTGCCATTCAGAGAAGGAAAGAGAACACAGTGCACCAAATCTTCCGAAACAGCTGAGAGAGTGGGAGTTTAATAAATCCCAAATTCACTAACACTACAGTTCGCCCATGCATGGTGTTCTCAGCAGTTTAAGTGCTTTGGGGAGGCCATCTGAAGCTATACATAGATGCATGCCTGCAAATGGGTACCACATTACTATTTTACTATCTTTCTAAAAAGTAAGAGAATGCTAGGCATAAGTTTGACTACGATCATTTTTCACTTCCCACAATTGCAAAGCTGCCAAGTCCGTGCCAGATGCCTGAAGAAGATTTGTGGATTGCTGGAGGGAGTCTGCACCTAGTAAGTGAGTTTGAGATTTTGCTATTTTTCGTTTTCATTGCTCTCCATCCTCCCTGGACAGCAGATGGTGGCATTATCATGAATGGATCATTTGTTAAGAAGGAACTTCTCATGACTTCTCAATATAAATTTACCTAAGTATCAGAACACAGGACACACTAGTGTATTACCTGTTTTAAGTTTAAAAGGACAACTGAGACAATTTACCAGAAAAAAAAAGTGGAAAAAATTTTTTTCCACTGGAAAGAGAAAACACTGAATGAAATTCTGCTGCCTTAACTACTACAAATTTGCATTGTATCAAAACACCAAATCCTGGGGTTTTTAATCAGGATGAAGATTCTCAAATCATCAAATTATGCTACAGCTTTCTTTAATTCATTATGTTTAAAAATTAGGGGCCACTCAGTAACACTATGAATGGTAAGGGAAGGCAAATGAAGGGAATTCATTCCCTATGAAGGGAATGGCAAATGTTCTTCTGACTACACTGAACTATCCTGATCGCTAGAAAAGGAAATGTCTGCACACCTCCCAAACTGCAGAAAGCACTGTCTTGTTTAAAAGTTAAGTTTAGGACTCTGAACCTGTAGAAGGTAGCTAAAGGTAGAAATAGGGACAATACACACATAAGGCTAAAATACTTATTTTTAGGCAGGCCTTCTGATTATTGCCCAGAGCATTTCCTACTACTCTTAAATGCCCCAAACACTTTTTATTTACCTTTTAAATAGATTTGCTGAAGCTTGCATTCAGTACTGCTATAATAGTGAACTCACTAAATAGTCAGCAGAACTATCTGTTGGCAATAGAACAAAAATGGGGAAATATATTGAACAGTGAGGGGCAAGGCAAAAGAAGGACAAGATATTTTAGGGAAATATAAATGTATATATTACCACTTAGACCTTTCTTTTAATATGCTGAGTAAAACCGGGATGCAGTACTAATACAAAAGGGTAAGTAAAGCATCCTTCCAAGGACACTTTGTATCTCATGTTGCTAAAGAAAAAAGAAAAAACTCTATTATGGTCTAAAGACAGGCTGGACAAGTCACTTTAGGATCTCAGTGCAACTAATCAGCTCCCCTCACCCTCTTAATTTTTATGGGCCTGTTCATACAGATAAGTTTTAGAAAAATTGCTTATACTATTTTCCCCATTTATACATAGCCTTTCTACCCTTGTGGTCTGAAGTCTGGCAACTGATGCTAGCAGGAAGTTCAAGGATTCAGAATCTCAAAATTGAGGCTTTTTTTTTTTTTTCTGCCTTCTTTCACTGAAGCCTTTGCTCTATCAAACCATCTAATTGCAAGGAATGACTTCTGCTACATTGCTCTTTGAGAAAATCAACCTCCTGCCCACTTCTATTCTTTCTCCTTCCTTGTCAAACTGTCTTGGTAGATGTAAACCATGTGATTCAGCACTGGTGAAAATCACTGACCATGTAGCCTTGTATAACGTTTTGCCTTTTCCCTTTCATTTGTAGTGAGCTTGAAACGCATAAACTTGAAATCAAATATCCAACCATCTGTAATTAATACCATTACTAAGATACACAGTATTTCTCAGACTAAAACTCCCTGTAGTACTTTGTACCACTGAATACGTGATTGCCCATGATATTTACCAGCTGTGCATGTAGTCAGAGACGGTAATGCCAGAAATCTTGAGTTTGATCATGCCTTCCATTTCAGCAATAACTCAGTAACAAGGTCCTCGTGGATGCAATATCAAAAAGAAAATTAAGAACCTCTTGCTGATGAAATGAGAAAGCTTGCTAGGACGTAAGTCAATAGGGGTATGACCCTCAGGCCACATAGGTGGGGAAGTTTAAGAAATTTTTTTCTAGGAATGAATCATGGATTTTTCACTAACTGGTTCATCTGTAACACAAGAAATTTTAAAGAGAACACATACAGAACAGTCTGTTTTTCATGGAAGGCTCAAAATTGGAGAAGAAAAATAGACGCTCCAGAGGAGAACTATATTTTTTTAATTAGCATGCTAATCTTGGGCATGATTATGACAATGTTTCTTTAACTTTTTGCCTTCTGAGAGCTGAAGATAACTCATCACAAAACAGACTGGTTTTAAAGAGTAATTTTTGCAGGCTATACTGCCTTAAAATGTTCTAAAAGTAGCAATTTATGTTAGTTAGAAAGTTGTTCATGTCTCATGAAGTACCACTTGTTCTGTGTTGCTTTTTGAAAAGGAAGTTGATCTGTTTATTTATTTATTTTATGTACCTTATGTAGATGTAATCAATTCTGTTATTTCAAATATGTGCAGAATTACATGTATAAAGGAACAAGGTAATGTGAGGTAGTATTTTCTAAAAAAAAGCAGAAGTCCTAAATATTGGGCTATGCCATACTTATTTCTATGTACACTTTGAAAGCTGATTGTGTATATTTAACCAATAGCAGGCAGTAGGAAATTATTGTGATGATGCTTATTTTATTGTTTAATCAAGCCTGTATAAACAAATTCAGTGAAGTCCAGATCAAAATTCTACATATTTTTTTAAACTCTTTTAAAAATTACTGAATGAAAAGGTTATAGACCAAAATCAGGAGTTCTGCTGGAGGGTTGTGGCCATGTAGATTGCTACAGTATTCTGGAAATCCCCCCCATCAATAACAAAACAGAAGACATAACCTTCTTCACAGTGGGTAGATGTAGGAACTCTCCTTTTCCCCTGCTTCTTAGCTGAGTCAATCACAGTTCATAATAAACACACAGGGGAAAGACAACTACTAAGCCCTTCCTGTGGCATAATCTTATCCTACCATGCAAGCTGTGGTCTTTTCTCTACATGGTTACAGAGCAGAGAGCAGCATGCAAAAAGCTTCTGCACCTCCCACATTAGAATGCCCTGTTTAGACACAGGAAACAAGGAGAAGGTCATCTCCATCCCCCTTGACAACAGAGTCTATAGCTCTGCTTGCCCAAACAAGGCAGAGCAGAGCCACCAGTATTGTCCTCTTTACCCATGCACACAGCAAGGGTTAAGTACATAGGGCCACTGAGGGAGGGGAAGCAAGCAGAGCATTGTTCCCTGGAGCCATTTTTCTGAGAGGTCAGGAAGGCCTGAAACAGTGGTACAAGTTTCCCAAAATACTGCCCAGAATTCAGTCTACAATTTGTAGAGTTTGCATGGGAGTGCTGGTGACTGACCCTGGCTGTACACCAGCTGCCCCCCAAAGCTGCTCTATCACTCACTCCTCAGCTGGACAGAGAAGAGACAATATAACGAAAGGCTCGTGGGTCGAAGTAAGGGCAGGGAGAGATCACCCAGCAGTTATTGTCATGGGCAAAACAGACTCAGCTTGGGGAAATAAGTTTAATTTATTACCAATCTAATCCGAGTAGGATAATGAAAAAATAAATTTAAAAAAAAAATCTTAAAACACCTTCCCCGACCCCTCCCTTCTTCCTGGGTTCAACTTTACTCCCCAGTTCTCTACCTCCTTCCCCCTCAGCACAGTGGGACAGGGAATGGGGGCTATGGTCAGTTAATCACATGTTGTCTCTGACACTCCTTTGTCCTCTGGGGAAGGACTCCTCACACCCTTTCCCTGCTCCAGTGTGCACTCCTCCCACAGGGTGCAGTTGCTCAGGAACAGCCTGCTCCGGTGTGGGTCCCCCATGGGGTTTCCCTGACAGCAAAACTGCTCCAGTGTGGGCTCCTCTCTCCTTGGGGCCACAGGTCCTGCCAGGAGCCTGCACCAGCGTGGGCTTCCCACAAGGTCACAGCCTCCTTTGGGCATCCACCTGCTCTGGTATGGGGTCCTCCACGGGCTGCAGGTGGATCTCTGCACTACCATGGGCTAGGTGATCTTCATGGGCTGCAGGGGACAGCCTGCCTCATTATGGTCTGCACCATGGGCTTCAGGAGAATGAATCCCTGCTCCAGTACCTGACACACCTCCTCCGCCTCCATCTTCTCTGGCCTTACTGTCTGCAGGGATTTTTCTCTCATATATTCTCACTCCCATCTTATCTGGCTGCAATTGCTTCCACCAATAATTTTTTCCCCTTCTTGACCATGTTATCCCAGAGGCTCTACCACCACAAGTGATGGGCTCAGCCTCGCCCAGCAGTGGCTCCATCTTGGAGCCAGCTGGCTTTGGCTCTGTCAGATATAGGAGAAGCTTCTATCAGCTTCACATTGAAGTCACCACTGTAGCCTCCTGCTACCAAAACCTTGCCATGCAAACGAAATACATTCTGGGAACATTTTGCCTCTTTAAAACAGCACAGTGTAAATCCCTGTCAGATTGCTGTGTAAGTCACAGTCATGTCAGCAAGGACAAAAACATAACCCTGCTTATTAGAGTAGATCCTCTTTTAGCCTAAGTCAGCATTGCTTGAGTCACTCTGCAACAGCCGAAGTCGTGTATCACCAGGGTATCAACTGAGTTCTTGTGAGCCTAACTCCTCTGCTACAAAAACTGAGCAGAAGACAGCCTTTAATTTCAGTGAAATCAGGAACAGATCAGTCCTTGGGAAGGTTATGCTTCCAACATACTGAATTATAGGTGTTTCTTGGGTGCTGCTCTTACTTGGTCCTGAACAAATTCCTTGCCAGTTGCTCTAGGATATTCTGATCTAGCAGCCCTTTCTTTCCTTTAAAAAAGTGACTTCAGTAAGTTTAACTCAAGAAGTGGTATGGTAAAGGGAATACCTGTTATTATTTCAGACACAAACAGTATGATGCTTACGTAGTAAAAATAATCCTAAGTTATGTCATACACATTGTAATATCTGCCTAAGAAATGAAAAAGGAATGTAGCAGTTCAAGCAGTAGATGGAAATAATGATAAATGGGTTCTAATTCTTGAGCTGCTCCCCACCATTGTAAAAGTAGAAGTGAAACTATTTTGACACTTAGCATGCTCTTTTTGTCTCTTACCTAACCTTACTTACACTTTTAGATTTACTTTTCATAAATTTAACAACTTGCAGAAAAAGATATCTTGTCTGGACGACTACGTAGCGGTCATTAAGTTACTTCTTGCCAAATTACCAAATAATTGCCTCGAAGGTTTCTGTAAAGTAAAATATATTTGACATACATAATTGGAAGACACAACATAAAACATACATAGCATCTTTTTTATAAACAACTAAAATATTTTTGGTTTACACAAGACTACATAAACAAGTAACAAAGACTTTGCTGGCAGAATTTTCTCACTGGGTCATTAAAATAATTCTTCTTTCATGCTTCTGCCCTTCCCTGGGAATCAGATTTTTCTTTCTTTTTTAATTTAAAATTACTACCATTATTCTTCCAGATAAAAACTTACCCCAGCATATTGATGTTAGACATGAATGTCACAGTAACAAGCTTCTTTTAAATGACTCTTGTGACATTCTGAACAGTGCTTTTTCTAACCTAGCTTACATTTTAGAAGTGCCTTCAAGCTTTTCATCTCATAGTGAAGTTCAAATAGTAAAACACAATAAAACATAGATCACTGAGGATCAAGCATAGTATAAGAGAATAAGCACACAGTGGACAGATTTTTAGTGAGTCTAAAGTATTTGATGCTTGTATTTTTTCAATGAAAAGCTTACTTACTGAGAAAATATTCATTCTTTCCTTGGATGTGTAAGAAAAAAATGTAGATCTGATAGTTTTGCCTTCTGCTGGAATACTACACTTTACAAAAGAGTGAATTATCCATTAGCATTGTTCTACCAAGATTCTCAAAAATGAAAAGAGTTATATCATGAACTCTGGCTTGTACCATATCAAACTTAGATTAATTCCAGCAGTGAGGCCTACCTTACGCAGTGTGAGCCGAGCACGGCTGTAGATTCCATAGTCAGGACTACACAAGTCCTTCTCTAATCACTAGAAATATAGGCTCTCCTGAGAGGGGAGAAGATGCCTGTTGCTCCACTGAAAGCTTTCCTAAAGCATCTACATTTTTATAATAACAGAGGGAACTGAATAGGTTCAATATAAAGAAGACCACAGCATATAACCATAGCTACAGGAGAAAGTCACAGTAAATTTGATGTGATTTCAAAGCAATTTAGTTAGCAGCACACTAATCTGCACAAAACATTTATTTCAGTGAGTGTGACAGCAATATTTACCAAAAAAACCTAGTATCTCATGCAAGTCTATAGATTAGTCTGATAACAATGAATTAACCAACTTAAAGTTTGATTTTAAGTACAATTTTCTCATGAAGACAAGCCCACTTTCTTGGAACATTGCCCACATTTATCACAGTTGGACATTTTGTTCAGAGCAGACGTAACATTTTTGATAACATACAGTATGTAGGATAAAGCTGCAGTAGTTTGTCATGGGTGGGCTGATCCTCGCCCACTCGAGTTAGACAGGTTTTGGAGGACTTGTGAGAACAGCAGAGCTTCTCTCGTGATTAATAGGCACACAGTGTTGTTCCATCTCCCAGGAAACGGTGCTGTTGGATTGGGGCATGCTGTGATGAAATGGCACTCGTGTCAGCCCTGTCCTTTGTTCCACTGTCTCCTATCAGATGTTTGGGAACCACCACCATTTCTGCTGTTCCCATATGAATATCACCACATTCTTCCTCGCTACACCACTCAGACCTTCAGAATAAGCAGCAGCCCTGATGCTTTTTTATCCAGAAGAATAAGTGTGTGGAATCTATCATTCATCAGTGATAATAGTCTTCAGTTTCTCCTCTAATAATCATCTTGCCTAGTGTCTCTGGTCAGCAGTTAGGGATCTAGATCAGAGAACAGTAGGGAACAGCATTAAGCAGCTTACCAGTACTAGCATTTGGTGGCCTGTTACACACCTCATCCACAACAAGGCTGTTTTACTGGCTGCAGGAAAGACAAGGACCCATCTCTTTCCCAGCATAACTTCAATTAGGTCACCTGGTCACAGGAATGAAAACTTTTGTGATGTCCTTCTCTCCCGGAAGTCAAGGCAGGCATAGAACTGGGTAAACACAAGCAGTAAGAAGTGAATAAACTCTTCTAGGCATTAAAACCATGAAATAGTCTTTATTTTGGTTTACCTTTGATCACCAGACCTGTACAGGGCAGTAATTAAACATGAAGACATTTTAAAACATACAGTAGGAAATCTGATATTAGAATTCAAGGACGAATTGAACACTACTTTGCACATTTAAACTGCACAGCTCTTGCTTGCAGAGTCTCTTTGTGCATGGCTAAGGGGACCACAATAAAGTGACCCAAAGACAGAGCATAACTGTGCTTCATCTGCCACCCCAACCTCCTCCTGTATTCTTTAATATTGCCAGTAATACACCTGGGTTTTTATCTCAGAAGCCCACAAAAATACATCTTTAATGTAGAAAAATTCTTTTCATGCCTTTTTTTTTTTTTAATGCAAGCATCTTGTTTTATTTTAGCTTCATGCACAAGCTAAGAAAAAATATTTCAGAATTTCAGTCCTCATTTTTCAATACAGTAACTGCCATCAGTGTTTACAACACAGTAATTACTGGTAAGAGACAGAAACAGGATTTCTTAATTTAATCACTGGATTAGAACATTAATCACCTCTGTATCTGATATATTATACAACACAAAAATAACAATATTCTCCCTCAGGTTCTATTATTTCAACTAACTGAAAAAGAGAAAAAAAAGTTTCCAAACACTGTGATAAAAATCTATGTGCACTTTTCCTTTTTGTCTCTTTATGTTTGTGAAATGGAGGTCAAAATAATTACACAAAGGCATATATTAAATACTCAAACCCAAAACCACTGGAAAACCAAATGATGGTAAAGAACATAAAAATTAGTTTAAGATAAAATACATTTTTAAAAAACATACCTTGACATTTACCCTCCTATAATTCAAGTTTAAATTGTGCTATATTAAAACTCAGCTTATTGGTCAAATTTAATTCTCTGTAGGGAAACACTTCTGGTCTTTTCTGTGCATCAGCTTTAGAGAACTGCAACTTGGCTGCAAGATTTGTGGAACCTGCTTTCTTCTCCCTTTGGAGGTCATCTTTCATAACAATATCACAGATCTAAAAGAGGGCAGACATTTCACTATCCTTTCCATATTTTTTTCTCACAGGAATGAAATGCAGTGTTCCCTTCTCTTCTCAGTATTTCAGGAAAATAATCCCAATGACTATGACTATGGCAACCAGACAATGGCCAGTTTAACAGAGCACCTCATTAGACTTCAGAGTGACTTTTTTCATTACCTCACATCACTCTTGAGGGATTCTTCTCCCTCCCATGAAATTGCAATAAATATCCCCCATTGTAGCTAATACTCAGGCATGGTAAGAGGGCACTCAACACTGTGCAAAAACCAGCACAGTTCAGTTCTGGAGACAGGTCAATGCTCACGCCTGGAAAGGCCTCCCCAGGGATGCGTTCTGCAGGATCATTCAATAGCCTCTCAAATTTTGCATTCGTGACATGACTGTATCTCTGCCACACAATTAATTCACCTTCTCATGACCACTACTCCCTCCTCACCTTCCCTGGACTATGAGACTATGGGATTTAACAGAGAGTTTCCTTTCCTATCCTTCAGGAGTCTACAAGCACAATACAAGGAATACAACCCTACACGGAGAACATAGTAATTTTCTCTTTTAATAGAGCAAGAATGAACCTTATAGGTATACAAAGCAGACTTGGTCTCCTTCCAGATGTCTTATTCCCCCCCTCCCCCCGCCCCCATTCAAAACATAAGCTTTAGTGCCTTCCATTAAACAGTGGAGAAGTAAACCTTTGCCCACTGGTAAAAAGGAAGATTATTATTTGACTGTTTCAAGACTCATCAGTTCTCACTCTCTGGTTCCCATGGAAACTGTCCCCAGTGAAGTTTGAGAGGGGCTTTGTGTGCAGCAGAAATGACAATAATTATGGAGAAAATTAGGTTTCTGCAAGGGAAAAATCTTAAGTAATTTTCAAATTTTGTCCAGACCTTAGACAGAAAATCATCCACTAGTTTCACTTTTGCCAAATAATAAAGTATTAATGAGTATTTTGCCATGTTGATTTTTAGTTCATGACATTTTTTAGAGAAAAAAGGTACTGGAATAAAATAGTGTATTTTATCTGAACAGAGAGCAATGTGATCAGCATAAAATAAAGAGTATACTGTTAGGCTGAAATTAGTCCAACACTGTTTTCTGAGAGAAGTTGTTTCTAAATTTATAGGTAAAATTCTGCTGTGAGAGGTATATCTACCATCTCCCTTGAAAAAGTGAGATTGTTTCACTGTACCTCTAGTATAAATTAATTTGATGGAAGAAAAAGTAAAACTGGCCCTGCATCTTCAGCAGAAAAATACAGAGGTAAGAGGTTACAGTAAAAAAATGAGAGGAAAGAAAAAGTTGACTTAAATACAAAATTTTATAAGATGTATGAGCTCTCTATTAAATTTTGGTCCTTGATGAATGAAAAATAGTGGATTCAATAATGACAGCACTTCCTAAAAAACCCTATGCTTATAATTGAATCTAATTATGTTCTGTAGAAAGAAGTTATACAGATTGAAAACAAGATGGATGTTAAAAAGAAGTAGTTGTCATGATGAGCAATATTACAGAGGCATGACTATCAGGTAAAGTATTACAAAAATTATGATTAGTAACTATTTTATATCTATTTTTTTTTTTAAGATTTAGAAATAGAATAGGCAAAGAGACAGGAAAAGGAGCAAGGACACTAACATGGAGCCCTAATCAGTTAAGGCTACACACAACAGAGAATTTAAATACGTATATAATTGTATAGCAATTCCAAAACTATAAACCAGGCATCTACAAGTGCCTACTCCAAGGGGCACCTCCCACTTATACTTGGAAGTTTTGTAAAAATTTTGCTTCTTTACAAGCCGAAAATGAAACATCTTGGCAGCTGTGTCACTTGCCTATTCTAACTGGACCCAAAAACCCCAGGTGACACTGGCCCCTAAGGAGCCAATACCTGTACTCAAAACACACCCAGCCTACAGCTGGAGCTCACAGTATTCCACAAAATGAACAGGCAAACATTTTCGTTTAAAACACAGCCAGAGAGGACAAAATTGTTGCAGGTGTTTATTTTCCTACAGTATCCTGCTGGTTAGAGCACTCACTGGAAAAAAACGTGAAATACCTGGGTTAAAGGCCTCTTTAGCACAAGGAGGTTCCTCTCTCCTCCTCTCTTTCTCCTGCCTTAAAAATATGCTTAAATGGAGGGTAGGCACAGCAGAGAGGGAGGGGAGCAGAAGACATGAAAGAGTACATGTTTACCACTGAGTAGTTAGGGCTGTCACCTGAATAACAAAAGTACAGATTGGACCCCTTGCACTTGTTTTGGAGTTGTGTTTAAAATGCACAAACAAATCTGGAAGATGGGACTCTGCTCCCCTCCCTGCCAGGAGAGCCAAGTCACGAGTCACCCTCCTCCAGGCCCCAGGACTCCCAGCTTACTCACACAGCCTTGCAGCACAGCTCCCTCCCTAGCTCCAGCCTCCCAGGCAGCCTGCTAACTTGGGCATCCCCCCAGGACCTGGGAGATGCAACTTCAACATGCCCAAGTGAGCAGTAAGCTTTGACAGTCAATGCTTATGCTACTGATTCACGTATAAGGGATGTGAGGAAGAGGGAAACCACCATGGGTTTGGTGGGGGTTTGTGTGTTGGGTTGTTTGTTTTTTTTTTTTAAATAAAAGACATAAAAGGATAAGAACATGCACCAAAGCTCGGAGCTTGCGTGCACTGGCAGTGTGCCAAAGGAAGGAGGTGCCTCTGGCCCACAGAGAGCTAAATGCCAAAGCTGCAGAAGGAGGCAGAGGTTCTGAAACATCCCTGTTCTTACCAATTGGCTCAGAGCAGCTTCCTGGTGAGAATGCCAATGCTTTCTGATCACCCTTCCCCATATGCAACATCCATCACCCCAACTGTTTAAGAGAGGTAATTAGGGTGCCAAACACCTGGAAGTTATGCACAGGAGCCTGCTATTTCTTTGCTCTGAAGACTAGATAAAATTCTAGCCTCTACGAACCACTGTTTTCCCTTTGTTAAAAATAGATAAAAAATAAGCTTTGTATTCCACTGGGTTGGCAAGGATAAATGTACTGAACATTGAGATGCTCAGGCATTCAGTAATGAGAGCTGTAGCACAGGATAAACCTCGTAGAGATAAGATCGCTGTCTGAAATCTTACCTATGCAAGCAATAAACATAACCGAGAAGAGTAACATGAATGTGATACAAAACTATTAGAATATTGAGTTGGTTAAAACAGAATGACCAACCAACATTGTGGGAGAAACATACCCCTATAGGCAATGCTAAAATCACAAGCTATCTGCACAAAAGCAGCAAAACTGCCTTCAAAATTCTCTCCCAGTTCTGCTACGTATGTGAAGGAAAGACAGTAATACTTAACCCTTCCCATCAGCACAGTATAAGTAAGGAAGGTGAAATCATAAGGAACTGGCACAACCAAAAGAAGATAGAATTTTTTATCCTTGGACTGGGGAGGGATGAACGACTGCAGAAGTGAAAAGCTTTGCATAAAATGGAGTGGGGCTCAGATTTTGACCCTGCTGCTAGGGCAGCCTGAAGAAAGACATTTCTAGTTCATGAAAGCTGAAATTTCAAAATCTGTCTTTAAGCCAAACCAAGATAGATTTTTCCAAGCTGATGGGTTCCAAACATGACTTTTGGAAAATAAGCAAGAAGCTTGATTTTCCATCCAGCAATGATCCTGTAATGCAAAAACAGCATGTGTCTTAAAACCACAGAATTTAGACTTTAGCATCAGGATTTTTTGGTTTTGTCAATGCAACTTCAGTTGTAACTACATGATTTAATAAAAATTCCTAAAAACTGCATTTTTAAATTAATTTCTCTGTGAGGTTTCTGTCATTAACTATTCACAAGTAAGATTCATGATGAACGCAAAACCACAAAAAAGGCAGGAACTGGACACAAGGATCAAGTCAGAAAATAAGTACTAGCCAAGAGAATAGATGAATCTTTTAAGGCATGAGAATGAAAGCAGTACGAAGGCTATGTACCTTATCTTGTCTCAAGAGCGTATCTATCCAGAGTTATGCAGAGTTTCACAACGGTGGTGATTGCCATTAAAAGTACTCTGATATGGACAAGACTAGTGGACTGTGTAAATAAAGCCTTAATAATTCAGTAAGACAAGAGCAAGTATACTAAAATTCATCAAATTAAACAGTTCCTTTCTCATTTTTTGCCAAACTGTCTCTGCTTTATCATTGTGCCACAGAAGCTTCAGCACAGATTGATAGCAGAGCCTCACTCCTGTATATAACCGAAGTCACAGTCTGAAACAGAGATAGTACATCTAAGGTGTCCTAACCTCCCTTTCCTTCAGGCACAGAAATTCATTTGAGAAGTTGCCCATTTTTCAACTGAATCACATACATTCTGTCTTACATGTAGAAATATATGAAAAATAGAACAGATGGATAAAAATAAGCTCAGTCTGGGAGAACCCAGAATTTTCAAACATTCACCACTGTGAACTGTTAGGAGCTGCAGAGCTGTTTTGCAGAGGCCCCAGTTTGGAAGCCTAAGGTTGCCATCTTTTGGAATTGCATGTGAATTGTGTAGCTCCCATACAGTGCCATTTCATGAGGTCAGGAAACAGCAGCAGCTTAGTGAAGAAAATTTTGGATCAGACAGATTGTCTATACTGCTAAAAAATCTTTACCTGAAAGTGTTTTGATCTCTAGTAGCATCCAACTTCAGAAGAAGTTTCCACGCTTGTCATCAGTTCTCACATCACCTAGGTTAAGTTTAATAACGGTTGTACACAGGTAAGGGTGAAGGACCCCAAATCAACCTCCATCTTCTGTCGAGATGACACAGAACCTACGTTTGAAGGGAACATATGGAAAGGCTTTTTATTTTAACCTCCACCCAATTCCCCTGCCTTGTCTCCATGCTCCTTTGAAGTGTCTTCCTCCTCATCCTGGATGAGAGCTGGCCCAGGGCTGACACAGGAGCTTCCTCATCTCCCTACTGGTATGGAGTTACTTACTCCTTCCCTTCCATGTCCTACTCTGCACTCCAGCCTCCCCATATCATGCAACTTGTGTTGTTCTCCCAGAAGATGCCATCTTTGCTCTCCTTCATCCAGTGTGCAGCAAATGGGACAAGAGGCAGCCAGTATTCTTCTTCTGGCCAAGATGCCTCTTTTCCAGCTCAGGATCCAGAAAGTGTCAGCAGATTAAGCTGTTTTCAAGAATCATGAGATTCAATTTTTATCCTCAACTTCAACAGGAGTTGCTCCGGAGCCTAATGAGATTTTCATTTAAAGATACTATACAGAAGTCATATGCACCACTCTAGTGATGGAAATGGTATCTGTATAAAGCAACTTACCAACACCTCATGGTGGATATGCCTGGTGCAGCTGGTGACTGAGAAAACTGGATTATGAATGACATGGGGACCGTACCATCCAAAGTTCACTATAGTCTTACGTTAATTCAATTCTCTGGCTTCTGTCAAGCCAAACTTTGTAGGGTGTTGGCAAAGATGGCCAGCATCCTTCTGGGCTATATTAAGAAAAATGTTGCCAGCAGGTTGACAGGTTCCCCTCCCTCCACTCAGCAGTGGTAAAACACTCTTGGAGTACTGAGTCAAGGTCTGGCCCCCACAGTGTGACATAAACATTAAACTGGAACAATTCCAGTGAAGTGCCATGAAGGTGACCAAGTGACTGAAACACCTGTCATATGATAAGAGGCTGGGAGAATTGAGGTTGTTCTTGGAGAACAGATTGGAAAACAGAAAGCCCAGGGGCATCTTGTCAGTGTGTATAAATACTGGATGGGAGTGTGTAAAGAAATGGAGCCAGGCTCTTTTCAGTCGTTCCCAGTAACAGGGTAAAAGCAATGGACACAAATTGAAACATAAGAAATTCCACTTACACGTAAGAAAATACTTTATGACAGTGAGGGTGGCCAAAAACTGGAACCCTGCTCTAAACTAGGGTCTAAACTTCCCATCAGTTCACAATGACCATATATTTACTTTACATAAATATGTCTCCATGACCTTTTCTCTCAAAGGCACTCCTCTGAAACATCCCCACAGTTACAATCCTATCAACCTCCACATCACAGAGTAAGCTCTTGTTACAAAGTCTGCAAAACTCTCAGTTATTGGGTTGTTGATGGGTCGTGATTACTACTGACCCCAGCACTCTCACTGCCCCTATAACTCCTTCTGTTTTTCTGTGTTCTTCTGTCATGTTGTTTTATACTTAGTGTGTAAACTCTGAGAGTTAGGACTGGCTTTTTATTCTGCAATTATACAGCCTCAAGCACCTTATGCATAGCTAGAGTTCCCAGATACTATCGTAAAAGCAATCAGTAGAAAAATTGATCTGTTGATGAAAGCTTAAGAGAGTACATTATCTATCACTTCCATTTTTAGATACTTGTTCCAGAAGGTTTTCATTGTGGAAGACATTCATTTCACTTAAGTTTAGCCATTTAACTGTCAGAGACCTCATGGAAAGACAGATAAGCACCATCAGAAAGGCATTCATCTCACCTCAGGAGACTTGTCGCAGCCTGGTATGATCCTGCCTCTCTCTTCATTTAATAGAAAGTGAGCATAGAGACATAAAATTCAGCCACCTGAGTTTATGCAAAAAGGCATCCTTTTGACTAGACATAAATTTACACACTCATCAGTAAAAATCTAGCTTTGAAAATTTTTACTTAGATGGCCTGAACAAAATCTCATCTTTTGTTTTTCCCCCCAAAATGTCAGAGTAATACAAGGTCTCTTATAACACAGCATTCATATGATTTAGTTACAGTATTATGCCTTACTAGTTGCTATCTTTCTTCTCAGAAGCTGAGAGGAGGTTCCAGTGTGCATCTACTTCTTTGTGCACTGACACTGCTTTTTGAGAAAACAACCATTTTTCTCATCACAATCGGTAAAGCTGCTGTGAAACACAAAAAGCCATTTAACTGAGCTGTTCCAGTTTCAGTTAAACTTGCTTAAGATCTGGCTTAGGCATTCCTAAAATATCCTTCAATGCTTTGCAACTTAGATAAAATTGAAGTAGCATCAATGATCTAAAATTGTGGTGCGGACTCTGAAAGTACTGCTAGACTAACTGCAACAGTTCTGGTAATTAAGTGCTCCTGTAAATGGCATTCACTATTCTGACACTTCTGTTTGGGTGAGGAAGAGACTTGTTAGAAGTAACAATGGATGACTCTTGTGATACAGAAAATGCTGAACTTCAGCAGTCTGTGATTAACAACTTATACAGCCAAGCAATTAACTCCTGCCTTTGCAATATAACTTGTTACAAAATGCCAGTGAGAAAAATGAGTTTTATTCCCCAACAAGCTGACCCAGGCTGTACAGTCTCCTCCACAATCTGAAGCTAATTTTCAGTAAAAGAGATCGAGGGAACTTTTTTTTCTTTGTTCTGAAATTCAGTCATGCAGAGAGAGAACAAGTGTTTACTATTCTTTCAGAAAAATGAAGTATCTGTGTTGATTGCCAAGAAGAACTTGCTCATTTAATGATGTGCAAAATCTTGGTCATGGGCTGGAAATATTTTAAGTTGCATTTGAATTTCAGAAGGAACAGTGCAAAAACTACTTTGTGCATATATAGCGGTCATCTCCAGGGCTACTCAAAGGAGACAGAATTAATTTTGGACCTTGCTGTGCTTTGTAAGTTTGTAATAATGCAACTACAGGACTGACAAGCATTAGATCTCATCATTTTTGGAAGGGTGCAGAAGGGGAAAAAAGGCAGGCAGGATTTAGGTTTGACTTCAGCAGCTTTAACTCATATCTAAGCATGATTTGACTCACTAAATAGTCTTAGTAATCTTTACATTTAAGTAGTTACAAGAGAGTCTAATTCCTCATAAAAAATGTAGAAGGGAGAAAAAAATACATCAAACAGGCTTTTGAAGCTAGATATCAATTCATGATTTAATGGCATCTTAAAATCAAAGGATAACTTTGCTGGCAGCACACTTTTCAAGATTATTCTACAGAATCTAATTTTGAATATAATTTATGTTGTTTTCCTTGATATGAAGTCATAAAGCCAAAGCTTTGCTAAAATGTTTAAGACAGAGTTCAAGTTACAGACATTAAAAAGGAGGTTGTGATATAAAAAATCTTTACATTGGCAAAAATTGTAGAATCATAGAAATGTTTAGGCTTGAAAAGACCTTTAACTTCATCAAGTTTAACCCTTAACCCAGCACTGCCACTTCCAGCACTAAACTATGTCCTCAAGCACCACATCTACATATATTTTAAATACCCCCAGGGATGGTGACTCAGCCACATTCCCTGGCAGCCTGTTCCAATGCTTGGCAA
The DNA here is from genome assembly GCA_013397055.1 of Pachycephala philippinensis. Classification (NCBI taxonomy): domain Eukaryota; kingdom Metazoa; phylum Chordata; class Aves; order Passeriformes; genus Pachycephala; species Pachycephala philippinensis. The sequence continues at coordinate 137,967 of VWZT01012685.1, read as the reverse complement.
CTCTTACAGTGAAGAAATTTTTCCCAATATCCAATCTAAACCTCTCCTAGTACAACCTGAGGCCATTTCCTCTTGTCCTATCCTTTGTTACTTGGGATAAGAGGTCAGGCCTCATCTGACTACAAGCTCCTTTCAGGTAGCTGTAGAGAGCAGTAAGTTTTCCCCGGGCCTTCTCTTCTCCAGGCTAAACACCCCCAGCTCCCTCAGCTGCTCCTCGTAGTAAGAATTTGATCATGTGAGCTCTTATTGCAAGCCAGGGCCTGTCTTGTCACCCTTGAGCGTATCTGCTATACTTCCTGCACACACAAAAAGGTTTGGTCTATACAAGCCAGCTTTTGTTACATGATTGTCAAAGGTTGTTTGTACCTATTTCAAAAGCATAAACAGGAAAGGCACAGAAATGCCAAATAAAAGCCATAATTTTCTGTCACACCTACTTAAATATCAGACTCTTCAGTCTGGAAATTTCAATGGGAATAATTAGCTCTGTTCAACTATACTTAATACCTGACTGTGTTTATAATCTCACAGCAGCTGCCCCATTCAAAAGCACTTTTCTGTGCTTTTACAGCTCCAACATCGTCCTGTTTGTCAGAACAACAGATCTATCATTTTGTAGTCATTCTTCTCTCCCACCTCTCGGAGTATTTTGCCAAGCCCTGTTGATTCCCCCTTTATAATGTGTCCTTGAAAAACAAGCAAGTCCCTTCTCTCACTTCCTTGTGGGTGAAACCTTTGCGTGAGTTCTGACTGCCTTTCTTCTGAAGTTCCTGAACTACTGCTACCTCCTGTGTTGCCTTTTCTAATTCCTACTTGGTACTCCCACAATTGCTACAAACCCTTTCACAAAAGCATCCCCCCTTACAAACCATGAACCACCTTTCTAGCTTCTCCATCCTAGCAAGCAAATATTTCCAGTTTTGCTTATCCTATTCTTTCTGATTTTTCATATTTTTCTTTCAATCTTATATTCAATTGTACTGGCACCTCCAAACTGACTCCATTCTGGCATTGATAATGCAAAGTCACATCCTACCCCCTGCAACCAACTTCCATCATCTCCCTCCAGAACACATCACTACCATACAAATCATTATTCTACTTACATCCTATGGGGATATTTTTTTCCCCAAGGAAAGTTGGGTTTGAGTATTCTTGAATCAAACAAGAACTTTTGCACACAGCTTCCTACACTGCTCGCGCGACAGGCTCACATTAGAACTTCACGGGGAATTAAATACTGTAATTTCTAGCTTAATGCAGCTGATCTGCTACATAAAGATCCTCCTACACAGTAAGTTCTCTCATGCAGAGATTCTGTCTTTGTTCTGACACTTTGCTGAGAACACACGTGTTTAGTTCGTATAATATAGGACATTTATTCCTTGTAAAAGCAAAATAACTCCCTGCCTTTCCCTTCCTGCCAAAAATACAAACTACCCTCCCTCTCCCGCCCTCAAATAAAAGCCAACCAACAAACCTCTAATTAAACTCAAGGACTTGTATCGTTAGCTTGTCTGGTGGCAACAATTTTACAACTCAAGGGATGGCACACGCAGAAAATGGAATGTCACTTTTACAGGGAAAATACTCAAATTTGTTCTCCAGATAGGCAATTTGGAACGGTTTAACCTTTATGAAATTGTGTATTCATAAAAAACCATGAATTTATCTTGTATTTTAACTAAACTTGCAGTTTCAAATTCAGCTACTTGTGCCTTACTGAAAAAAAACCCAACAAAACAAAACAAACAAACCACCAAAAATCTTCTGTATATGCCACTGCCCTAAAATGCCCGTGTTTGGGAAGGCTGGCAAGTATGCAACAACTTTAGAAAACAAGGATGGCAGGAGTGTTCCCCTGTCCTATGGCAAAAATATATCTTCAGTGTACAAAGTCGCTTTTTTGTACCTTGACTGGAGTGCAAAATACTTCGGTTCTACTCTCTGTCTGGATGCTGACATTTGCAGTGCAACTTCCTACAACTCAAATGACTGAATACCTCTCTGCTCTACCTTCATATCCTCTGTGGGATCGCTCCTCTGTAGTTTTTAACACATGTGGTTGCTACAATAGGCAGCAAAATCCTGGACTTTGCAGAACTGACTGATCTGCTCCAGAGTATCTACTCTCTTTACACTTACTTTTACCATTCCATTTACTAACTTCTAAAACACAACTGAAGGAAACCATTTTGCAATCCCTGCTTTCCTTGAGTTCCAGACTATTCCACTGGTTGTGTACGGCTCATTATTTAATAGGCAAAGTTATCACAAGTCTGCTGGTTAAAACCTTTTTGCCTAAAGATAAACAGAACTGTCACCTTCAGTAAGGTAAATAAACACTTTTGTCTTGGCATATAGAAGGTGCCTGAGATTTTTCTTCACTTAGTTCCTCCCTTTAGGCCTAACTAACCAGAGTGACAACATGTATTCACAGGAAGATACAGGAAGGGAGTATATCACAGAAAGGATGAAAATTACAAACAAGTCAGTCTAACCCCCCAAACCCGGGCACTAATCCCTCCCACCATCATTCTGGGTATACAACTCACTCCTCTCAGCAGGCAAACTACATCATGTGGAAAGAGAGCATGAGAGAGTGCACACAGAGAAGCAGAGAGGTCTAAATATTGCTCTGCAATTTTCACAAACCTGTACACAAAGGAGCAAGGAACATTTCCATTTCTGCAGGAACATTTTGACTGAGCAGGGTACATTTAATACATATAAGGAAACACAGTGCATATCTTGCAGAGTAAGAGAAGGAAGAGATTGACAAGGGACCCATAATTAAAAATTGGGAAATGATACTGAACCTGTAAAATTGTCTGTAGCAAAACTGTATGCATAAATTAAGGTTGCATTTTAAACATTTGAAGAAAAGCAACTGAGAGATTTAATGGTAGAAGTTCTAATCAGATGGAATAGGAAGATACACACATGCTAAACAAAGATTTAAAACAAATCTTCAAAATAATTCTGAGTTGCTGGGGAAATGGAGGTTTTACTCTGGTTAAAACATGAAAACTTTCAGAATGTCAGCAGATACAATCTATAATATTAAATCAAGGTGTTTTGTATCTATGGTCTGTATTTGGCATAGAACTTGCTTTACAGGAGAAAATGGCACAGATGAAGATTTTCATTGTGCAGAACAACACTTCAGAGCAACAAAACTCAATTACATTTAAAATGCAGATTTGCCAACAATGCAAAAACTATGGAAATGACAAATCACAACCACAAATTGACTTAAAAATCTGGAATAATGCTGCACTTAAACTCCTTCTCTTGCCAATTACTTAAAATCAAAAGACAGCTAGGATCTATTGAAAAATAATATGTGAATGCTTAAAAAAATTCTTATAAAAACCTGAGGAATCATTATAGGGCTTATTTTTTGCACGACTTGTGAAACCAGAACTGTCAGGTACTAATGATGTTTTGTGGTCAGATTCATTAACCTGATGGTTTTGTAAGAATTTACAATACTCAGCTTTTTTCATTAAAAAATCCAGAAGAACAGTGTGTAGTAATAGAAGTTCACATGATCCAAACACTTTGCATGAAGGCAAAAACAGTGGGCTGCCAGAAAGCTGTAGTTTATTTCCACATGATAAACAGAGGAGCAAACCTAGAAGAATCAGAAAGCACCTTCCTTCTCCTACTGCAGAAGAAGCTGAAAAGAAGAATTTTGAATTCTACTGATCTGAAGCAGAACGTGCCAGCAGCATGTATGGAAAGGACTAGGTCCAGAAATCTGACAATTAAGGAAAGCTTTGCCAAATTTTCAGTCCTGCACAAATCCTTTCTAAAGGTGAGGCTCGCAGGACTTCTGACTTCCAGATTACCCCTTCCTTCTCCACTTCCCTATGATTATAGGCCTACGTTTAACAGCATTCCCAGTTCACAGTGGTAATGCCCACCTTCATTCACAAGATAAAAGGACTATTTACAGTCTACTGCAATAACTATACTCTTGATCTACCTCACATGATTTACTATCATCAGATAGAGAAACCTTACCCAGAGAAAACTAAAAACCTGTCCAAGACTAGTAAGTGAAAATCTTGAAACATGAAGGCTCAGAAAAAGACTAACGCATTACCTTTTCGGGACCCAAATTTAAAATGATCTAATTTTTCAGGGTGCCAAATTCTCAATTCCTTCTGAAGTCAATGAGAGTAGCAAAGGACAAGACTCTGTCTAGGCTGTTCGTTCCCAGATTAATTTCTAGTTTCTCTGATCACCTGCCTTTAGCTGGCTGGTCCTTCACCTCTCCAGATGAAATGCTGCAATTCAGTAACTTTCTGTTACATTTTCCCCCTCAGGATCTGTAATATTTCATAAACTGAGACATTTGGCAACTGCTAGTTAGTTACTTCACAAGCCAAACAACACCACAACACAGTGATACAGGATTAGCGTCTCCTAAACAAAATATGTCTTATTTGCCAAAAGACATAAGTAGTCCATGTGTGAAGACACGGCAGTTAAACAACAGCCACCTGAGCACAACCTTGTTTATATGCGGCATTTTTTCTGAAAACTGAAAACATCTGTCTCTTTTGGTACTTATTCTCTGGGGAAAAAGTGTTAATGTTTGCTGCTCTCAGTCAATATACATCTCACAAAACCACATCTATACAAGACACAAAACTAGGCTAAGATCCTCTGTATGAACTCCACACTACTCAAAACTAGTTCTGATGTGTTTAGATAAGGCACGCCTTCGGATCCCAGTTTAAACAGAACCACATTCAACAATCCTGAAACTACAGCTGCATTCCGCCCTTCCAGCCTCCATGTTCTCCTGGTTGTAAATCTGATTATTGTACTCTGTGGCATGCTCTTTATTTTTTTAGTCTTTTTTAACTGCTACCCTCAAAGAGCCGCTTTCAGCCTGGATTTCTCCATATTAGGTAATACCTCACACAAGCACATTGGAGAGCACATGGTACATACTTAAAAGAAAACATACAAGTATTTCACTGTTCCTCCAAGCAAAGCTTGTCCTGGAACAGAGAGAAAACTTGTTCTTTGTTCTGTGTGAACCTTGGCCCTTCCTCCTAACATCACTTTCAAATTTCATGCCTTCAAGCTGAAAACATCCCATTTTTCATCAAACTGTTTTCTTCAATCTGCACATAACACACCTGTCACAAACTTTTGCTCTGCTCCTTTGAGGTGTTTCTGCAACTCCCACACTCTTGGCAAGAGCTTACTCTAGGTAAAAATCCAACACCCTCCTTTTTTCATCATCTAGGATGTATGATTAACTTGTTTTTATCAAAGATCTTGCCTTAAGCTCTGGGTGTTGACTACTCCCATAGGAGGAACTACAGCTTGTTAAGTGTTGGCCCATGTTTCCACTTCTTCGGGTTGAGAATTCCTGATGAAGCTGCATCTACATGTTATGTAAACCTGGCCAACGTGATACTGACATCCAAGGTTTGGCATTTGCAAGAGTTCCTGCTAGGTGTGTTCCATTCCCCAAATTATTCATAGATTCCATTTTGACATGGGAACGGTTTCTCCAAAGCACCACTGACTTATTGCATCAAACATAATAAAGGATTTAAGTTCACAGATATACGCAGTCTCACCTACGACAATGCACAAGAAACCCCAAACCAGAACGTGCCACTTTCAGTCTAGTTACATGTCACAGATAATAAGTTGCTTTCACTACGAATACTGTTTCTAGGATAATGCCAGCCCTTTCCAGTAAATTTTGTAATAAATTATTTCGTCAAGGGAAATTTTGCCAGAGATTAGGATTTACTCACTCTGCATTTGCCAATGTGCTCATCTAGCCCATTGTTTTCTCTAATAATTCTTTTTGAGCTATTTCTGTGTATCCAGGGAGTGTATCATCATGCAGCTGCACTCCAGGGCCTATGCTCCGCTAAAAAGAAAACAAAAAAAAGTTCATTCAAACTATAAATATTCTCCTGTTTCCACACAGAGAACCTCTGAAATACAGAGGAGCTTAGTTACATTACCACAAAAGGTGCATAGCTTTGGTAAGCCACGTTAGCAGAATTTAGAAGCTCTCATTTTTCAGCCATTAACTCTGATAATTGTATTTCACAAATGCTTTTGAACAGATACTCACCCTTACCTTCCCAGGTGGGGGAGATTTGTCTTGCTGAGGATTACAAAAAAGACTGAAACAAGGAATTTTTGTAAGAATTGTTAAACAATGATGACACAATAATTAGTTCAGAATTTTAAACTAATTTAATCATCAAACTATGGAGAATTTACAAGAAATTAAGCCAACTTAAAACCTAGGTGTTTAGGAATGGCAGAGCTCCCAGAAATGAAGAGGAAAATATTAATTTACTCCTACTTATACTGGACTAAGAAGCCTGCTAATCTAAGTACTACAGACAGACATTTTAGGAGATTCAGATGATGCTTCTGGTGCTATTTTTCTCCCCATGATAAATCACTACATGTACAGTATTTATTCTCTGTGCCATTTTACAAGATGCAGCTTTTCCCAATGCAGAGGAAGGAAAGAAAAATCAAACTTAGCACTGTCCAGTTATTTTTGTATTTTTCTAGAATAGCAGTTTGAAACCCAGATAGCAATATTAATTCTTTAAACCAACATGTTTCCTAAAAGCTTTGACCACAGGAAAAATTGTTATGGAAACCAGTCAATACTTTTTTTTTTTTTTTTTTTAACTATAGTGTGAGCCATCAGTGAGCACACAGCAGCAAGTATGTTTGAAATGGAATCTTTTCATAAAAGAAAAGCACACCTCAATATTATTTCATGCATTGCTCCCTGACAGAGTCCTGAAGAGGGAGAGAGGGGCAAATATGGGCTATTTGTACGTATAAAGGAGCGAAAGCTTGCTATAATGGTGACAAGAACCAGCATTTCAGGTGCAGTAGAGCATGTCTTAAAAGCCACAAGAATTACACTGACATGTGAAACTATAATCTCTAAAATAAGGCCAAAGTCACTGTCACACAGGGCTGGTGGCTATACAAGTGCTGCTTCAGCAAACTGAAGTTACTTGTGGGCTGGTTTAACTTACAGTGCACTTCTTATTCCTTCCAAGTTCTTTTTTTTTTAAATTTGTTCCTGTTTATCACTCCTATATTTGGACATATATAACCTTCTTTCTCTGAACACATGGTATTTTCCAAAATACATGCCAGATTCTAGAGATAACTACTAAATTATATAATTTGATCTTTTGAGCTCCTCTTTACATTTTAAAATTCCAGTAAAAAATAAAATACATGGACTAAATCAGCTAAAAACACAGCTCATAAAATCTATTTCCGTTCAACTCAGGAAGTTATTTTTGAATTATGTGCTTTGTTTCAATAAGCATCTGTTGGGTGCAGTTGATATAATACCAAAACTGATAACCCCTTAATTTTTTAAGAAATTTTTTGTTGCATATAGTATCCTGTAGCAGTGCTGCATATAAAACATTTAGTTAAACACTGCATAAAAACAAATAGTGTACTGCAGTCACAAATTGCTACATTAACATGCCAAAAGGCTTCCAGTAAACATTAGAAAGACAGATGTACAAAAGAAATAAGAATCCTTGGAATGTAATTAAAGGTGGTATAAACTCCTCAGGACTTGGAAACTGGAACAAGAATTGCAGTTCTCTTTACATCTTACATAATGACTTGGTATACTAGTTGCTAACCTAACTGAAAGCTATACAACAATATAAAAATATTTTTCCCACTAGAGTGCCTAAAAAAAAAAAAGAAGGAAAAAAAAATACTACCCTTCCTTCTTTTGTTTAGGTGGGCTGATCTCCAGAAACACTAAACACTTGCAAGCATTCAGTACCTATAAAGATCAAGCTGGAACAACCCTGTGCTCTAAAAGAGAGAAGCAAATGGATTAGGTTGTATTCCTTCCACATGAAATCAATCTCCTAATGTGTCTGAACAACAAAATAAACCTTTGAAGTCTGCAGAATGCATGGGGAAACAGTAATTGTCACTTCTGCATCACTAAAAATTGAGGGGTTTATACTCTGGAATTAAAAAGTTTTACCTAAAAACTATTGTAGTGTTAGAAGCTGGCTCTCCTTGCCAAAGTAAATACAATAAATATGGAATACAGAGCAATTTCTTTAAAAATGTCTCATCATTGCTCCCTTTCAATTAATTTCAATATAGGCAGTCTATTAAATTACAGGAGAAAGAAATACTTACAGAGGGAGTATTTCTAATCAATATCAAATCATTGGTGGCTGACTTAAACAAGTTGTTGTGTCCATAACACTTCATTTTAGGAATGTAAGGGCAGAATTCTTAAGTGCACTACATTAGCCAAAGTTTGTCAGGTGAGTCAGTCTGTCATGCAGAGCTGGGTCAGTGATGTGTGCTTTGGAATCCCAGCCTCAAGAAACGCTTAACAAAAAAAGACAGAGATACCCACCCACACACAAGTGCTGCCATGAAGGAAGCAGTGGGACAAGGCAGGCTTCTGTGGCACTTCCTTACACGTCCATGACACATAACCTTTTCTTCTCGGGCAGTACATCTCACAAACGTGTTTTAGACAAACGGAGCCTTCTCTCTATGCAAAGGTGGCAAGGCACTGAACACTATTACAGTGCTGCTACTACATTAAAAATATGTTGACTGTTTTATAGTGTATAACATCTCAACATGTAATACTTGGAAAGAAAATGGTAATTAATAAGCTGATGACAGTACAGATGTTTACAAAAATCAGACACTTTGCTAGCATAAAAATTATCGTTGGAAAGCTACCAGTGTTCTCACTTGTTAGTCTAAACATTACCATCATAGGGTGATCTGGCTATCCGAGATTCTTATGGCACAGCTGCCTCTTCTGTATGCTTACATAAGGGAATGAGTAAAAAAATCACATTAACTTCAGAGAGGAAGTAGACCTACTCAAAATCATAAACCGAAACCAAAGAGTACTTCTAGGCGCAGGTAAGGGAAGGAGTGTGATTTCTGCTCTTAAATACCTTTGTAGTCAAATTAAAAATTAAATATATTCTGAAAATCTCTGTGGAATGAGAAGAAAAATGTCCTTTATCTGGGATAATGAGCTGGCTGACTAAAACACCAGAGTATTTTGCATCTTAATGTCAGGCAGAATATTTATACTGAAGAGCCTCTTGCTAGGTAAAGTTCGCCTTCATGAGATGGATTAATGGAAATTTAGAGCTGTAACAAGACTAAAGCCAGAGAGGGTAAAGTCTTCTACAGTTGTCTTTTTTCCCCTGCTTATAAAGAGTTCAATAAGGTCAATACAATTTGAGTAAAACAGATTATATTTCTTTCTTCCAAATCTCAAAAGCATACAATTATTATTACTTTTTTTGCAAATATGTTTGGCTTGCTAGGGTGGAAATGCTTATGAAATTTCAGGAGAAATCAAAATTTTCTATGCAAAATAAAGGACGGTTATTTTCATGGATAATGGAAGACTTAGTGCAATTTTCAAATATCAAACATGACAGTCCACCAGAATGAGAAAATAAAAGTAAAAACTGATTAGTGTTGAGATGGGGCTTTAGTTGTGGAATATGTAGTTCTAGTACAGGGACTATTCTTGTATGTATCATTCAGAAAGCTGAGAGAGAGTAGCTCCCTGAAAGAAAACGCGGTATTTACATAGCACTGTGTCTTAAGTGGTTATACATGACATACACATACACCTACTCTCAAAATGTATCACCATTGCCAAGAATTACATTTGACAATATTCTTCCATCCTCCACAGGGAGGTTTGCTTTCACAGCTCGGCAAAGACTGCCATAGCTTTTGGGCTATGCCACAGACATTAAATGACAGTCAAAAATCAGTAATGAGTCCAGAAAGCATAATGCAGACAGCGGAAGTGAGACAGCAAGGAATGGTCAGACCTGACACAGGAAATTGGAGGCAAGTCTCCACGCACAGGTGAGCCTGGAGCTGGGACCTCCACCAACCCCTCCAGACACTCCACTCACAACTCCACCAGCTGCAGGAGCAGCTGCTGAACACTGGAAAAAACCAAACCGCCTTGGTGTATAGTAGGGATATAAGCTTAAAATAGGGTAAGTTGTTCAGAAAACTGCAGTTGCAAGGGCTTTTGCCGTGATGTCCTCCAAGAGCACACCACATCTGTGCGCACCAGGCAAGTCTGCGAGGTGTCCTGTCCTGTCCTACTGCTGGTGCCACAGAATCGGTGAATTGTTAGTGTTGGAAGAGACCTCTTAGAGATTATCTAGTCCAGCCTCCTTGCCAAGGCAGGGTCACACAAGAACATGTCAAGGTGGGTTTTGAATGTCTCCAGAGAGGGAGAGTCCATAACCTCCCTGTGCCACCTGTTCCAGTGCTCTGCTGCCCTCCATGTAAAGATCTTCCTCATGCTGAGGTACAACTTCTTGTGTTTTAGTTTATGGCCATTGCCCCTTGTCCTGTTGCTGGGCACCACTGAAAAGAGCCTCTTGGCACCTGCCTTTGAGATGTTTATATGCATTGATGAGATCCCATCTCAGTCTTCTCTAGACTAAAGAGGCCCACCTCGGCAGTCTCTCCTCATAAGAGAGATGCTCCAGATCCGTAATCATCTTTGAGACCCTCTGCTGGACCCTCTCCAGTAAGATGAGGTAAGGTGTTTAGAAAACTACTGTTGCGAGAGCTTTTGCCACGATGTTTTCCAAGAGCACAGCACACTCGTGTGCACCAGGCAAGCCTGTGAGGTGTGACATGCCGCCAGCCGCTGCCCTGGCGCCAAGGGAGGGCACAGGACGAGGCTGGGCTGGGCGAGGCACCTCAGCCGCTGCCTTGCCCCCTCCACCCGGGGCACCACGGCTTCGTCCCGCCACATCTGCACCGCGGGGCAGGGCGGGGCAGGGCAGCCCCCGCCAGGGGCCACAGCCGCTCTGCCCCCGCCCTCAGGGGAGCCGTGTCCCGAGCAGCTCCGCTCCCCGCGCCCACCCCGCCATGGCGGCGACACGCTCCTCCCGGCATGCCCGGCATTTCCCGGCCGCGCTGCCTGGAGACGGCCGCCGGGGGGGGGCGGGGAGGAGCGGGGCGGGAAGGGGAGGATGCTGCGGCCGCCGCGGGGCGAGGCGGCGGTGGCGGCAGCGGCAGGAGTAGCGGTATTTGGCGGCACAGAGGATGCGGCGGCGGTGGTGTCGGCAGCAGCAGGCGGAGGAGCGGGGAGCGATGCGGTGCTGCGCGGCGGGGCCGTGGCCGCACAGCGCCCTCACCACGCTCCTGCTGACAGGTCGGTCACGGCGCGGCTCCCCGCGGCGAGCGGTCGCGGGCCCCACCGGCAGCGGCCGGCCTGCGCCGAATGCCCCCTCTGCTCNGGCGGCACCGCCCCCCGCCTCGCCCTCTGGCTGCGGCTCGCTGTGCGCCCCGTTCCCGCTGCTCCGTGCCCCCTGTCAGTGCTGGGGCCGGGCTGTCCCCGCATCCCCCCGTGCCGCGGCTCCGGCGGCTCCCGGAGGACGCTCCACAGGCGGTGCAGGGATGGCGGCCTGCGCGCCCGCGCCCCAGGACCGCCACAGCCCCTCCCGCCGCGGCGGGCGCGCCCTACCCGGCG
>VWZT01012685.1:61221-126362 GCA_013397055.1 Pachycephala philippinensis | reverse complement strand
GGTGAGGCCGGAGCGGGAGTGCCGGCGGGGCGCGGGAGCCAGGCCTGGCTCAGAGCCGCTGGATGGCGCGGGAGGCTCCGCTCCCGGGAACTGGGCCGGGCCCGCTGCAATCCTCCGCTCCCTCGACCTGGTGTCTGCCGCGAGAGACGGGCTGTTGTGAGTACGGAGGTGTTTTTCGCGTTGCCCCTCTTCTCCCTTATTTCCCATCTTGACCACTTAATCCAGCCGTGCCAGAATTAGGAATTCAGAAAAAGTCTTGATCTTGGTCCCAAATGCATGAAAATAATAGCTTTCATGCGGTAGGCAGGTTTCGCAGCCACAAGGTTCTTCACAGTGAAATACATCAAACAGGTAACACTTAATAGCAGCCCAGCCACAGGACTGCCTTTGTGAGACTCGTTACATCGACAAGTTAATGGCAAGAAATATGTTTAGGTTATTTTGAGTTCTGAGAGGTCAGTGGTGTGTTATCTGCAAGCAGTCTGCTCTATATCCTCTTGAATAATATGTAGGCACTCTCCTACTACTTCCTTTACTTATGAATACTTGTCATAGGGTATTGGCAGCAGAATTGACATGAGGCACTGGATATATTAAAGATGTGGTAAGAACTTAAGTGTGAAGTGGATCAATGTGAGGATAAAACTTTGCATTTGTTATATGCAAGACGCTGCTTTCCCCTTAAGTGGAAATTTTTCCTGCCTCTTCTGCCTCCCACTCCATGAGTGGTTGTGGGATAGCAACCAAGCAAGAGCTAGGACAATTTACAATAAGCTTTCAGTATCAACTGAAATAATGTTTTTTAAAAAGGTCAACTAAAATAACCTTCCAGAAGCTGAGTTGTGCGCTTAATACACAAGTCCTTTCCAGACTCCATGGTAAGGGAAGAGGTCTTACGGTTTTTTAGTGATAACTTTTCCACTTAGACCTTTCTAGGGCTGGTTCAGTTGGATTTCATTAGTTAAAACAGAAGAATATGTGGTTTGAAACTGATGTAAAAAAGGAGGCATGAACTTTAGTTCAGTTACATTCTTTTAAGAGATATCTATATAAAATTTATTCTTCAGCAAGGTGGAGATTTGTAGTATGTTCCTGATCTGAATGAAACTGTCCCAGGTGCTCACCTGAGCTCCCCTCCATTCTCCCTAAGTAAAGAACTTCCAACCTCATTTTCTGCCTCCAAGATGAGCCATAGCCCAACATGAAAATCCGTTCTTTTGAATCCTGATCTTAAGTAGACTTTACAGTACTGCAGCATTACTTAACAAGGCAGGAGACATCTTACAGACAAAGTGGCACGTGAGAAGTAAATACGGGATTTGTAAATAGATTTCTTTTAGTGCTCCTCAACTAATACAGATTAGTTTTTCCCATTTCTGTTGTAGCACTTGATCTACCGAAGAAACTTGACTTACGTTTTTTACGTTTCTTAAAAATGTATGAAAAAAGGCTTTTTGGAGGAGGGTAGCTGCTGTCAGAAGTCAGAAGGGTTGTCTGCCGCTCACTTCTCCCTGTCCTCTTTGAGGCAAAATATTGTTTCAAGATTTCAAGAGAATTAAGAATTTAAAGGGTGTAAGCATGATTTCAGAAGTCCAACAGTTGCTCTTAGGGGTCTAGTATAGTACTCAAATTGAAGGTATTGACTCTCGAATGCAAGCTGATGATCCTCCACTGCTAGGAAAACATGGGGCTTTGTTGTGAGAAGTGACATACAGGATTAAGCATTTCTGATACCACCTAGTTAGCTGTTCTTTGACTCTAGCTTCGTAGTAAGAGTCTTCCTAGAAGTTTGCTAAATTACACTAATAGAGATGTCTGTCATATTAGTTTGACAGAGCAACGAATTGTCCCATATTGTGAATCTGCAGAGAGAGTGGTTATCAAAATGTTGTTTGAGTGACTCTGGCCAGTGGTTTTGCCATATATTTCTGCACTTAAGGAGTTAGTTGTCAGTGTCCATGTTGTCCCTGGAACCCCTGTTTTATCCCAGGAATAGGGAGTTGCAGAGCAATGGAGTTGTATTCTCCTTTCCCTATAAAGGGGTCAAAATGGGGAAGGAGCTCGTTAGTTCTCACTTTGCAAGCTGTGGTTTTGTGGTCACATTAATTTGTCATAAGGCTGCACTGCTGCCAGAAAGCATTCTCCAGCCCTTGCACAGCTAGGGATTATTTGCTGCTCCCCTTGGTGACGAATAATTTGTACAGTGATACTGTGGATTGGGTCGTCTGGCTGAAAACTAGTCCACCCACAAAAACAGTTCACTGAAATGTATGTACTGACCAGGACTGGAATGGGATCGTTTCCACTGGTGTGTGCTAGGGGATGAAGAATGTGCTGGGAATGCCCGTTTGAGCAGGGCTGCAGACATGCCTGTGTAAAACAGCTGTGAAATCACTGGCTGGGGCGGGGATCCCGGAGGCTGAACTAGATCCCTGCACTCGTCCTGCTGTTGACAGCAGAAGTGCTGTTGGCAACACTCCACTGCTGAGCCGCACCCTGCACAAGGAGGCAGAACATTTCACAGATGGGCTGCTGTTTTCAGACTAACACCACAGCACACCTGCCCTTTTTCCTTTTGTGGGTGCCAGAAGGGCAAAGAAGCAGGTTTCCTTCAGAGAGCCTCTAGATGTCTGTCTGCCTATGAAGATGCTGCCTATACTAATCTGAGCCAGGTCAATACATAAAATCTACTGTCAATAGGTACTTGAATAAGTAATTACAGGAGGGGAAAAGCAGCCGTTCCATTAATATGCTTTTCATTACAGAAGCACATTATTTATAGGCAGTACATGGAGACATCTTAGAGGTCCTAAAGCCAGGCAATAAGAAGTCAGCTTTATAGCAGATGTTACTTCTGTTCGGTGTGTGGAGAGTCTTATTTTTGCTCCTTGATGTTTTTAGATTTAGTTAGAAGTTCATTAAAATACTTAAAGGAATTGCAGTCACTGAAGTAAAACCCTTTCCTTAGAAGAAAGATTGTTTCCAATCAAACTAAGAAAAAATTATTTAAAACCTAGACAAGAGTATCTGTTTTTTTCAGTATCTGGAGAGCTTTTGGACTCTTCCTGAATAGATAGTGATAAATTTGCAGCAGTCACCATCAGTGTAGAGTGCCTTCCTTGGCAGACTTCTAGAGAAAAGGAGGGAGTTGCTAGTTTTATTTACTTCCACAGGAATTTGAAAGACACAAGAAGAGACAAGAAACCAGAGAATTCAAATATTAATTTCCCCCCTAATCAGCTGAACTGCTTTTGAAGCAACTAGTAGCAAGAAGTATAGAACTAAGAAGTGCTCTAACCTGAGAAGAATTTTTGCATGAATATCTGGCTGGAGTGTTTCCAATGTGATACAAGGTGCTATGGATTGAGAGCTGAAGGCATGGATTTCAGTACTCACTGATAAGTATCATTGTGTTGGAATGAACATGAACATGTTACATAGGTTGAAATGATACATTGCTTTGTTAATAGCATGGTTATGGTGCTCATTATGTAATGACAAAAATTATGGTTTATGTAAACGTGGTCTGTGTCTAAATGTTGTTACAATTGCAACACAAACAGCGGAAATGTCTTTTAAATGTAGGTTATTTTGGTGACAGTCCAAGCCATGACAATGAGAAGTTAGGAAGAACAGCTTACTGAGCAGACAGAAATCTTAGCCTTTTGAAATCAATGACTTTTCTGAATTCCTTAGTCTTTCAGAACGATTTGCCACCTCAGAAATTTGAAATACAATTGCAGGAATACCCTGATAATTCATATCAAAAGATGATAGAAATGTAGAAGACATCCTGGAATATCAGGCTTACAGGGTGGCCTGGTTATACCCCTTGGTTACACCATGGGCCTCGGGCTGGAAGCACAGGAACTGACAATGTTTTCCTTACCTTCTTGGAAATGCTAACCTAATTTGGTTGTCTTGTCAGGCCTGCAGTAGGAGCGAGAATGGTGGTGGGTAAATGCTACTATTAATAAATCATGAGGGTTTTGTTCTCCCAGTAGTTACTTTGTAGCATTCCCATGAATGCAAATGCTGAAGTTTAACAGTGAGACTGGCAAATGCTTTATTTGGTTACTTTTCTTGAATGATTTAGGAGAACTGTTCAGATGTTACAGTAATCAATGGATAGCACAGGAACAGATGGAAAACCATTGCCTGCTGAACAAAGATGATTAAGAATACTGCTGAGACACATTTCTGGGGTTGATTTGGACTTTTAAACAGTTTGAATAAATGGAATGTAGAGGAACCTGAGCAGTCTGCAGTGGAGAACTAACACAAGATAATTCCTATTTCTTATGTAGTAGCTGTTGTTGAAGAGGGTTAGAAAATATCCAGTCTCAGTGTGAATTTCCACCGAGAGAATCTACTTTAATTCATAGTAAATTTCTGCCATGTACTACATAGTAGGTAAGAGGATGGTGCATGGAAGTTGGAAGAGGAGGGAGAGTAGGTGGGTGCTGCAACTTCTGCCTCCTTTAATGGATGATGTGACCAACTGGGCAAGTATCCAGTGCAGACACCAGTGGACCCTCAGTAACTGCCTGGCTACAAGCTCTGGTTTCAGCTGTGGGCCAAGCACCTTGGTGCAGATGGTTGTCTCTTCACAGATGTTTTGTTTTGACTTGCAGTGTCAGTTTCTAACTGTTCTGCTGTGTGGTTCTCAGCAGCCCTTCAAAAAAATGTGCTGTGTATGGATCTGCACTTCCAGCTCAGAATGGAGGAAGGAGGACTGAGCCAGATGGGATATGCAGTAGAGGAGTGCAAGGGTAGCTTTTTGGAGCGGGGTTGTGCTGTGAGAGTAAAGGGCAGTGTAAGCATGGCCCCAGGCCCTGGTCTGTGGCATCAGAGTAACAAGCACGTGTTTATGTCAGCTCCCAGGGGAAGATGGAGGTGTAGGAGAGAGAGGAAGTGGTGGGGTTTGAGAGCTGGAGCTGTGTGCTGCTTTAATAGGAGGAGAGATGGGCTTGAGGTCCTACTTCAAAGAAGGAATAAGAGGATAGGTAAAGGTGCAGGATACTGTGTGGAGGTCAGAGTGCAGTAAAGGATCAGGGAAGGTGAAGTTGGTGCATGATTTGGTCCTTTTCTGATTATTACATGGTCAGAAATTGTTGTGTGTATCCTCTCTGTTAAATATTCAGTTGTTAAATATTATTCAAATGTACTTTAAAAAGGAAAAAATTTCTAAATTAATATAAAAATAATTTTTATTTATAAACCAGCACAATTATAATTAAAGAATAATTAAAGGAAAATATAATTGGAGTAAAGAAGAAAAAATTGTGATATGCTTCAGCTGGGCATGTTTGAGTCCCAGGCACAGAGCTAAGAATTGCTCCTGCTGTTGAAGGCAGTGGTGGGTTCCGCAGCAACTGTGGCAACACGTGTAACAGACTGCAGAGCCTGACACTATTAACAGTTTTTTCATCGTGAGTACAAGGCTGATTAAATTAATTCTAAACTGTCTCTTTGATAAAATGCATAGTTTGAATCCCTGCATTCTGTAGTATAAGGTCTCTTTTGTCATCCTTTAATCATATTCAGATCTTCCCAGAGCCTTCGTCGTGTTGTCAGTGTGCTTCTTGAAGGCTCTGCTAGACAGAGCATTTGAACAGTGATCATATCTGTGTCAAGTACAAAAGTAAAGTCTGCCTGTTCCTCCTTGATGTTGCTGTTTATGTGTCAGCTGTTCTAGCCAGTGTTCTGGTGAAAGCTCTGTTCAACCTGACTTACATCTCCAGGTTGTTACCCAAGCTGAGCATCCCTGAATTGTGTGCTCACAGTGTGTTTGGCATGCTGCTGTCTTTGTTCCTGGTGTGCAGTTACATTTTATGCTATTGAACTGCACATCACTGATCATCTTTTTGCCAGACAATGCAGACTGTTCTGTCATCTCTATTATTTGTCAGTCTCCTAGCCTTTGTTTTTACCTGCAAATTTCATCAGTATATTTTATACATACAAGTCATTCTTTGTCTCACTCCCCATCTCCCTCTCTGTCCTGCCTCTCTTCCCTCCACCCCAGTTGCATAAGGCTAATGCCAGAACTTAGTGAGACTTACTAGAAAGCTCATATAACAAATTAATTTTTTAGTAGCCCTATTCTCTTGCTTTTCACACCTGTCATTTGAAATCAAGTCAATCGTGATATATGTGAAATCATGACACTGTAAACTCTGGGATCTGAAAACAGGCATACTAGTTGCTTTTCCTCTTCCCTTGTGAAATGCAGCATAGCATGGAGAGATGTACAGGTAACTTCTTCAATCCACACAGCTAAACCCAACACAACTTGGAACCCAAATCAAAGACACTTACTCATCATTTATATTGAAAAACACATTGTGGAACTTCTCTTTTATTTTTAAAAAATGCATTTAAATATGCTTAAATGATTTAATATCTACTTTCTCAATCAAAGTGTTAGGTGATAAACTGTATAGCTAAGCGTGACATCATTATTGCTGTCTTTATCAGGAAAAACTTGTGGGCTCACCAAAAATGTCTAAAATGATGCATTAAATCCTTAATAAGGTTTAAATGAGGATTGTTATAAGTATAATAATTTTGACAAGAGCTGTGATAACTCCAATATTATTCTCCATTTAATAATTCAGTAATCTAATCTTGCATTAATTGTTTTGTCTAGTGCTGGTTTGTAGCTGACAAGCCTCTGATTGCCCAGCTCATCCTGTTGAAATAATGGAACGACTTTATTTGACCTTTTTAGAAATTTCTTGAGTTTTTCAAGCATTACTAAAATTTACACTGAAAGTCCTGTGCAGTGCTAGATTTCGTAATCCCTAGGATGGTATTATATTAAGATTTACAATATAGGCAGATCAGTTCAGCAGGGAAAAAGTTGGTAGAAACGTTGTAGTGTTGGTATGGTAATTATTGCATTAATTAAATTACTAAATTTAATAAATAAATAAAATTAAAAGTGCATTTAAAATGCATTTTTTTAATTACACTTCATCCTCAATTCAGTTATAGGTGTTTTCTGAAAATTATCAATAATAAATATCTTACATGCGTAGATTGAGTGTGTTGTATCTTTATTACTGCTTAAGCGAGATCTGTTTGGCCTCCTAAATTCTGTTTGGAGGCTGTCTTGTCACTAATTTAATAGCTGCTTGGTGTAACAGGTCAGAGGTTTCCACAGATGTTTAAGCTTCTTTCAAATACTGTGCATGTTTTCCAATAAGTGTTCAATTCTTCCTGCAAACTGGTGTATCTGTACACAAGTACTGCTACTTGATGTTTCTGGTATTGCTGTTTTTACAAGGACGTTAGGATGCTAATCCAAAAACATCTTTGATCCAGGGTTTGACATGAGTTCTCACTCCCAAACCATTTCAAAATAAAAATACATACTTATTATGGCCACTTTCCCTTTCCTAGCATCTGAGTGCAGTGCCTTCCTCTGCACTTTCAGTTGGCATGTAACTGTACAAACAGCTGGTGTACCTGTTATTCATCACAGAAAAACGGGAACTAAAAGTGGGAAGTGAGGAGGGAGCTTTCTCAGGCATCTCTGCTGCTGGTGAGATGGAGTCTTTCTGTCAGCTCTACAGCTGCTTTCTGTCTCCAGTAATCATTTGCTCCTCATTGCATTTAAAACGTTCACCTTCAGCTGCATGGATCCAGCTGATTTCAGGATGTGTTCTAGTTGTGTGGGATGTAGACAGCCATTTTAATGGGTTCTTCTTTCAAAATTGATTATTGGTTATTCCTGCAAGGCATTCAGCCCCATGTGTCTTTATAGAAGCATCATTATAAAAGCAAAGCTTGGTTGTATTACTTTTCCTTCTTTAACCAAAATACGCTATTCCAGTGAAAGCTACTTTATATACGTTTTTGCCTGCATATGAGGTTTTGCCAGTGCAAATTTATTTATTAGAGAACGCTCTTCTTCATCCTTGTTATCTGTACAATTATGTCAGCGGAATTGTCTGCAGAGGTTTAAGCACTTAGTGTGAACTTAGCTTTTTTGGAAAAATGAGTGTCTAAAAGGTGACTGTCAGAAAGATTATTATATGTTTATATATTCAAACAACACCTCTATTTTTTAACCTGTGGTTCCTAAATTCTGACTAAAACCAAAACACGGTGTAGAAGGCATCTGATCCCATCTGATCAGATTGTTTATGGAAGTCTGTTGATATGACTAATTTTTTTTTGCATTTGTTTTATTCTGAAAAGCTTTTTTGCTAAGCTCTGCTGATGGCAATAATGGAACTGTTAACTGGACGACTAAGCGAGCCCACAGTTATATTATCAGCAGAATAAAGGCTGTTCAGAAGAATGGTGAGTTTAGGTTGTAAATTTAAATCCCATGTTGGTTCAAGCAAACCTGCTTTTAATATTACCCTTGCTTTTCTAGTCATGTCCTTGTTTTAGGAATAGGGTGCTATTTTAAGGTAAGTAATTTGGAAAACTTTACATTTCTTCAATCTTCGAACATTCACAGACCTGCGTGCTCTTGTTAGTCTTCCCTGACTTTTCCTGTTCCTATAGCTTTGCTTGAAATAATGGCTGTGTTTATACCTAATACTGCACATTTTCTTATAATGGCTGGTTGCTTGAAGATACCTCTGCAGTTTGCTTAATACAATAACTTGTCTGTAACAATTTGAAAAAGTCTTCTCACACATGAATGTAAAAAGACT
Source organism: Pachycephala philippinensis (assembly GCA_013397055.1). NCBI lineage: Eukaryota > Metazoa > Chordata > Aves > Passeriformes > Pachycephala > Pachycephala philippinensis. The sequence goes on along the minus strand of VWZT01012685.1, from coordinate 117,687 downwards.
ATTTTACTGTCATTTATGCAGTACACATCAAACATTGTAGCTAGTGCACACTGGCTGAGAAAAAGCTTTGCACAGATTGCTCATCTAGGCAGGCAATCGGGATTGGCCTCCAGATCAAATTATTTGTGGGACTGTGCTTCATCTGCTAAACATCAGTGGGGAGAGAACCAACTGAAATTTCCAGAAACAAAAACTTCCAGGTGAATTCTTTCCTGAAGATCATCAACATACAGGCTGCAACCAACATGGTGACTCTTCTAAAATTTCTGGAGGTGGGGGTTTTCTGTTTCTGGTAACAGGCTCTGGGATGCAGGCTGATAAAATCCTATCTGAATTCCTGGCTGTGCCCATGTTCAAGACCTACAAGGAGATCTTGGGATCTACAGGAAGTCCTCCAAGCAATGTGGAAAACAGAAAGAGGAAAGCAGTGCTGTCAAGGTAGCTGATTCTAGCAGAGATCTGATGTGATCCTATGTAATGAAGATTTTTAATTTCCCATGATTAGTTTTACAGAAGCTTTTCACAGTCCCTGAGATTTTTATCTACCACAGGGAATTTGCTCAGATAATTCACAGCTGGCAGTCTGCTGTATTAGATTAGTATCTATTTGTTAAGTATATTCAGTTTTGTCCCTAGATCACCCAAGATGATGATTACACATTCATCTCCAGTCTCAGTCTCATGAAAATAATCATAGGTTTTAAAAGCTTGCAAAGAAAGTAGCATTTCACTTGTTTAATTATTGAAAAGCTAGTGATACCTGCAGTGGGCTGAAGACTAATCATTTTCCTTCTGATTTTGAAGAAACTTCATGGGGAAAAACAAGGAGAGCTTCTCTGACAAGGAGGGCAAGAACTTTTGAGTTCTTAATCGCCATACTTACGTCATTATGATGTGTTTGTCATTACATGATAAAACAGGTTTCTGGGTTTTTTCCTTCTGAGAGATGTTTCTAGACTTCCACCGAGATCGGTGTTTTATATCTGCATCAAATCCTTACTGGCATACTTATTCCAGCAGCAGGGAATATCTCATTGCTGGGAATGAGCAGGCATTTAGTGGTGGTAATAGGTTTCCTATAGCAGACAAAATAAATGTTATATGGGGTTTTTCAGTAACTGCTGATTCTGTTATGGTTCTTTCTTTCTGAAAGAATTGCTTATGGAGAAAAAATACACATTACTTTTTCACTGTTCTCCCTGTTTGAAGTGGATTTTCTTTGTAGAGGAAAAGCATCAGAAAGGGAAAAATGGACTTTTCTAGGTATTTAGTGCACTTTAAGCCAGCCACCATGTTTTTATCAGCTCTCCTATTAATGTTATTGTACTTTTCCAGCTTTTCTTGAAAATATTTTAAAGGAAATTAATTAACTTCCTTATGCTGTTTACAGCTCATTCATAGAATTGAGTGCAGAGGCTTTTTGCATAATTATTTACTATTTTTAAGTAAATAAATCAATGGTCTTACTGTACCTAAGTCTACATGATGAAAATTACAGTAGCTGGTTTATTAACCACACAGAATTGTAACAATTCGAATTTCAGGATCATTTTAATTTTGTCACTACGCTAAAATTATTAGAAAGGTATTCTGTTCAGGATTGTGTTAAAAGTGGTTTTCAGAAACGGGAAAAAGTACATGCCATGGAATGTGATCAATAGTATATCTGGAACTATACATTCTGCAATATCAAGCTTAAAGAGTGGGAAGTATGTAACTAAATGTGGAGGTCTACATTACAGATGTGTGCATCTCCTCTCAGCTGCCTCTGCAGTCCATGGAGATCTAGTCAGTGTAGCCTGGAATCTAGGACATGATTCATCTCATTTTACAGGAGAAATCAAATAAATCAACCCCTAGAAGCATCTGTTTCTTCTTCGCTGACTATAAAAGGAGCCTGACTAACTCAGTGGTGGATGTTGTTTCTGTAGGCATCTAAAATTAGGTGAGAGAGATTCCACTCAGAGTACGTGGTGCTAGGGCTGGAATGCCTGTGATTAATGCCTAATTAGTGATGCCTTTTTAAGCAAATCTCAAATAAGAAAGTTGGTGTAATTATAAGGCTGGAGAAATTATACCAGGATTAAAAAATGACACCAGGATTAAAAAATTACGTGAGCTTTATCCACATTTCAAATGTATCCTGCTTATTGATCCAAGTGTTGAAATTAGCCCCACTAGGACCTACAAGCTTGTTCCTATGAGTTTGTTACAATGGCTCCAAAGTGTCTTTTGGAGTCTGTCTTCCCAATGACAGCACCTCCATGCTGTGTGGCCTGTAATTTTTTTTTGGAGACGTGATTTCTCATAAAGTTTTTTTTCAGTTTGGCAAGCAAGGCTGGTAGCTGCGTGTGGTTATCTATGACTTAACCATCTTTATCTACCACTTTTGTAATCCTCATCTCACTAACCAAATCTGTTAGCAATGATCAGTTCTTTCAGGGCAGTGACTTAAAATTTAGTAGTAGTAAAATTAATAATATAAGATACAATCAGTCTTATTAAGACACCTGAGAAACACCTATTAAATCAGTATTCTCTGTTTATACTTACATTTTGAAACTTGTTGGTAAAGTGGTTTCTTATCCATCTAATTTATTGTAATGATTTCTTTATTCTTCTAATTCATTAATATATGTATGTAGTTCTGCATCAGATGTGTTATACCTAAAAAAGATATGCTTATCAGTGAATTTTGTATTAAATAAAAAATAGCTTATTGCTTTTATGCATGCTGATGGTTCTGAATTAAGTTTTCTTTAGGTTTTTAATTCTTAGTCCTGTAAAACATGGCATCATTTTTTTTTGTTTGGAATCAGTTTCACCTGACTGTCTTATAAATAGCCACATCCTTTTGTTTTATCCTTCAATACAAGCTCAACATCTTCAGAAAAGAGCTCTCTAACCAAAGTTTGGGATGTTTTTTTTCTGAGCCTGGTGGTCTGAGAAAGTCTAGCTTTAAGAACTCAGAAAAGTCAACTGAAGTGCATTGCTATGTCCTTTTCTGCACGAGGACTGAAAAATCTGCCTTTTCTGTTCAGTGGGGAATGAGAACTGTGGATTGGTAAGGTTCCTCTGCATTCCTCCGTTGCTTTTTTATGTAAAGTGTTGCTGAGGGGGCTTGTGCTACTTAGTAGCAGCCACAGTCCTCCTGGAGAGAGCGTCCCTGCAGGAACAGCCTTTCCAAGGGCACGGACGGGCTTCCCGGGGCAACGGGTGATACCAGCCAGGTAGCAGCTTCTTCTGCTACAGGTGATTCCAGCTCTTGTGATTCAGCTCTTGTGAGATCAGCTCTGGTGGTATCACCCAAGGCGACGCGGGGAAAAAGAGACCGGAGTGTCATATGGCGGTTCCACGGAAGTAGCTTCTTTATTGCTGGGCCACCCTGACAAGTCAGAGGTCTGGAGCAGAGTTCCCGCAAAGGGAGGTCCCGGACGCCACCGCGGCCGTATTTATGGGGAAAGCAGGGGTGGGGTGGAAACCAACTGGCCAACAGGGTGCAGGGGATTTACATAAAGAAACAAGGCATGCTGGGTTTTGCTGGGTTTCTCGCCGTAACCCAAAGGTGAGTTGCTTATCTCTGAGTCCTCCAGGGAAGTGCAAAGAGTTCCTGCCTTAGGGGCTGACAGCTTTCTTCAATAAAGTATCAGAAAAACATGATTGTATGATTAGTTTAATGTATTTCTGTTAATGTAATATTTCAAATAAACCAACTTGAAAATTACAATAGCCTTTCTCATTTTTTAAATTACAGTTAAAATAAAGAGCTTATATACCTTTTGAAATCTTAACATAGGCAGTTTTGTTTACTGCAGTCTTGGAAGGGATCCTGGGCAAAGAGAGGATTTGCTCTATGTTCTGTTCTTAAATCTGTGTAACCTTTTGTGTCTAATATTTGTTGCTTTCCTTCTCCCAGATGCCCACATTGCTGTTGAAATGCATGAAGTTACCTACAGCATGTCTCATTTTTGCCTTTTTTCTATCTCTTATCTCTCCTTCTGCTTTTCAGTGTACACAATTCTGTCTAAGGTGCACTCTGATCGGAATGTATACCCTTCTGCTGGAGTTCTGTTTGTTCATGTTTTGGAGAGAGAGTACTTTAAGGGGGAATTTCCTCCTTACCCAAAGCCTGGTATGAGATGCTAAGATCTTCCATATTATATACAAATACAGAAAAAATATTGTTTTAAAAAAACTGAAGTCTATTTAGCATACGTTATAGTTCAACGTATAAGATAAACAGGACAGGTTTTAGTTTCTGTTGAAATATCTTCAAATGAAATAAAATGCGTAGTCCTACACTTTTAAAATAATCTAGTTTGTGATCATTTGTAAAAAGGTGCATATAATTGTGTATTGTGAAAAAATGTACTTAATTTGGGAAGGTGTAATAAGACATTATATATATCTGATATTAAGAAGTGTTCCTTCACTTTTGCATTAAATATGAAATAGTGGAAATTTAATAATTGTCTGTTAAAAATGCTATTTATCTGATCACTGTTTCAGACATAATAGGTATCAGGCTATATGAAGGAGCAATTTGAAAGCGTATAATAAACATAAGACAAGATAGAAGATTCAGTCAAATATGAGACTTCATAATACTGGTTTTGATGTAGTCTAAAGCTAAAAGACTGGTCACCAGTGGTTAGGATATGTGTGAGCGATGTGGTAGGTGGGAAGAGAGAGCGCATTCAGACACATGCTTATCAACAATAAAAAGGAATAAATGTATCCAATTTATATAAATTTGACGATTTTCCTAGAAGAGTAGGAAAAACCTGTGTACAGTGCACACATAATCAAAGCCTGTTTCGTTAATAAACTTTTGAATTGATTTGAGAGTGCTATTACTAAGACTTACTTAAAAAATAAGCTTCTGTTAGCATTGGTTAAATTTTGGGTAAACCCAAATGTTTTGCAAATTTCTTCTCTTTGAAAAATGGATACCGGAGTCTTCATTTATGTTATGTCCTGGTGACTGGCAGAGTGAAGTTGGCCTCTGTCCCAGTTTTCTCCCAGTTTTGGCACATAGGTGGAAGAAACTTGGAAATTTTGCTAATGATGGATTGTCTTACAGCTGCAGCCTCTTGACATTTGTGTGATTCCAAGGCAATAGGAATCTGGTTTGAGATCCTGTTGAAATTGCTGTTCCCATAGACAATTGTGATTATATGAGCAAGTCACTGTGAGGTCAGGTTTTGTCATGATCCTTTTATTTTTGTCTGCTGAGCTGTGCCATTACCATGGCCTACCTTGACAAAGGAAGGGCAAACCAGAATGTCTCACAGGTGGCTCTCAGAATTTTGCCCAAATCATTTGTGGTGCTGGGAGTTTGGTTAGAGCAGGATGCTAAGAATGCCAAGTTGTGGGTTCAAGCTCTGTACAGGCCATTCACTTAAGAGTTGGACTCCATGATCCTTGTGGGTCCCTTCCAACTCAGAATATTCTGTCATTCTGAATGCAATAGATTAGATTACTGGGATGTCCTGAGAGAATTGTGAGGGAGGTTGTGTTACACCCAAGTACTGATTTGGTCTGGTTCTAGTTCATTTTACTGAACCAGATGTGTAAATGCATACCTGAAGAAAGACTAGTTACCCTTGGGCAACACGTCTCAGTCTCTTTGTCCCTCTCTGGAGATGAGAGCTGTTCATTCTTCACTGGGCTTGGTTTCTGCCTTCTGTGCCAGCCTGCTTGTTATCTTTCATCACTTGTCCTGCAATGCTGTTGCCATCTCAAAGCCGAGTTGGAGCGCAGGGCAGAGGTGCCTGTGCAGGGTCAGAATGGATTTGACTTGAGTTCTATGCCTCAGCTGGACACTCCCTCAGTGGTGAGGATTTGGTAGTGTTCAGGCATGATTTCATTTACAAAAGCTAAAATAAACTGAAGTCAAATCCAGACATTTCTAAGAGTATCAATAAGAACCACAAGAACTGATGTACTGGTTTGACTTGAGGGGCTTTTACAGATTTCAGCTGGACCACTGTATTTGGTAGCCATCAGTGGATCCAGTTCACAGGAGTGTCTGATCCTTTTTTGAATTAATTTGTTCTCTAAATTAAAATGACTGCCAGGCTGTTAGTGCCAAAGACCTGTATGTGTATCCTAATGCTAACAGAAGCTTTCAGGCATTATTGATTACACAGCCACTCTTTACTGTACATTGAATACCTGGATCCATCATTAAAAACATAAATAAAAGTAGGTTGGGAGGGGAATTTTAAAGGACTGAAACCTTTGTGCTTTTGTCTGTAAGGAGGTTAGATGCTTCAATTTGAGGTAGAACTGAGCTCGAAAAATCAGGCCCACTAGTTACTGAACATGAGCACTCAGTCAGCCAAGACTCTAGGAGGTACCAGTACATTACCTCTGCATTTGGTTACACTTTCCAGGTAGGAATTTCTTAAAACCTCTAAGTGCTAAGTAATAGTTCATTTATTTCTGATATGGTAAAGGTTAGCAAATTTTAATTGTTTTTTTCTTTTTAGAAAGGTTCAGGAAACAAGTGAAAGCAGAATAAGACTTCCTAGTTGAAAAATTAAAACCAAAGCATTTAGCATTTTCTTGTAAATATTCTAATATAATTTTTCTTATCTAGGTGAAATAAGTAATGATCCTATAACATTTAATACCAATTTAATGGGTTACCCTGACAGACCTGGATGGCTGCGCTATATCCAAAGGACACCATACAGTGATGGAGTGCTGTATGGCTCACCAACTGTAGAAAATGTGGGCAAGCCAACCATCATTGAGGTATTTGCTTTCAAAAGTTCAAAAATACGTATTTTGGTTCAGACCTGTCAACACTTTCCCCCTTATTTTTGAATAGTTACTTACAATATTAAAAAGATTATAAGGCATGGACACAGACTTGTGATATTAACATTTTCTCATAGACATCATTTTATCCTCCTTTGAGAGAAAGCCAGATTGTTTGACATTTCATGTTTTACTTAAAAGGTACAACTAATAAGTAGCAGTAACTAGTTAGCTGCATGCAGTATCTTCTCACTTTTGCCTTTGAACTTTCTAAGAGGCATTTAATTTCAGTAAATTATGACTATATTAAATTTTTGTTCAAAATACAGAGCAAAAAACCTTTGTAAACAACTGTACTTGAAGAATAACTGAATTTGGAACTTTGTAACATTCAGCCTAAATATGGGCCAAACTTTTCCCCATTGGATAAGAGTGTTCAGTCAATAAACAGTTGTGGGGGTTTTGGGGGTTTTTTGTTTGGTTTTGGGGTTTTTTGGGGGGTGGTGGTTTTTTTGGTGGTTGTTGTTGATTAGTTTGGTTTTTTCTTCAATTATTTTTCATCAAATATTCTCCTGTTCATTATTTATGTTTATTGATAGGTTTTATTTTAGTCAGCAGTTTTGTGAATTTAGTTCTTATGAGTGGAACAATGAGAAAACTGTATTTTTGAGAGTTAGCTATTCAAATGTCTAAAAGCACTAATTATTCATTGAGCAGCCATTTAAAGGGAAAAGGGACAATATTTTCTACCATGTATTTCATAGACAGCAGACTGAATCAGACACTGTGTGGTTCACAATGTTAAGAAATCTGCACATTAACTTGCTCCAGCCATTTCACTGCTTCAGCAGTGTATTTGTCTTAAACCCTTCATGATATTTTTTTCTAAATTGCATTTGATGTAGTTTTTTCCCTCAAAAATGACAGCTCTGAATGTTAAGTTATACTGCAGATAGTTTCACCCATGCTTAATTTTGTATACATGATTCTGTTTTGATTTCAGCAGGACTAGTAGCATCTGAGAATTGATCATGTGCAGAAGTTCTTGCAGGCTTTGCTTAGTTTCATTATTTAAAATTGCCAGGTTTTAAATGGCATGTGCTTTTAGATTCTAGGATCTATATCGAGACCTGCATTCTAAGCATGACCCCAGGCCATATTTGAAGTAAATTTTGCCTAGCATACAAATTAATTCCTTGCAGTTCCAGTCTTAGATGTGGCTTTTGAATTAATTCTGTGGTACATGAGGAGGGCAGATGGCATTTCATCCTCTTCCCAGTGCCCTGTGAGAGGAGTGATTGCATATTCCTGGCCTGAATATAACTTCCATCATGTCATAATTCCTGAGGGGATGTCATGGGGAGGTCAGTTAACTGGAGGAGACCTCATGATTAGAATAGCCTAGCATTATGCATAGCACTGCAGTAGAGCAGGTAACATTCTTGAGCTCAAGCTCCTTTGAAAGCTGTGCAAAGACAGTCTGTGTTTGAATAAATGTTCAGGACAAAGGCAATCTCTGCTGTTCCTTGGTGTGGTGCATGGGCTACGCTGGCAGCTCCCACTGCTGGAGTGCAGGCTCACAGTGGGTACTGCCCTGCTCCTGTAGAGAGCTTGTATAACCAGGGAGTTTGATTTTCTGAGTACTAATGGTTCAACTGCTGTTGAAACAATCCTTTGAAAAATTAACAGAATTAGGACTGGAGAAATCTCAAATTTATTTTCTGTTAGTTTTATAATGAAATTGTAACATCAAACGAGATCTGATTGTGTTGGGTAAGCTTTTCCCTTCCCACTTAAACAAACCATCAGTAGATACTCCACAGCATTTTTCCTTTTCATTCACATCCTTTAAAAGAAGTGCAACATCGGTTATTTTTATTTATTTAATAGTCAGTGTCACAGTAGTTTGTGGCTCTGTTTCCTGAGAAGCAACATAGTTCTGTCACTATTGTCACTCCTCTGCCTCTCCTTTGTTCTTGAAATGAGTGAAGTCTAAAATTAGAAAGAAAATTCGTCTTTTCAGTTTGTTTCATGAAAGATTTATCACCTTGCAGGGAAAAAAAAGGTAGAGAAAATAACATGTAATTATACTGATATCCAGCCTCGTTCTGTATTTCTCATGAATGAGCACTTAATCGTAGTACAACCTTGGAGTACAGTCACCACTGAGAAGTAACCACTTGCATGCATTTCAGGTATCTTAGATATTTAAACTTTTAGATTAGTATCCTTGCATATTTTATTCATGAAGGTGTATGTATCTAAAAATAAGAGTCACAAATGTTGCATCTACCTCCTAATTTTCACTTCCCCTACAGTCCAGGATTTTTTAAAAAACTACTTGTGTTGGGGCATTATTTTGAATCCATTCATGGAATGAGACTTCACTGGGGCTAAAGCTAAAACTAAACGCCAGTCCCAAAGATGAGAATTCCTGGCATCCCACTTTTTCGTTTAAAAAAACCTCTCCATGTAGTTTATTTCCTAGGAGCTATCGATGAATTTAGATCTTACAGTATTGATGGAGGGGGGTTGGAGGCTGCACAGGGAAATGGAGAAACCACTCTTTCCTTATGGTGGTTCTTAAAGATAACAGAAGAGAAAGAATACACATGTATGGCAGAACACTTCTGTCAGGACCAAAATATATTATTTTCGCATATATCCCTTCAATAATTGTATTTGGCTATAGAGTGGTCAAGAAAATTCCAATATCCCGACTTGAAGGTAGTACTGCAATAAATAAATTGACCTTACCTTTCAAATTTTGTATTAGTGAATGAATGTTTATACATTCAAAATAAGGAGGCAAAGCACTTAAAAACTGATGAGTATTTCTAAGTTATCAATTTAGCTTTCACTGATTTTTGATTTATATAATTTTAATTTTTCAGTGTTCTGTAATCCAATCTTTTTCACTCTAGATCACTGCGTATAACAGGCGTACCTTTGAAACAGCAAGACACAATTTGATCATTAATATAATGTCAGCAGAAGGTATGTACAGGACATAGCTGGTTGTGTTTTGAACTGAATAAGCAAAACCATCTTATGGGTTCCTGCTTTTGAAGATAAATACTGTAAAATAGTTGTCTGGTGTTCAAGCCAAATGCAGGGGCACAGGGGAGAACTAAGAGAATTTTTCCTGCTTTAATTAATTTTGGTTTTTTAATACAGATTATTTCTGTTACTCAGGACTGTTTTTCTACACTCACAGAAAAATGTTTGCATCTTTGTTTTTCATTAAACTGTTTTTAATTTGAAATTTCCCCTGTCTTTTTAAATGGACCTTACATGAAGGATTTCACTGTCTTTGTGCATATTGTTTAGTTTTCTTAGTTCTGCATCTTCCTTATGCAACGAACAATTGTGTAGGCAGAATCAGAAAACAACAGGCTATGGCATATATGGACATTTGAACCTTAAAATTAGTTCTTTTTATCACATTTACCTATTTACATTCTGGAGTGTCGCAGAGTAGAATCCATTGTTGCTGCAGATCTGTTTAGACCCCCAAATTAGCATGAATATAATTATATCTGTTTAATGAAGTTTTACCAGCTGAGACTCTTCCTGTAGTTTGCTTCTTCATCTCCCAGTTGTTTTATAAATAACTGAAGGTTTTCAGCTCAAGTAGCAGCTAATGGTACTCACTATTGAATTAAACATAATCACATTAGGTTCAAAATGAGCTAATTCAAACACAAGATTTTTGGAAAGGTGTATCAATCTTAAAGTAGTATTACATTAATCATTACTCCAGATATTTTGGAGATTTATTTTTGGATTTATGGAGCCTTTGTTTAATGCAATGCTCTTTTTTATCACATGTAGATTTTCCTTTACCATATCAAGCGGAATTCTTCATAAGGAATATGAATGTAGAAGAAATGTTAGCAAGTGAAGTTCTTGGTGACTTCCTCGGAGCAGTGAAAAATGTATGGCAGCCAGAACGCTTGAATGCTATAAACATTACTTCAGCCCTTGACAGGGGAGGGAGAGTTCCACTTCCTATTAATGACATGAAAGAGGGGTAAGCATATGTCAGTATGATGTTTTTGCTTCACTTTTTTTTTTCTTACTGAAAAGCCTAATATTTGCAAGTTTTCTAGAAACTTTGCAATTGCTGTTTTATATTTTGGAATTAGATATGAAAAGTTTACTCAGGTTCTGAGCCCCAGTTATAATACGGGGGTTTTGTGTTAGATACCACTAAAACAGGGCACAGTTCCTATATATTGTTGTTATAATCCGAGGAATACTAATAAATTCCATTAATTATAAACCAATTGGTAGTAAATATGGTTTTTTTGTAATCCCAGTTTTACTTCTGAACAGTCATTTGGCATGCTTTTCAAGTTCCCAATTCATGAAACTCAAAATTCTGAAACAAGGTATGATAGAGCAGAGATTGCAGAGTCACTTCCATTTCTGAGAGTAGTTAGCATGTAACTGTGTAATTTTTAGCTGTACTCATACTGAGTTAGTTATGTGATTCAAGAGCACTGTTGACTTCCTTCTGAAAGTTGTGAGGTGTCTGGGGAGCTCAGGTTACTGAGTGTAAACTGTAGGAATGGACTATTTCCAGTTCTGATTTGTAACCATAAATACTGTTCTGAAATACTGTACTTGGAAACCAGTAAGGATTCAGTTTTTTCAAATATGGTTCTGATAGTGCTTTCCCTTGGTGAAAGTAAAGATGCTGAGTTATGTTTAGATAATTTTAGATACTTCGGAGTCAAATAGTATCTAAGAAAGGGGTGAAGGTTCAAAATATGAAGTGTGTGCAGAAAATACTGTTTTTTCACATCCCTTTTGTGTCTCTGGAGTTTTTGAGCACATTTAAAGACGGAAAGTGACTTCTGTACTAGCCAGAGTAATAGCAGAGTCACTTAATACAAGTGGCTACACTTTAAATATTTGGTAAGATAATGCCTACTGTGACAAGTGGCAACCAGGACCTAATTCCTGTTTCAGAATCCATTGGTACATTATTACCTGGTGCAGCAGACTGTATTTTACAGCAGTGTTGCATATATCTAAATATGCCAATGAATAATACAACTAGTGTAGTAGCTCTTACTTTATGTATGGTAATGCTAAATCAAGTATTAGGTTTACCTTCAGCTTTCAGTATTCTGAAGCAAATTTTGTTGTTAGTGCATAGCTACAGTATGAAATCTTTTAGGAGAAGCTGGGGGTTTAGCATGTGCATATCAGTATTAGGTTTAGCAATGACTAGTCATTGTGAATTTAATTTGAAAACATGGGAAGAAACTCTTTTAAAATACTGTGATGAGTAAGACTAAAGATTGCCTTAAGACAAAATGATGCTATTTTAATACAATTTTCAAAAGTAGTACTGATTTACTTACATGAGGAAGCCACACTTGGAGCTCTCTGACTTCACAGAAATTGACACCACTGATGGTAATGAAACATTTACATTAACAAGCAAACCAGAATATGTTGTAATAAGCAGCTAGGAAAATCCTTTTGATTTCAGTCTGTTACTTTTATGCTTAAAGAGAGAAAAGTATACTAGGAAGGAAAGTAGTTTTTAAAAGTAATTTCAATCTTTAAATAACAGCTGAATGCTACTGTGTACAGCAATAATGTTTGGAAGAGTACATCATTGTCCTTTAGGGATTTTTGAGACATCCTGCTGGTCTGTCACTCATCTCTTTCTGCAGCGTGTATGTGATGGTTGGGGCAGATGTTCCTTTCTCTTCGTGTTTACGAGAAGTGGAAAACCCACAAAATCAGCTGAGGTGCAGTCAAGAAATGGAGCCTGTAATAACCTGTGATAAAAAATTCCGTACTCAATTCCATATTGACTGGTGTAAAATCTCTCTGGTGAGTTATTTTATTATTGCTTAAAAGTGATGTTTGTAGAAGTGTAGGTAAGAGTTTTGCCAGTGTGGTCAGACAATGTTGCCAATTCCACTTTATTGTGACTGATATTTTTTTCCACCTAGCAGACACTCTTAAGATTGTGAAAGGATTTTGCTATGTAGGCTAAATTCTGTTAGAGTTGAGCCTCAGTGAAATTTGTATTTCTGTATTTGTTTTCACTAGCAGTAAGTTCTATAAATGGCCAGAGAACTCCAGGGCTTAAAAAACTAAAAGTAATGAGAGGTGTAGTTCATTAATTCAGAATGCTGATACTGCTGGTTACACTTGCTTCCCTAAAAAGTGTGTGCATATATATATATGGTTTCTCAGATGCTGGTTCTACACTGACCAGTTAATACTATGCTGTTAAAAAAATGTTTCTGAAAATTGTCTAAAACATATTTCATGTTAAAAATTAAACAGAAAAAGGAATGAAAGTAATGTTGACTAACGAAATAATAAATAGGAACATACTTCTCAGTCAAATGCAAGAAAAATGACAACCAAACACTAGAGTATTTGCCATGAAAGTAGAATAATTCCCAAAGAGGCTTTTTAAGGTTGGTTTTTTTTAGTTCCTGTAAGGAAAATCAAGGAATAATACAGTACTGGAAGAAAATGTTGCTGATAAATTTGAACAGTGATGGTGAAGGTATATAAAATAAACATAGATGGTTGTTGAGCTGCTTCAGACATTACCCCGGAGGAAGCTGAAAGGGAGGTACTAAATGCTTTTTATAATGGAAAAAACATGTTGAGTATAAGGAAAGGTATTCATATACAAAATTGATTGGATAACTTCCAGTCTTTTCTGCCTATACACTGTAAATTAGGAAAGCTTCTAGAAGGTTGGAAAATACTTGTTTCAAAAGAATACCCAGATTATTTGCTTTTAGTTGGCTTTCTGTTGAGAAATTGTAAAAGGCACAAGTGTACACAGCAATACTTAGCAGCACCTGAAAAATTGCAGAAGGCAGCTGATCTTAGGCAAGACAATGTCAAGTCTTCCATTTCCTTCTACAAGGAAGAAGTAGAACCAAGGTGGAGCAGCAAATGTCATTCCTTCTTGGTAAGGTTTTTGATTCTGTCTCACAAGCAAGCTCAGGAACATGGCCTAGATGAAGCCAGGAACTAGTGGAGAGCTGGTTGGTAGCCATAGTCATAGCAGAATTAATAATAATTCCTGGCTATTCCTCATTAATAGCTGGATGATTGAATGTGTTTATTAAATTAAATTTGTAGTTCCTCATGAAAGTGGAAGGATCTGCAGGTGCATTGAAGGACACAATAGAATTCAGAAAGGTCTTGAGAAATTGGAAAAACAGTCTTGGAAAACAGGATGAATTTTAAAAGGAGCAGCAGAGGGATAGTGCACTAATGCAAGAACAGTCAGCAGTGCCCATGCAGAAGGAAAAGCAGCTGGTTAGGAGTACTTCTTCAGAAAAAAATGCCTGGTAGTGGCAGTGGCTCATAAACTAATCATGAAGCAGCACTGGCATGCTGGTTTGAGAAAAGCAGAGATCACCCTGGGATGTACAGAAAGAACAGGCTTTCAGACAAGTGTTATTTTCTGCAGCAGCCTTAACACAACCTTCTCCAATTCCGCACTTGTTTTGGCCGTGTGCCACAGTAACAAACTGTCTTAGGGATGTTTACTGTTGCCAGCAGCATTTCTGCTGTAACCTGCTGCATCAAAGGGAGAAGGGAGCCAAGCTTCCCTCTTATCTAATCATAGTCTGCTTTTCACAAGGCAAGCTGAGAGACAGGAATTCTCCCCAGATCCTTGGGCTGGGAGGGAACTGAGCTCTATTTCCCATATCCACTGTGTAAACAAGTGATAGAAAATAGAGCCATCATATCCTTATCCTCACACTGTTTATGAGGTGGCATTGGCAGTTAGCACCAAATCAAAGAGTGGATTTAAGTTTGGGAGTCCCACCCTCTGCAACGATGGGCAATGTAATAAAAACTCCACTTGAAACTGCATTCTGACAGCTTGTTCTCGCACTGTGTATGGACCTCTGCCAGTCACATCAATAAGTACATATTTTTTGTCATTGTTAGGGTTTGAAATTAAGCTAAGCAGCCAGGTGGAACTTAGTGTACCTAACATAAAAGATACTCTGGAATTAATGAGCAGAGAATACATAAATTAATTTTTGTTTAACAAACACATATGTATATATATATGGGGGGGGGGGTGTGTGTGCGCATTTGAGGCTCAGCAGGATTTCTGGAATTCCATAAAAATCTCTTCACCTATTGCCTAAGTTGTAATACAGCATTTTATGACTTGAAGTGTAAATTATAAAGAAATGACCATCAGTTGCAAGATTCCTCAATGAACAGTCAGACAAAAGATCAAGCATGTAAGGAAATATATTTTATTTGTATTAATGATCTGGAGATTCATGATCTTAAAGCTAGCACTAATAAAAATTGACAGTAACATCTAACTGAAGATAACAAAAAACTCGATGCAGAAATTAAGTCATCTGGGAATGGCAGGCAAAAGCAATAGGAAATTTAGCAGCAAAACAGGTTTGGATTTCTAGGATCATTGGGTACAGACACACACAAAAAAATTGTGACCAGGAATGCAGGCTTTTGGAAGCTAGTTGGGACACAATGAGCTGTCCTCAGCATCTCACTTGATGCCTCTTGATTTTTTGAGCACTGGATGTAAAGCTCAATAGAAGGAGGAGGAGGAAGAAAATTGTAGATACGTGACTCTTCATTTTTGCCACCTTTATACAAGAGAGGACAGTATTGTTATTTAGGAAGACTAGTGAGAAATGGATTAATTAATCAAAAAGAAATCAGAATCAGTTAATTAGTTTGCACTAAAGATGTTTACTGAATTTGTACTCAAATACTGTTTGTGTGAGATATGCCTAAAATTAATCTGTAAAAGACATGGTATCTCTGGTAGGCAGAAAAGAGAGTAGTAATATTATAATATTACTTATCACACTGATCAGAAGCTTCATAAAATGTAAGGTTCTATTATTTAAACAAAAGTGGTTGGATGAAAATTTATAGAATTTTTCAAATGTGTAATATGGCTCTTTTTATATGTTATGGTTAGTTAAGTACCCAACTGTTTTTACATTCTGTTACTTTGTTATTTAATTGTCTTTTTTTTTTTTCCTTCTTTTTTTTTTCCTTGGTATCAGGTGGACAATACAAAACAAGTTTCCACCTTTCAGGAAGTGATTCGTGGAGAGGGAATATTACCTGATGGTGGAGAATACAAGCCACCTTCTGATACACTGAAAAGCAGAGACTATTACTCGGATTTCCTAATTACACTGGCAGTGCCCTCGGCAATAGCACTGGTGCTTTTTCTAATACTTGCCTATATCATGTGCTGCCGACGGGAAGGAGTGTGAGTACTTTAACATGCTAATAAGTAACTCTAGATTTTTCTAAGATTATAATGCATAGAAGGTTATTTGTTAGAATATCTCCATTCAGTTCATTATAAACATTTAAAACAGGCCAAAAGATATCTGCTTGTAATACTGAACTATTTTGCACTTAAGCACATGCACTAATGTCCAAGCAAGTGGATGTAGGGCCTTTAGTTGTTCTAGAAAGGGTTAAAATACTCAACATATGCACAAAACTCCCCAAAATCTCCACATGTGCACAGCTCTCCAAAATGCCCCCAGCAAATAAAATACTAATAAAGGATCATTGGTTCAGGCGAATATTAAGTAATTTCTAAAATGCTAACTTTCATAACATAAACCTTGGTTGAGGAGATTAACTGAATTTAGGCATATTATAAAAGAAAAACACATAAAAGGAAAGCAGCAAGTAACGTGATTTCTGCCATTTCTTACACAAACTACAATTTCATTTTGTCACAGAATTTATTTTAGCCAGAAGCTTGTTCTTTAACCTGCATTTTTCATCTCCCTGTGTGTGTGTCTGTGTGTATGTCTGTTACCACTATCACATCTCTCTACGTGCATTCATCAAGGCCTCATCATAAACCCAGTTGCAAATGCTGCCAAGTTGCGTTTAGCAATAACCTTGTCAGCATTTCTACATCATGTACTGTTTTCATCATCAGATAGATTAATGTTCCAACTATCAATGCTATTATTTAATTCATAAATTTTGTTTTGTTTTTAGGGAAAAGAGAAACATGCAAACACCAGAGTAAGTGTCTTCTTTCCTGTTATTTTTCTTTTACCATTTAATTTTCATTCTCAGTAGCTTGTCATGCTTCATACATGTGTGTCATAATCTTCTTTCATTCTCTCTGATTCATGGTTTAATTCATAGATGTGAAAGCTGCTTTTAAATCAGAGTCTTGGCAAGGATAGAAGACCAGAATAAAAAGGGTTTGACATTAAAGACTGTCAATTCAAAATAAAATAGTGCTCTTAGAATAAGTATGTTAATATGCAATCAATACTCCTGGTTATTGGACTTTCCAGCCTGTCTCTTAAAGGCTGAATATGAGAAGAAATATCCTGGAAGGTGCCCAGTGCCTATACTACGGAGCATTTTAAAATTAATTTACAAGCTTTTATGAATCTACCACAAGAATCAGGAGTTAACCAAAGCTTTAATTTTAACTGCAGCAAATAAATGGAACATGAGCCATAAACTGCACAGTCTTGAATCCTATGAAAAATATCTATTCAGACAGAAAAATCTAATGGAATAATTACTGCCTTAAAAATTAAATAAATCCAATATTTATTAATTTAACTATGCGAAGGTTGTAGTTGTTGCACTGTAGTCTGTAGCATGCATCAGTCCTTGTACTTTAAGAATAATAATTGCAAAAGTCTCTCCTTTTAGATAGAACACTTAAAATATGTATTCACTATTTTATCTCCTTCTGACACAGCATCCAGTTGGTCCACCACAGTGCTATCCAGAAATCAACCAAAGAGCTCCGGGACATGTCTAAGAACAGAGAGATCGCGTGGCCGCTTTCCACGCTGCCCGTGTTCCACCCCGTGACGGGCGAGATCGTGCCGCCCCTGCACACCGACAGCTACGACAACACCAGCATGCCTCTGATGCAGACACAGCAGTAAGTACTCACACTTGATCTTGGCTCTTAACGCTCACTGAGTTGCACAATCTAACTATAGATCCAGTGCTTGTCCTTGTCCAAAATGTGTTTATTATGGGAGGATTTGGTAATGGCTCTCTAGTTCAAGATTGCTCTGATGTTCGCATTTGCAGCAGAAAGAAAGGCCTTCTGTTATAAGATTAAATGGCTGGCTTTCAGTCTACAGGCTTGCAAGAAACTTGGCATGGAACAGTTAGATTTCTGCATGTTTTGGAGAAAAACTACTGTTGACAGAGGAATCAATTAAAATTGTTCTATTTTAGACACCCTGCCTCTTGACCTCTGTCTTTCGGCTTCTGGTATGAAACTACCACCAGGTTGGTGGTAGTTTCATACAGGAAATCCAGACTTCATAAGTGATTAGTCATGTACCTGTCACACCTGGTTTGTGTTTGAAATGTTGACATTGAACAGAAGAACATACTCCATTACACAGATAATAAATTCAGACTTGCCAAGAAAAACTCTCATAGCTCTCTCCTGTTTCCATTGTTGCCACTCTCTTTCCAAGACTGAAACCGGAAAAATAATTAATTCTGTTCTTAGAGTTCATTTATCAGTAACTTCGAGAAACTAGTGAGACATACCCAGTGCTTTGCACATGTTCTAATTCAGACAAGTCCATAGAGCTGTAGCAAAGAGGCATTTCTGGAGAGGTTTGGTTGAGGTACCTGGGGCTGAGCAGATCTGAGGCAGTGGTCTCAGAAGTGGCTGGCATTTTTCAGTGCTGTGCTGTAACACCAGCTCCAGCTGGTACCTCCTCTGCTGCCAGGCCTGCCTGGCTGGAGTGGTACTGGTTCCATGCCAGCTCTAACTCAGCCCTAATTTACACATGCTTGTCCTAAATTCCCTTCACAGTGGAGATCCATGCTGCAGGAGTGTTTTCTTCTCCCTGTCCCAAAGCTAAATTCTCCAGAAGGGACAGCTGTATAAATTATTGCTTGTACAAGTGCTGCAAAGTGCTCTGCCCCATTTTTTACAGCTTCTTCTCTATTCAGAATAGCAGTTTTTATGACTGGGATGCCAAATCCTGTACCAAAGGCTTTCTTGAGTTGTACATAGGGTATTTATCTGCTTCACCTACCTTGTAACCCTTAATTCCTTTCTGTAAAAACGTAAATATCTGGTAGCTGTTAAAATAGACATTTAAGCAGGGCACAAAAATGCAACTTTGCCTTGGTAAGTGAACTGGTCTGACACGTAGAAGTGGCTGACTGTTCATTCATTCCACAGCCAATAACTAAGTTGCAAATGCTGTCACCTTTGCTGTATTCATGGAATATGGAATAGTCATTTACAAAAACCAAACCTTGCTTAACTTCAGAAACCCGTGGTGACTCTTGCTACCTCTGGCATTTCACCAAGTCTGAGCCTTTGAATGTAGCTGACAAATGAAGTAATAAGAACTACTTTAACACTAATTGTCTTTATTTCATGGTCTTGGCTAACCTTTGGATATCTATGTTTGCATAGTGAAAAAAGATTATTGCTTCATAAGCAAAAGAGTGAAGTGTAAATACTCAGCTTTCATCATAATACACTTCAGACTTTGTATGGAAGCATTAAAGATACTAAATGTTTTTTTATAGGAACCTGCCACATCAGACTCAGATTCCACAGCAGCAGAGTGCAGGTCAGTACTCAGAAAATACTTTAATTATTAAGTGACCAGTGTGGAGGAACACTAGTCAAAATGAATACAGCCGGTGGACACTGGAAATAATTTTCAAATACAGTAAAGCATTACAGAATTGTCATTCTAGAATTTTTTTTTATATACATCAGTGAAAATTTTGGCACGGGATTGATTAAACAAGGGAGAAATGCTATGTTAGGACTCTGCCTGAGATGCTGGACTTTGGTTCAGCTAACTTAGAAACCTCATATAAATAATTTTCTGTTACAGGAAGCTACAGCCAGATTCCCAAATGCAGTTACATGGTTCCGATTCTGAGACTTGATAGGAAATCCAAATTTCTAATTCCCACCAATATTAGTTAAGCTTTGAAGAAGGAGCTCTTTATTGCTGTTACTAGACATAAAGAGTTGATACTGGGGCATCTGTGGTGAGGCACATCCATGCTTCAGGTTTCCTATGTCCTAGTCATCACTTTTACAGCATTCTCACAAATGGTCACGTACTGAGTGAGGTCAAGAATGACCCATCAGACTGTGGACCAAGGCTGACTGTCCTCTCTACTTAGCATCTCAGGTTTGAGAAAAACCTACAGCCGTAGCCATGTGAGAGGGGGTAAGGACCACACAGGGAAAAAGTAGAGGCCAAGTGTAATTTTTAAATATTCAAAGAGGTATTTAATCAAAACTCTAGAGAGATACATATGTTTTGAACATAATATGGGAACTACAGCTCCAAGTGGAAGATTTGTTTTAACTTAGGAGTTACATAAGCAACTCTTTCTTTTCATTGAAAATCCTTTCTCTTCATTACTGCTTTCGGGGATTAAAGGAGAATTTCGTATGACAACATTTCAAAGATTTGAGGCAAGTATATAATAGATGTTTCTGCCATGTGGGTTGTTTTGTTATGTGGAAATTAAAAACACCGGTATAAAAAGTCTGACAGCAGTTCTGGTAGCTTTGCTGTTTGTGTGCTTCATTGTATATATGCTGGAAATGGTGGGTGATCCTGGCAGTCAAAGCCTTGATCCAGAGCCTCTAGCACCAGTTTGGGTTGACATTTAGCACAGCTCTTCACACTCACTACTGCAGGTGTTTAGAAGGCAGAATAGAAGTGTCATACAGTCCTGCTCTTCTGCTGTGACTGTTTCATTACAAGAATTCCAGTCCGTCTTGCAGCAAATGAGATGCAAAATCAGCTGGTAATACTGTACAGTGACAGCAGTGAGGCATTTTTGCAAAGGTATGAAATACAAGCTAGCACCGGTCTATCACTTGTGAGTTGCACTGAAAAACTGCCCTAAAATTAGAACTTAAAAATTCTCCTGTGTCTGTATTTTCTGTAGGACATTATTTTTGTAGAATGCAACTGTTCTGTATTCATCACAGACCCTGCCTGTGACAAGCTCTCAGAAATCCAGGGGGCAGGTGGTGGAATGTATTTGGGACAGAGAGCATTTCCTCCTCTTCCCTTAGTTTATAATGACACCTTGCTTTGTAGCTCAGATGTGCAGGTGATCCTGCAAGCACTTCCATGACATGAAGGCATGTGCCTCTTGCAGCTTTTCTAAAAGGATATCCATAACTCCTGTTGCCAGATTTTTAGAAAGTTATGATTTAAAAGAAAATTCGGGCACTACTAAGGGTTTTTTAGTAGCATGAGTACAAACTTAGCAATCGATTTTATTGATCTGTTCAAGCAAGAAATTTACAGAAATAGAACACCTAAGGCTAAAAAACCTATAGAATGAGACATTCATTGTTAAATTTTCTTCTTTTCCTATAGAAAATTCCTAATAATCTACTCAGGGAATTTAACATATTATTGGTCACAGCTATGAATAAGAAATTTCTATTTTAAATCTTCAGTATACTATATTTAGTAATTTGAAGAGCAGGCCATGGATAATAACTGTTGTCCACTTCAGGAACTATCTGAATCCCCAGTAAGGAATAGTTTTCTTTTAACCTTATATAAAAAGGCAGACTTAATAGCTGACATAATGCTTGACTATTTCACAAAGTTAAAAGTTAATTGGGAAAGAATTGTGTGAAAGGTGACCACTGGCATCTAATGTTTATTACCCTGATGAAAATTGCTACTGGCTCCAGTATGAAAAGATACATTAGGTTTTATAATTGTCTCTCTGTCAATAGGCAGAATTCACAAGGACTGTTTAAGGTGCTGAGATGAAAAAGCTTATAGGGTATTCCTATAATGTAAAAGACCAAATATTGCATGTACACCACGTACCACCTTTTTTGTTTTGTGCCTCAGCCTCCCTATGAAGTCTGTTAGATCCCAAATAGAAAGATAAATTCCCAGTTAAACAATCTTTTCCCAGCCCTTTCCCTTTCCAGAAGAATGCTTTGTCATGTAGATGTGATCTTTTGATCCAGGTTGTACTTGTAGTGTTTCTCAAATGTGGTTGTTGATAAAGGAATAATAAATATTTATGTGCTGTGCTCACACTTGACAATTCAGTATTGTTGAAGCATCATGTGCCACTGATGGATTATATAAATTCTCATCTATTTGCAGGTAAATGGTATTCCTGAGGAAAGAAAACTAACAGAAGCAATGAATTTGTAATCAAAGAAGGCAGCAAATTGTGTCACTTCCTTGTTTGTTCTGGTCGACGCATGAGTCTTTCTGGTGTATATTGTGCATGCCCACAGTATTATGATGCTTTCAGTGCCAGGAGTACAATCACTTCCATATAACTGATGTACTGTATCCTTTTGTACTTTGGACATTTTTGACAATTTGTAAACACTGATAACTTTTTATATTTGTTACATTCAGAAAGTAATCTTCAATGTGTATATATATACGTATACATATATGTATATATATGTATACGTATATATATATGTATTAATAAATATCAAGCTTTATTCTGTCTTACGATCTCTCCTGAAAGTTTTGACAGGGAAATCAAAACTTCAGAGATTCAAAGGATTTCAGACTGTTAATGGGATGATATAATTGCCTAACATTTGCACAGGAAAAGCAGTAGTGTACAAGCATGAAAACTTGTGCAACACGATGAGGCTCAGAAATAGTATTGCACATATATTAGGTATTAATTTTTTAGAGATTACCAAATATAATGAGCAAAGTTATTTTTGAAAAATAAATAAAGAAATAACCCCCCAAAGAAAATAACTAAAACTACTCATGATAAAAATTGGATTTCTGTTCTTTTACCAGATATTTATGCTATTTGAAAACTTGTAAGCAATAAAGCATTTAAAATCTGTCCATTCATTCATCTGGTTACGTTAGAAGAAACTGTTACAAACTATTGTAGGCAAAAATTAATGTCTGTAAGTAAACAAGGGTTTAATTTGGTAGAGTATACCTGGATTAACTCTTTAAAAACACTCTTTAACATTGTTTTGGTGATATTCCCAATAAACAGCCCCGGTGCTGTTTATTTTTTATATCCTCCACATCTTTTTCTTTTTGAAGCCCAAACTGTTGCAGGAGAACTAGGTATCCAGTAAACCAGGGATTATATTTTCACATCTTAAAAAGGACTTAATTAAAGGCATATTTTGCTGGGAGGTGGTTTCTTTGAGAGGCATTTGTCCATGCAGCTGAAAGCTTAATAATATATGGACTTTGCTAAAAGGATCTGAACTGGGGTTTCCATGTCTTTCAATAGACAACTGTAATTCATCTACTGACACCTTTCACCAGATTTTAAATGAATTTCTGATGCTTCTTTAAATCTTCAAATGCAGCATAACACAGGACATCAGGGGCTGCAGCTGTAACAGCTGACACCAACAGTTGGGGTTTTACCTCAAAGCACTGTATTGTTTTAAGCTGACACTTACGCTTTGTCTTTTTTCTGTAATATTTTCTCTTTCAGAAGCTGTATGTTCATCAGGACATTGCATTGTAAGCAGAAAACTGCGTCTGCTTTAAAATTGCTAAATGCTGGCTACATTTCCTTAGCTGAGGTTCCTGAAGTCTCTGCTAAGAGAAATTTGAGTAATTTTGGAATTTAAGACTGAGGATAAAAGGAATCTGTAAAATGAGGTCCTTTTGTAAAAAGACCAAAGTAGTTGCTCTCGGTTTTCTGGGTTTTGGTTTGTTTTTGTTTTTCTCGTTTTACAGTTATGACCCCGTTCTGTCAAAACACTTTAATTTACATTAATCTTTAAGCATCAATGACACGTTTGTGGGCTCTGTCCTGAGTGCAGGATCTCGGCAGACAGAACAAGTCCTGAGCTGCTTTTTAGATTAATTTTGTGCAACAAGTACGATAACTATGGCAGCAAAGTTTATAAGCAGTGCTCAGTATGTGGTACCTACTTGTGTACTGTCAGACCTTTAGTATCAGCTTACAAAGCTGCCCTGCAAGCTCAGCACAGCCCACAGGATGTGGCAGCAAATCCTGCTGGTGGTTGTTAGACCAGGAGAGGTAGCTCAAGGTACAGGCATTCAAGTTGAGAAATTACAGGCAGTTCCTGGAACAGGTGGAATAAAGAGCCATTCCTACTCACTTTACAAGTGGCATCCATCACACCTTCCTACCTCATCCAAAAGATACCAGGGAAGAGACTTCACCAGTCAATCAGCCTCCTCAGACACCCCCTCTTCTTTCCAGCAGCTGGGATAGTTATCAGTGAAAAGTGAATTACAAAACTGCACACTGAGGTTATAGTAAATTAAATATTTTCATCTTTTACCCAAGCTGTAAAAAAATTCAAGTACAATCAGCATTTGGCTTCTATTAGTTTATACTACTGTTTTCAAATGTATCAGCTGTCAGTGTTTTGAAACCGAAATGAATGGAATGGATTTTAAATAATGATTTTTAATGCAACATAAGATTAAACTTTGTAAATAGTACTGGGTGTGGATCATAGCAATTTCTGATAACTCCAGGATGACGTGACAATGACAATCAAAGGATCTACCAGTTGAGCTGCTCCTACCTTATTTGTATTAATGTAACAGTGCCAGTATATTTAAGGAAATAAACTGTTACATACATGCATAAAGAATCAGTTTGTAGCAGCGGAGGCTCCACCTATTTTGGAAAGAATCTAATGATGTGGGTCACTCCGGTATTAAGAATACCTGAACTATTTTATGATTGAAAGCTTCATTTATCTGAGGTAAGTTTAATAACAAATTATTTATTTTTACTTATTAAAAAAATTATTCTGAAAGCATAGATTTATAAAGCTGGTTGAAGACACTTAATGGCTAAAGAATTAGTAATAATTAAGACAGTAAGTTCACAGCCTCTTTTAACATTACATGATGGCAATATGAATTGATATTGTGTTAAGTTGCAACCAAATTAAATAGAAAGCCCTACAGATGTCTTTGTACATGCGTGAAATGTATAATCTAATAAAATGGAAAACACAAAGTAGCGGCAGTGTTGCCTGGTTATTTTACAAAAGGGTGCCTGAACAACATTGTTACAGCTTTTAATGTTACAGACACAATACTGCATGGTCGGGTCTGAGAACTCGGGTGGAGCTAATGGTGCAGGGTTTGTTTAGCTGGGGATGATGCCTAAATAGATGTTCTGACTGGAAAGGATGGAGAGGATTTGCAGCACTTAATGTCTAATGCGGGCACCTGAACTATGTCTCTCCCTGATTATAAAATCAGGATCACAGAATCACAGAATATGCTGAGTTGGAAGGGACTCATCGTGTCCAGCTCCTAGCCTTGCAGAGGACCATCCCCAAGGGTCACACCACATGCCCAAGAGCATTGTCCAAACGCTTCTTGAACTCCGGCAGCCTTGGTGCTGTGACTGCTTCCCCAGGGGAGACTGTTCAACCACCCTCTGTGTGAAGAACCTTTTCCTGATAGCCAGTGTGAACTTCCTGACACAACTTTAGGCCATTTCCTTATGTCTTGTCACTGGTCACAAGATTAAAGAGACTGGTACTTCCTTTGCTTAATGAGCCCCTTCTCTTGAGAGTTGCATTTAAGTAGCTGAAGTAGAATCTAATTTCCTTAACTCAGGCAAGTCTTAAAGTTGGGTTTGGTTTCTTGATGTTGCCAGACCAAAGAAAAGCCGAGTCAGTTCCTCTGCTTTCCTGCAGAGCTCTGCTGCAGAGTTCTGGCAGGGAAAAGCATCCGACGCCTCCGCTTTGGAGTTCTGCTGAGGGCCCCCGAGCTCTGGGCTGGCTTTGGCTACTGGAGCTGTAATTTCACCAGAGCAGGGACAGTGTGATTTACTGAGAGCACTCTTCCTGCATTGCATCTGCCTTAGTTTGTGATACAGTGAACCGCAGCGCAGCTAGAGTCGAGCAATAGAAAGTTTTTACTTAAATGATGCTGCTCCCATTACAAAAATAAGCATCCACAGCACGTTTATTTAATGTTTAAATTACTTCGTATTTTTACATAACCTGAAAAGAAAATATATTTATCCCACATACAGTAATAGTAAACAAGTGCATTATTTCAAACATTAAAAATAAATCTTTTAACCAAGTCTGTACAACAGATAAATAGAATTATATCTACAATACTTAAGTTGTGAAGAACAAAACAAAAATTATCCCTCAAGCTCACAGTTCCCTGTTGCTCGTAATACTGGCATAGATGAAGGTTATGCTTGCTATCCCCCACTACGGTGTCCACCTACACCCTTTCCTTCAGTCAATCAAATGTATTGATCGAGGAGGTTAAATTCCCAAGCACTGGAAGTAATATGCACACAGAACAAAAAAGCTGAGTATCTTTCCAGTATCTTGAAAACAGCTGGCACTCTTAGTAAAATTGCTGAATCTGGGGGAAGTGAATGATTTCTTTTTTTGTTTTTATGATGAATGACTGGTCATTCTTTAAAACTGTTCTCCACCACACAAAAAAATAAAAATTGAAGTAATTCTTTTCACAAATTTGTTTTGCATTCATTCATGGCTGCGAGATTGAATTCAATGTTTTACCTGGGATAAGAACAAAAACATGCATGTGACAATATATATGGTACAAATTTGGATTCATGTTGTTTATAATCACACATAATTGCACATATGCTTGGAAAATAATATTGCGCTCATGTTTTTGACTGCTAACAAATAATCAGGAGAAGAATAAAATGAAGAAGCAACTAAAGGTCAAACTATCACTTGAACCAAACCCACAACCAACCAAGAAATGTCCGTAACTTCACTGATGAGTAGAATGTAAACAACAGCTTGTCACTGCCACACTGAAGGGCTATTTCTTTCAATTATAGGGTTTTTGCTAATGGAAAGATTTAGTAAGAAAGACCGGGCACTGCTGAAAAGGATGGGAAAAAAGTTTTCTCCAAACAGCTCCAATCTCATTTCACTTGTAATTCTGAGACTCAACCATCTGCATACAACAAAGCTGACCACTCAATCCCTCCTCCTCATGATACCAACAGACTAACTTGCATCCTTTTAAATGAAAATATTATTACAGCATAGAATATGGCACCAGTTCCCTTATAAGACCTAATTCAATGCTAAAGGCACCACTACAAACACAGGGAAATGGTCAAAGATCACCATTCCCCTAAGATGTGATGGAGTGGATATGATGGGATTCCCTCTGACTGAAAAAGGTTGGAGGGTCTTTCAAAAATTTTCCATCTTGAACTGAATCTCTGAAAATTATGCATTTGTTTGTTCACTGGGGTTGCACACAGAACTACATACACTTAAATGAATTAGTGGAAAATTTATGAAAAACCAAACAATTTTAGAAAAAAACCCAGATTTTCTTCATAAAAAAATTTCATCTCAGAATTCACCATATTTGCTGAACACATCTTAAATTTCTAAAAAAAACCTCATAAATATTATGTAAACTTGTATATAATCTTCAATCACTGAATTGATGATTACTTTTTACTTCCACGTATAAAGGGTTTCATGTAACACGTACTACTACTTCCACCCAAAGCACTAATTTCTAACCAGCAATTACCGCTTTGTCCAGAGCAACGCCCTGGTTTCAGTGGATCAGCTGCGGGCAGCGGCTCCGAAGGCTCCAGGGTGCTGGGTTTGCTCCTTGCCGAGGATGGCAGCGCGTGTCCCGCGTCGCCGAGCGCTGGAACAGCCCCTCGCCGCCGGCTCACCCAGCGCCGGCTGCGCTCCGTGATAGGCCATGATACTGCTCAACCACTTCACTTCCTCGTGTCTCGTCTCAACAGATATGTAAACAGAAACAAACATCCAGTAGAAAAGACTCATTTTCACATGCAATTCTGTACAGTGCACTCTCGTTTCTCAGATTATTTGAGAAGGCTATTTCCACACAAAATATGTACATTTCCACTATATACATTTTCCACACGCTTAATTTAAATGTCTTCTTGTACCTCCAGTTGAGAATTTTTGTTCAGGCAGACACAAAGTAAACCTGAAGAAAGTTTCCAAGTTAATGCCTTGACTGATCTTGCATTGCTGAGAAGAAGTGTAGTCCAGAAAAAAATCCAGCTATGCATAGCAACCTTTTCAGCAGAGTTGAGTTATCTTTAGGAACCACAATCTGTGCTAGATCATTAGTGATCTGAGAAATCTCATGTGCCACGCACACAAATATGAAAGTGCTGACAAGAACATTAAACATTGGATATCCAGGAATGAGCACCAAGATCCCTTTTGTGTCTGCTGCCAGCCAAATATGGTATTGGCAAATGAAAAGCTAAAAAAAAAAAAAAAAAAGTGTTTAACAGTACTTATATATGTAAATATTTTACTAATCCAAAACCATATAATTACTATTGCATCAACTGACACACTTCTGCTTAAGTAAGAAGCTGTTTTCCACAGCTCTCTGCTACAAAACAAAACTATGAGGTTGTTAAATCACAAAGTGAAATGGGTTTGCTTGGCCCTTAACCAAATAGGGAACATAGGCTCGGGAACATTGGATACATTCCATCAGAGCAGGGAAGAATCTGCCTCCCTCAGTTACTGTCTCTGGTGAGGGTCTGAACTGACATGCCTGCAAATAAGAGAGAATGCTTCACCTGCTGATGAATGCACTCCAGCTCCCTGGAGCACCTAAAGTTCACCAGGAATTGGAAGAGCGAAATGTGACCCTTAAAAAACACACCAAATCCTGTATTCCAGATACACTGTATTGCAATGAGTTTCTCCTATATTTTAGCAATACAATAAAATCTCATATTTAGTATCACTGAACAGCGAATAAAATGGGAAGCAAGATAATTCCTGCTGTTTCAAAATATACACTCAATGGAACAAGGTAACATTTGCATTAAGAAGGGGTTTATTTGTAATGGTACTTTATTAGTCACAAAAAGCTTTCTAGGGCAAACACGTTTATAAGTGTACTTACACTAGTAAGTATAATTCATGCAAATTCTTCACCTGGCCTAAACTTTCATCTTCCAACTGCATACACCTCACAGCATACTCCAACATTTAATCCCCACTCACAACCTTAAATCACCCCATCCCCTAAAACAGCACAAGAATTGAGCTTGGTACTGTGAGACTGCTATTTCAGCCATGATTTTTAAGAGCAACAAAAACTGTAATGCTAAATAAAAGAGGTCAAACACAGCAGCATGGTACTTAGTAAGCCAAGAAATGTTTTCTCTATTTATGTGTTATATTCCAATCTAGACAATTACAGCGCCTTACATTTCTAAGTTTTAATTCACTGTACTTTTGGCCATTCTACTTACCTCTAAAGAAATTTTGCCAAACCAGGCGAAGAACGAGCTATACACAGATCGGACATATCCGGGAATGTTCCTGATTAGGATGAAAGCTAAAATCTTTGTTTTTTAAAAAAAAAAAAGTTAAAACAAAAAAGTGACTGTGGATGACAAGCTGATTACAAACACATAAAAGGTGTATCCATTTTCACTGGACTAAGTGCATCATGCATTAAAATTTCTTCAAAAGCTAATAAAAATATAAACCAAAGAAAAATCCATGCACTTTATACTTAATATAGTTGGTATTGAAAATAAAAATATTTTACACATATTCTTACAGCATAGCAAGTCACATATATATCTCCAGTAGAATCATGGCCTTGATGCTGACAGATGTTACTATATGCTTACTCGGCATGGTCACAAAACATGTTACACCATGCCAGCATAAAATGAAGGTGGCCACAAATCTGAGTTAACCCCCAATTTTTGAGGAAAGGGTGTCAAGATGGACAAATTAATATTAAAAAATTATGTCCCACATGCTGCCCCTCCAAGAGAGCAGGACAAATTAACGAGAAAAGAAACAGGGCACAGAATGAGACAGCTGGGGTATAGCGGGGCAGAGGACACAGCAGGAAGAAAATCTAAGTTTAAGAAAACCACAGTCATGGCTCTGTGGCCCATCTGTTCTCTGCCTGAAAGCGACTAGAGGGCCCCAAAAGCTGCTCCTTACACTAATACCTCCCAAACACTCATGCTTTTCTACACCTTCCTTCTCTTCCACAGCTTTCTTCTTTTCCACTGCTATGCAAATAGTCAAAAGTTGGGTTTGGACTTAAAGGGTGCATATGAAACCTATGCTAAGGACACCCAGATAAATCAAAAGCACAATCACAGTGGGCAATTTCAGTGCTTAAAGGCAATGAAAAACTGACCAATGTTGTTAAACTCTTTTTCACTTTCAGACATGGGAATGAAGCTCAATATCTGACATTTCATGCTAAAGCACAAATATATTTTAAAACAATTTTTAAAAAGCCCAAATAAGAACAGACTAGATTCTATCACTGTACTCAAAAGGACTAATAATTACCTGCACCACAGAAACAGAAGGATGTAGCTCATTGCACTCTGTCTTGTTTTTACAGCTACTAGCCCAAATGGAGTAGGTCTAAAAGATAATAAAAAATTAGTCTGTGTAGCAATTATAGGTAACATTTAAAAATGAAACAAGAGTATGCTATTTTGAATTGCTTTAGTATTAGTTGGTTCACTGAGATGTGGGACACTAAGAGAAAAAAACTACATGACTTAAGTTTTGTGTTTCTCTCAAATTCTTCTTTGCAACTGATGAATACTTCTCTGATGAATAATTATTAATACAACTATTTTTCATCAAAAATAGACAAGAAATCAAGTGTGGAGATAAGAGCTGTGTTATTCATAAATAACCATGTTATTTTTATGATGCAATTTTCTTTTAAGCTTTGCAATGAACTGAAAGAGCAAAGATGTTTTCATCTACATCTGACTGAAGAGAAAAATACTTCAGTGAGTAGATAGATAGGGCTGTACAGAAAAACCCAGCTGAAATATCTCCAGATAAAGATTTGGTTTTTCAAGGTTTGTATTAGATAATATTGACTAAACAAGAACTTCAGAAAGCTTATTTTTAAGATATTTACAAACCTGATTATACTAGGTTATAATAGATACTTACCAAAAAGGACACAATTGAAATAAATAATAAAACATTTGAAACTCTGTTGGAGAAAAGAGGATCTCCTTTTCCTTCTGATATCATCTGACGTTTCTGCAATGCCAGATAAATAAAAGCAAACAGCATCCCATGGAAAACCACCTGTAAAAGACAAATGGAATGCAATGAATATTTCATGGCTTTTACAAGTACTATTAAGAGCTATAAACTCTTAATAGTAATGCTACCCGATAAAGTATTTGTAAGGCTATGTTTCAAAAGGTCCTTTCCCAGATTTACTGAAGCAAACAAAACCAGGCTTTCCACACACGATAGTCATAAACTGCATTTTTAACTCAATTCAAAACCTGCAAATAAAGAACCTTTACTAATGCTTCAGAAAGCATTAAAGACAAGACGATGAAATTTCAAGACACTTTCAAGTACCTGCTATCCCCTTTGTAATCTATGCCACCACTGAAAAAGGCTTTCTCTGGGGAAAAACCACGAGTCTGGCTTTCTCCCAAGCTGGCAGGTGAAAACATTCAAGAAGCAGGACAAGTGCTTCCCTCTCTCACAGACACAATTCCTCAACAGTGTTTTACAATCTTATGCCAAGTTCTCATTAGCTGGCAGCACGAGGCTGTTCCAGGCCCATGCAGTGCTTGCCCTCTGTATTTATTTTGAGCTTTGCTCTTCAGCAGCACCACCCAACCCACGCTGCTCCCAGCAGCCAGGCTGCGAGGGCAGGCCGCCAGGCAGGGTGTGCTGCTGCTGGGGAGCCCCGGGCGAGGCAATGCTCTGCAACCCACACTTCACCTCCCGGAGACCCCAGGAGGAGACTGTGCCACTGATCCCGTTAAGGGTAAGTTTAGCACATAAAGGCTTCCATCTTGGAAACTCCACTTACCTCTGCCAAGAAGGAAAGAAAAAAAGACCAATGTCTCCCTGTTCTATTCCCCCACACTGTAGGGTCAATAACTGGAAGGAAAGCACTTTTCCAGTGGAAAAACATTTAAAAACATGTACAAGAATTGTCTGGTTTGGGCACCAAGATCCTGATTTTAATGTCTTAAATGTTACCTTAAAAGAACTATATCCTTAATGGATACAACTTCCAAAAAGTATTATTAAGAAAGCTACCACAGTAAATTTCCTTGTATTTCAACAGCCTGAAGTGCTACAGGTGTTACATTTTCACAGTAAAATTTCTGAGAAAAGACAGATCTAGGATACTTTATACTTCAATTTTTAAATCCAGAAGCAAATAACCTCCATCTTGTAAGCAAGGCTTTGATAGACATTTGCAAAACTAAAGTGGGTGCAGCTTAATCTTTTATTAAACACTGGGGCAAACTCCTGTTTTCTCTGGAGGAAAGGAAAACAACCTTCCCTCTTCCCACAAATCAAAACATACACTTAAAAGACCAGTATAAATTTATGCAAATATTACATACATAGCGATCCAGCTTCCACCTAAACCACCATTCATAGACATTCCCATTCAGTTCAAAACACTTGGACAATGGCCAAAATGAAAATATCTTCTCAAATGCACCCTGTAAAAGATAAACATGGCAAAAGCGTTAACACTGATGTCAACTGTATTTACTAAATTTAAATCAATAACATGTTTAATATTATCCTATCCTTATTTCGCTAGCTACACAGCATTAGAAGAATAACAGGATTCCTTAGAAGCTTTTCCCCCACAAAAAAAAAGAAAAAAAAGAAAAAAACTTCTTCACATGAGAGAGAGTTTCGGTTTTGCCTCCCCTTAAGGTATTGGCATGCCTTCCATTTTGTACTGCTACTGAAAGGGAGAGATCCACTGACAGGCTGTGATAAGGAATATGCACTCCACAGAAGACTACAGTTCAACAGGCTGAAAACCAGTGAGGGATTAAAACCACACAACCCCCCTGTAGGAGCCTGGAGTGACAAACTCTGCCCTGACTTCTGTCAGCAGTACTTCCAGCATGCAGGGACTTGCTAATTTAGCCTGAGAACCAATCTTTTGATGATGTATCAAAGCCAACACTAGGTCTTGAAGAGACACAGAACTTCATTATCACCATACCACCATATGCATCACCATATGCTGGCAAAACACAGTAACTCTAAGCACATCAAAAAACCCCACCCCAAACCCCTTGTATTTACTACATCCATAGTAGTACATGGAAAATATGTCAAACATAACAAACCAATGAGTAAGACACACAATTGTGGGTTTTTCCAGCGCCCACACCAATTCAAATATGAAAAGAAATCAAAAGGTTCTTTTTTTTTTCTTCTGTATTCATGATACTGGAGCAAATGTACACGTTATGAGCACATTAAAATGTAGAGACAGGTAATAATAAACTCTTAGGTCATTAAGGATAAATATAGCCAGGATTTACAAACCTGAGAATATGACAGAAAATATATAGATGTCAGTAAGCAAATCAGTTTCAGCAGTAAACCAAAGTGCCATAGGCAGTTCCCTGAGGAAGAAATAAATTAATCATTAAACTGTCATTAATTTTTCAACAGCAAACCCCAGGACACAATAAATAATAACTGCCAATTATTTAGTGTAGCTATGCTTTGTAATAGATCCATTCATAAATAAATGTTCAAATATTACCAGCAATATTTTATCACTATCTACATTTAAGTTTTACTTTAAGCCATTAAAATAAACATTCACAGCAATTAACAACCTACTAAGCCTAAACTAAGCCTCATGTCTAAGACAGAGACAACATACATAAAGAAGAGAACTTAGGTGTTCAAACAGAAACACTATTTTAAAACCTCTGCTTTCCCAAACACTCTGCACAGGCAGTCCTTACTCTAGGTGAATGTAAATAAATATATACATAAAAAATGCCCACCTTTTGTCATGTGAAACAAGTAGGGCAAATACCGTTAAACTCTGGGATACTAGTTTTACTCCAAAGTTCAGCTGCAGGTCATTAAGGACAAGTATCTCGCTAAAACAAGCCTGAGAAACTACTCCTCAAAGCTGTTGACTGATATTAAGCTCTACCCAAGCCTTAACATTGCAACAAAGATCATCTCCCCTTCATATAAATTGACATATAAATTGGCAGCTGTGAACAGGGTCATAAACAACTCAATGTTGTCATTGAAAGATTTTCTAGTTTCACAGTACACTTTTGCTCTGAAGTACACAGGAGTTATTTCTCTGTTTCTGGAAGAGAAGTGCCTTTGTAGAACTAAAAATAAATTGAAGATATTTGCCTTTGAGATATCATGTAAAACTACTCTTTAAGTGTATTTTTGCAGCATCTATTCCTAGTATATTTTAGTATATTTCATTGTCATATCTGCAGGCTATAAAATGGGGATATTCCTCCATCAATAGGGAATGAGGATTTAAGGCTTTTTAAGTTTTAGTTCTAATTTACATGAATTAAATAATAAGCATTTATCACATGCTTTACAGCTTTTCAATAAACTGTTATTATTGAACAACACATAAAATAAACTGGGATTTCACTTCAGTTTTTATTTAAAATATTTGTATCACAAGACATGCTTCTGATAGCTCACTTAATCTTAGATACTAGGATAGCAAGTCCCATGATCTTATTTGGCCAGCTAAGGCAAAATTGGTGCTCAAGATGGAGAAACACACTGCTAACACAGAACGAGAAATCTAAACACTCCCTGTTCACACTGCACCCATGAGCACCCATGACAGACACTGCCTCAGCACGCACACACAGTGCAACCTATGGTTTTCATTTCCATTCAATTGTAATATCACCATTATTGGTAAAACACATTTCTGATTATCAAAACCTACTAAAAAGTATTCTAATCCGACTGTAACCGGAGGCACGGTTCAGTTATCAGATGTTACATTTTTCAACTAACCTAATTCATCTATGACAGACTATTTCCATGAGCAGCTGTTTAACATATTTTGACTAACAAAAAGACTGAGATCTACTAACGATGCCATTTCTGTATGATTATCATTGTACTAACATGCAAAAGTTTTATAGCAAAAAGGAAAAAAAAAATCTCACCATTTGCTTTTTTCTGGACAATCTGAGGCCATACAGCTAAGGTGGCATAAATGATCATAAACCAGACAGTGACTAATGGCACAAAGTAGTAGAACTGGTAGGGTCGGTCCATCACTATGCACAGTACCACAACCAAGAAATTGAGACGAAATAAAACCTGGGGCGTATCAGAGGAGAAAAGACAGAGGATATATACACTGAGAGGAAAAGCTGAGAAAGATGAGGGCATGTTCCTTTAGCACTATACAAAAACACCTATGTATTTTACATCTCACATGCTGATTGTGTTTCAATTGAAACACGGATAAAGTAGTACAGGGAACATCAGCAGGGCAACGTAAGACTGCAGGCTGATTATGTGGTTCTGGACCTGTCCTACCCTGGCCTGCTTGGGTAGAGATTGCAATGAAAATAAGGTTAACCAGACCTGACTATTTCCCAGGCTAGGGACCAAGTATTCCAGTTGCTGGATGCTGTTAATGTCTGTTTTTTCACCCCCGTAGCTACCTGGGCTAGCTCAGTTAAAGCCAGAGTAATGCCATTACCAGGCTGTAAACAGACGTTTAATAAGGACAATGACCTGAGTTACAGGACAATGCAAGACTTCACAGCAACAGAAGATACACACTAGAAAAAAAAATGTAAACTACTACAGTATATGCTGCAAAACCTGAAAGGGAAGCCACTAAAGCAGGTATGTTCTCCACTATTGTTAGGGTGTGAAAATTATTTTTCTTTATTAATAAACGTAGGCTCCAGTAGAGTCTTTGCAAGCCCACCTGGCTCATTACTCATTACTGCTATACATTGTAAATTGCTACTGCAATGGAAACTCCATTGCTATTTATTAGAAAGTATTTGTCTTGATATGTCAGAGTGTACATACTTGCATTTTTTACATTGTAAGTATCATTTATATGGTTTAAGTTTGTATTAGATAAACACTACCAACTAAACAGATCAGATCACATAGACACAACAGCCATTTTTATTGCTAAAATCTTGGTTAAGTGATCTGATATCACATTATTTAGAGAGGATGGATATATTATGGATATGTTGCTATTTGAACAAATTTATTTATAAAAATAGTAAGCAAATATTCTTACCTGACACACTCTGTATACACCAAAGTCCCCTTTTATCCAAAAATATGAGAAGTGCCCATAACCGGTTTGAAACAGATATGCAGCAACCAGAACTCGAATGTGCATGTACACAGGCAAAAACTGTTGAGAAAAATAAAGTACCTTTTATAAATGGCCATGTAAGTGTTTCAGGCTTTCCTTTCCCCCCGTTTTAAGCTATTCCTGCATCACAGTAAATCAGATTTAACTAAGAAAAGAAACACTGTGGTANATAAATTAATAAAAATAAATTAATTCTACACAGAGGAAACACATTTTTTCACTGGTCAAGTAACATATTAAATGTTTTTATCAAGCAAATCTATACTTAGAAAAACTAACTCTGCTAATACCATGCTTAAAACTTCTGGAACAATAGAATTACTTATTCATTCTATTCAGTTCTAATGCCCATTTACACAACCTTTCTTTTGAAGTAACATAACCAAATTGCATTCCCACTAAAAAAAGAAAATAAAAAGAAATTCAATTCACTTACAGTGCTTGCTCCAGAGATATGATAAATCAAAATAACAAGTTGCATCCAGCCCTTCCATTCATCAGTCTGTTCTCTATTTAANGGCTTTCCTTTCCCCCCGTTTTAAGCTATTCCTGCATCACAGTAAATCAGATTTAACTAAGAAAAGAAACACTGTGGTACACTGCCCTGTTTCTTACTAAGCTCTTTTGGTATCCTAACCTCTGATGTTAAAATCAGCTTCTTCTCTTTATTGCTCTACACTTGCCATATTCTATTACTAGTTATGAG
Source organism: Pachycephala philippinensis (assembly GCA_013397055.1). Lineage (NCBI taxonomy): Eukaryota > Metazoa > Chordata > Aves > Passeriformes > Pachycephala > Pachycephala philippinensis. The sequence goes on along the minus strand of VWZT01012685.1, from coordinate 80,985 downwards.
AGACTTAAGACAGGCTCTTTGAAAGCTCACCTTCAGCAGTTTCAAGCTGCTAGCAATTAAAAATAAATTAATAAAATGAATTAATAAATTAATAAAAATAAATTAATAAAAATAAATTAATTCTACACAGAGGAAACACATTTTTTCACTGGTCAAGTAACATATTAAATGTTTTTATCAAGCAAATCTATACTTAGAAAAACTAACTCTGCTAATACCATGCTTAAAACTTCTGGAACAATAGAATTACTTATTCATTCTATTCAGTTCTAATGCCCATTTACACAACCTTTCTTTTGAAGTAACATAACCAAATTGCATTCCCACTAAAAAAAGAAAATAAAAAGAAATTCAAATCACTTACAGTGCTTGCTCCAGAGATATGATAAATCAAAATAACAAGTTGCATCCAGCCCTTCCATTCATCAGTCTGTTCTCTATTTAACACTTTAGTCTAATGCAAAACAAAATAAGAGTGTTGCTATTCCAAAAAGAACAACGAACATCTATAAAATGAGGAGAAAAAGTTCAAAACAATAAACCACTTTATGGGTAAATGGTCTCAACTGTAAAAGTCTTATCTAGTGGACACATATTTAGCATGATTTACACTCTCTTATAGCCGAGCTCTGATCAATTCCAGTTTGAAAGAGTGTGAATGACTAAAGTGGTCACATCCATATGGCTTCAAAAGGCCTTTGCATCTAATTCTATGCAAACATTATACTGCTTGAGAAGGCATTTTTTGCAGATGAGTTACACTGACTTTGAAAAATTAACTTTGAATACTCAGCAATTGGTTATTTCACATTCAAATTGGGAAACAACATTTTAAGAAGGATGATCATTACCTCTTTGGTATTTTCAGTATAAAATACCCCCAAAACCAAGATATAGACGATTGGTATGAAGAAAGATGAATGTGTGTAAAATTTATTTTCCTTCATGAAAAGATTTGCTCTGTCACACAGATAAAAATAGGTCATGATTAGACCAAGTTTGCAAAAGCATTGTAAGAGCATCTGTAAAGTAGAAACGTTAGGTGTGCTGATGGCAGGTTTCTTCTCCTCTCCACTTTCCAAATCAGTGCATGATTTGTTCTTCCGATAATTATTTCGATGAATTAAGCTGATAATTAAATATCCAATAATGGACAAAGTAAAGAAACAGAAAGCTATCTTCTGTATCAGAGTGAGAGGAGGCTGAGGCTGGCAGCAGGAGCCATCAATGGGCTTCATTATTTTATTGCAGTAGACATTCATAAGAATCATTGCATTCTGTAAAAAAAGATAAGCAGTTTTGTTAATTAATTTCTAATAAAAAAGTTAACATTTCCATCAAAAGAAATTTTCTTCTGCATCATGAACTGACATAAAACATGCAATTCTCCGTTATCAGTACAAAGGTAAAATCTCCCAGTCCCCCCATATATCCAGTTGCATTCAATAGTCCAGTCAAAACACCTCTTCCAAACTAAAAATACTTGAGCTCCTAGAGGTAAGCAAAAATGGCCTATCTTAGAACAGGAGTGTTCTCTCTACTGGCTGTAGAAGGTCTATAAATGAAAAACAGCTCACAAGCTGTGGTCCTAAAGGAGCACGGTAATGCAAGTCTCTAAAACATGACAGTGAGACTGAAACATCTGGTAAGATGACATTTAGTTCATCCAGCACTTTCAAGCAACTGAAACCTGCACAGGAATGGAACCAAAAGTGACATGGTGGGAGAGCTCTTTCACAAAAAGGGCAGACTGGAAAGCTCAGAGGGGCTCACTGCATGCATATACATATTGGTTACTAAAAGAGAAGAAATAAAATCAGAGGCACTCCATGCAACCAGGGAGGTCTATACTGTGTGTTGTTATCTTCTTCATACTCCTTACCAAACAATATTTTCTGGACACATAGGGGAAAATTTAAGACTTACTTCTTAGCACTGCTCTACAAGTCATTACCACCTTAACTCATTCATACACATGAAAACATGAAGTTTGCACTCAGGATTTAAAAGATTTAGTGGATTATTAACAGCTATTTTAAAATAGTTATGCACTATTGTGTTTGCTATTATGTTTTTTAAAATGCCTATAAAACTGACTGCACTCCCACCCACTGGGATTTTCTGAACAAAGTTCCCTGACGAATGCAGTTGCCATTACACCCATATTGTTTGCAATTTCAGAACATTCACCTCGGATCTTGTTTTACTATTAATACTTTTGATGTTGACCAGTGATAAAAACACTTACCATATCTCTGCTTGATTCAGGGAGATGCAGGCCATCTGCAGACTTCATGATAGTTTCTTGTGCTATCAATTTTGATACACTGAACACTTTAACTTTAGCTTTGGAATTTCGGGAGCTGCTGTTCAGAATACGGACAGCTGCTTCATTATAAGCATCTATTTTCTCATTAGTGATCATTTTCCGACTTTCACTCAGCATATCTTCATAAACAGGATCTGAATTCGAAAGGACAAAGAATGAGCGCATTAATCTTCTACTTGTCGAAGAACTTCCTTAGCTCAAGTTGCACAGGCTACTTTCATTTAAGAGGTCACAATTGTTTAATTATACAGAAAAATTGTATAGGAACAAATGACTGCTACAATTACTAGAGTTGTTTATGATGAAACGTTCTTACCACCATTCCCTATTACTGCATATGTACTTGTAGGTTAGAAAGCTCTGGCCAGACATGAATGCTTGCTTAATTTCTCTGAGTCCAGGAAAAGCACATAATGCTGGAGCTCAGAGCTGCTTATGCTTTCTCTCAGCAATGGAATCTCTCAAGAAAAGACTCCAAAGGAAAGAGGGCAGAAGACAGGCACCAGAATAGACATATGAAAAAAAAAAAAGTAACTTTCTCAAACCCTCTAGCTTCTGTGGAAAAAAACAGCTCCTCATTTCTCGTAAGTCATAGGCCATAAACATATTCCACTTGCTCCTGTTGATTCCAGTTTAACTGATGGCAGAATCTCAGTTTTACAGAAAAAAAGGTCGACTTAATTGCCTACAGGCTTCAGAAATTATGTAAAGCTTAAAAGAAAATTATATGGGGTTCTAGATCAGAAGGTCAGCTGGAGGTCATTTAGTTGGTGTGAAAAGCTGCTGCTGTGACACACTCTGTGAGATGCAGGTTGATTTACTTTAGCTACCTGCGGGAGAACAGGACTTCTGAACTACGAATCAATGTGATTACGCAGAAGCCGTTTTATTGTTTACACAACACTCTACTTACACCTTTTACAACTGCTGTACACTCGACCACGCATTACTTGAGTGGCCTCTTTATCTTGTCCACGCATTTTGCACGCACTTTTCAGAAAGTATGATTGGTTCTAGTCCAGTGCAGAACAGTCTTTCTTTATCTACTTCTTGCTGTCTTGGTATTCGGTTTCTCAGCTTTTTCTTTCCCAATTTAGTGCAGTTTACATTTCAGTAACCTTGATGAATTCCTGAGGGCTCTAGTAAAAATAACTAAGGATGGTTCGGCTGGGGCACATTATCAGGGTTCAAATACCTTACAACAGCTACCTCATGCCTATGTTTGGATAATCAATGTCTAGACAACTCTGCACAGATTGCTTCTCCTCCCATTTGGGCCATTAAAGAGCTCAGAGATTACCTAAACGGACTAGATCCTCAGCAAGAGGATGGTGAGACATGTCTGACAGCCAATCGCTCCTGTTATAAATTAACATGGTTTTAAAAGGAATAGGAGAAGACTGATTTGTTGATTCAGATTTACCTCTAGAACCATCTTTGATAGGAACTTGGATGTGACTGTAAGGGTACAGTTGGGTACACTGCTAACAGGGCTCAAAATCTGCCTATGTTTCTAACTATGGAGATGATAATCTAAAATGCTGTGTTCTGTGGCAGAGAAACCAGAAGAACATTCTGTCTGTGAGCTCATTGTTCAGTTTCAGGGAAATATTTTATTTTTATTGAAGAAAAGCAAAACAATGTAAGCTTGGTGCCATAATAAAAATCTCACTGACTCATTGTGAGCCATGATTTCTCATCACAGTGCAGAGAAACGAGTTTCATTCTAGAGATTTAAATTCTCTATATTCTCAGGAGTGTTCTCTATTAGAGTATTCTCTATTCATTCTAGACACACACACAGGATACACCTGTTCAACCTCTCCTATTATTAATATAATCTGAAAATTGAATTGAACGAAAGCACAGGAATACTGCTGTTGTATGCACTTGTGTTCTTGACTCCCAGCAGGTATGTATGGAGCACAGCACAGGGAGAATAGACCTGGCATATTGAGTCTGAGAGTAAGCTAACAGAGAATTAAGAGTTCATAGGGCAAAAGTTTTTCCTGCTAGAGCTTTGAAATCTCTATCACTAGTAGCAGCTATTTAGGTATCTAAGTTAAAACTGCAAGAAAGGACAAACTGAAGTTCAAACAACACCTTTTTCAATTTGCAAGTAAGCAGTATGGATTAAGTTTTCCATATCCTACAACATAATGCTTCAACAGTCAGTGATGGCACAAATTGTTACCTACTGTTCATTACCTTACCTTGTAAGACCCAGTAAACATCGCTACTTATTGCTAATTTTTCCAAAAGAGGTGCAATTGAAGTGATATTGATTTTATATTGTGCAAGGGCTTCATTGCTGCCATTGTGAATCTTGATAGACCACTGGAGAAACAAAGAAATAGATTCAGAACCTGAATCTGAGTCTGAGGACTCTCAATTAATTGATTCCCTTGCTCTGCTAGTAGCTATTTTTTGTTATTTCTATACAGCTACATTTCTTCAGTTTTCTATTCAGAAGTTCTAAAATAATTCTTCTGGACCAAGCAGCTGTCCAGACAGATAATTACATTCAATCACATCATCTACATACAGAGTATTTAATATTCAACTTATGTGTATATTTGACTTTTCAAAAATTAAATGACACAAGATGTTTTAATTCAAAGCCACTTGGCTTTATCCAACGATAAAGTAGCAAAGCCAGTCTTGTTATTGAAAAATCACGGCCAGTTCAGTCAATTCTACTCTAGAAAAACTGACCACAGCAAGAGATGCATGCAAACAAAACTTGATGGTGGTATCAAGTTCCAATATTTCCATCTGTTTTGCAGACATCCACAAAGGAAAAAAAAAAAAAAAGCCATTTTAATTTCTGGTTTAATCTTCTATAGGAAATGACAGGGAGAATGCTATAGCCACACAAGAATTACTCCTAACTTTTGAAAATTATTCCCCACACTGTATGAAAAATGGATGTAGCATTTTTTGAAGTGCTACTGTATCTATACTGACTTAGCAAAAACTAAAAAAAGCAAAACCAAAACAATTAGCCTACATTTAGCGAACTCTAGTTATTTCTAAGTATCTACATAAAAATTTCATTGTAAGACAAGTACACTGATTAATACACTTCCTGAAAATATTATTCAATTTAAATTAATATTTCATGAAACCAAATAACAGACAGCTGCTCTGAGAACACACACTGGAAAAAAAGAAGCAGTTTCTCCCAGCAGCTAAATACTTTTGAAACACCAACAGAATTTAACAGACAGTTAAAGCAGCATGTTCCATACAACAGGAAGTAAGGAATTAAGAAGCAGAGCACTGCAGTGACATTCTCAGAGAAGCTCCTTTTCCCAAAATAAGCAAGCAACTGACTTTTGTATGAGCTGGAGTTCCTCCAGCTTATAAGACTTTACTTCTATTTATAAACTGTTATGCAGTTGACATCTCAAGGCAGACATGTCCAGGCCAAAGGAGCATGACCAACCCAAAAGCTAGGTTAAAGATACAGGTAAATTTCAAAATGCTGCGAAGTCCAAGAGCACATACCAGTTTAATCTAGAGGCAGGTTACTGCACCAGTGCCAGCTATGGTGAGGTTACTGATGTGTCTGATTTTTGAGGCTTTTAGTTTTTTGGAAGTTCCTTAAAATAGGGGACATTTATCTTTGTCCAACTGTAGATATCACATTAAATGTTTTGTATAAATATACTAGTGTTAAAAAGAGCAGAGCCTCCCCTGCATATTGTTAGTTTGTATCTCCCGCTGTCCACAAAAGGCAACAAGCTACAGCTAATGTATACATATGAGTAAAGGGAATTATTTAGCTAAGTGTCCTGTAGTTTTGCAACCTGACCTTCTGCATGCCAGAACATTATCCACATATAATGGCATTTTCTGTACGAAATACAATGACTCAGTCTAGTAAAAAATGGTACATTCTCAGACTGAGAAAAGATATTCTAGGCTTACTATGATTCCTAAAGCTCAAATATTTATGTGGATCCTACAGAGGAAGGGAACTTCAGGGTTCAGCTAAAGAAAAAGGAGAATTTTTGATTCCTCAGGAAATGTGTGGAGGTCTACATAGACATGACCTCCCCTTAAAATTGAGGGTAATTCATCCTTAGATGGGCATGCCCAGAGGTTTCCAGATTGGTAGAGTGCCTCAACTGTCTCTAAACCAAACTGCTTTCGAAGGATTTTGTTTAAAATGTTTGTTAAAACATTTTCCCCCTTTTACATTTCAGCTGGTATGAAAATATAATCACTAATTCCTTTCAAATTCCAATTCTCAAATATTGGAAGTAAGGGACATTAAATGTGGAAATAATGAGATGAGCATTTGTTTGACTCGACTATTACTAGAACAGACTGCTTAGGGGGGCTGTTGGATTCCATCCCTGGAAGTTTTAAAGAATTGGTGGACTTGTCAAGTGCAACACAGGTAGAAATGATCCTGCCTGGTGACAAACTGACGGGTTAGGACACCTCCTCTGGTCCTTGTCAGCCCTGTTTTCTGTGATGCTGCAATGCATAGCAGCAGTGGAATCTTCCAGAGGAACAAGATTCTAGAACTCTGATCTGTTTAGTTGTTGAATTATCCATGTAAAATTACAATTTTTACATATATATATACAAAAGAAGTAAGCGTGGTTAAAGAGACCATCCCAGATTGGGCCATGCTCAAAAGTAGAATTTTTTGACTGAAAAAGGTGTATTAAAAATACACCTCAGTTAGTATGCAAATACTTTATTTAACTTTTAAAATTAATAATCTGCTTTTAATTAAAACAACTTTATTAGCTAGGTTAAAGCAAATTAATGCTTATTAACCAGTATTGCTGACAAAAAGCAAGTACTGTACATCACACAGCTATAATAAAGTACACCGGATATTTTAAAACTATTTTTTGTAACAGCAAATTCACTGAGAATAGGTATTTTATTATAAACTGAATTTAACAACTTGATCACATAACCAACTTGAGAACATTAAAGCTATCCTACAAGAACTTCCTTCTTTACTAAAATCCCCCATATATGTAAAACTTACCGTGGCGGCTCCTACTACAATTATATGAGGTTTTGCCACAGAACCCTAAGACACAAAAAATACTAGTGTTAAAAAGAAATATTTGTAAATGATACTTATTATTAAGACTCATATCTTAATTAGCTGTGACTCACTTGTCCATCAGCTAATGGGTACAAAAGAGTAGATTGCAGATATATTACAGAGAACAGATACCTGAATTTTCACATAACAGAATCTACAGAAGCACGAAGTACCAATAAGCACCTCCAATCATGATCAGTTTAGCAGCATAAGGTCTCTTTAAAAGCTATTTAAACATCTACTCCTAAGGTCAAGTAAACTGTAGATCACACTACTGAAATTTTTATCTCAGTCTCAGCATTGTCAGACATCTGTTAGAGCTGTTCAACTGACCATTGTTACCCCAGAGGTCTGACAGTTCTGTGTAGGACAAGGACAAGGGCCAGTGTACTCAAACACAAGAGTACAAGGAAACAAACAGCCCTCAGCACCTCAGCACCAGTTTTATCCTGGCACAGCAAGGAACACTAGCAGCTCTCAATTTTTGTAGAAACCACAGGAAAAGAAAACCAAATGATAACTTCAGCTATCTTGATGGAAGGTGTTGCGCAAGAATGATCAATAGGATAGCAAAAAAAAAGTCCCACAAGAATCACTGTGGGCTACTACTAAATAATTCCAGGCTATTGAGGGGTCAGCGAAGGCAGAAACAAGAAAAAATTAGTGGCCAATCTGTAAACATATTACTTGTTGTCAGAGTTACATGCAGAATAACACGACAACCTGCATCATAACTGAAACATATAAAATAATTAGTATGCTAATTGAGGGAGATACTGAAAACAAGTAAAATCAAGGAATTCTTGACTTTGCAAATTACCTTTGACCTTCACTCTGAAACACTCAAATTATCATATATACAAAATCATAGAATCATAGTATATCTCGAGCTGGAATAGACCCATAAGGCTGAAAATACTTGGTCACATTAAAGTGGAGTCATTACAGCCACAGAGGAAGTAAAATGCCAAACCAGACTGAAATTCTTTTAGCTCTTAATAGGATGAATTAACCCGCTCCTAGAAAGTAGGGTTTTTGTAGTTTGCTTAAGGTTTTTTTGGTCTGAGCAATACCATCCTTGGAAGACCAGGAGATACCCAGAAACATGAACACAGTAAACATCCCCTTTTCACTACTCCAAAGTCAAATTTTAGATCTCTTAAAACAAACCTCAGTCCAAGATTTGATACGTTGCCTCATAGAGCCATTAACTTCTGGATACCACAAAAAATCCTGTAAAATAAAGGCAGAGTTACTCTGCAGGCTTAAAGACAATCAGTAGACTAAAACAAAAAAATGCAAAAACCCAAATTAATTGCCATCAATTCAACTGTAAAGGAAAAACATTTGGTTCAGAGTGTGATTTCCCTATAGTTAGCATGAAAAGCCTGACATCTTACTCCAGCACGGAAAACAGAAAGGAAAGGAAAAAAAGGGAAGAAAAACCCTCAAACAAACCCTCAAAACTTTTCCCACACGAGAAACAAATTGTTATTTCTGGTTCAGGAGTTGGAACTTCACCAAGAAGGTAATTTTTTAATGTCTGCCAAATGGGATGTCCTTGGGTTTCCAATGCAATCAGGGATAAATCCAAGGTCACATCTATAACTTATTAGAACTTGCTTTTTGCTCAGTTTTCCACATTTTTACCAGCAGGTTTTCTTTGTTCCAAAGCTTAATATAATTGATAGCATGAAATCATAATTTTCAAACAAAAGCAAAACCTAACAATTTACCTTACAACTTCATAAATTATCAGCTGTTTAAATCTAATAGTGTCATGGCTATTAAACACATTACCTACCAGCATTCTTTTAGATGCCAGGAGCAGTGCTCAACTTTCATCTAGAAGGACAGTCTAGACAAATGCTATTATGTCTCCCAGGTAAAGCCATGACTTCCCAGCATTTAGTTACTCCTTAGGACAGCACTATTGAAATAGTCTAAAAATACACGTTGAAGTGAAATGGCAGGGACTACACATGCAGAAACTATTGTGAGGAAACTTTGTAACACAACCAGGAAACACCATCAGCAGAGAGGAAATCTCTATCTTCCACTGGTCTGGATTGTTACATTTTGGTAGTTCACTTAAGTACTCTCAATTCATTATTTGGCTGTGGAACCTGTGAGCAACCATGCAGGCCTCTGCAGTGGCTGAAGCTCAGAAGAGTCACTGTGCTGACCAGAAAGGGCAAAATTAAACTCTCCACTTGTTCCCAGTAATTATCTCTTTCGTTGTTCAAGTATTTTCCACATTTGGATTATTGGGTCACAGCCAGTCTGAATGTGGAAATTCAGCTACCATGCCAATAATGTCAAAAAGCAACACTGCATCAAAATAAGGAAGCAGCCGACTGGGAACATATTCTTAAGTACCCAGACATCTCCCAAAAGCCCAGACCTGCCATCTCAAGTCTTGGTGGTTAGGCACCTACCAAGGCTTAAGGAGTTTTCTGTCAGGCTAGCCCAATGCAAATCACACTGAATCAGCCCCTTTGTCCTGCCTTGTGTTCTGTGCCATCTTTTCCAGCATTCAGATAACCACATGATGAGCCACATCAGATCTGATCAAAAAGGAATCCTACAAAGTAACTTTTTGGCTGAACTGACTCCTGAAACAACCCACTCCACAGCTTACCAGTGCTAGTTACAGCACAAACACAGAAACATACTGTGAAGGCCAACAGAGTAGGTCAGCACACAATTAAATTGCCATGGGCTTAAATGTTATTCTGTAGCCAAAATCTTAACCATGTACACAAGCAAATACTGAAAACTCACATTCAGACAACTCAGCAAACACACTGCTTCTTTGGTTTTGGTGAATAGAGAATGAGTTTTCTTCAGGGCATAAATAAATACATGACTAGCACAATCACAGCACTGCTGACAGCTGTCATGGGAAGCAAAGAAAGCTACTGAGGACAGCATTTCCATTGCCAGGGCAGAGAACAGAGTCCTTCAGAAAAACTAGCCTCAAGTACTTTGTTTGTTTTCTTTTTTTAAATATCCACATTATAACCAACATTGTGCTTATTTCTCCATGCAAAAACAGGGGAAGGAATACTTGTTGGGGTAGCATAGAAAACTCAATGGCAATTACAATTACCAATCCAAGGAAGTTAGACCCAGATACATATTCTTACAGCACGAAAAGAGTAAACTTCCTGGCAAAAGCTATTCTTGGGAAGGCCAAATTATAAGGTCCGACAAAAAGAAAAATTATACACAGTTCCAGAACTTATGCCCAAACTATGCCACAATGCAAGTACTCCATGCCAAATTCTCTCAAAATACAGTATGTTATGATACACTCTGAAATATCTGTAAAATATTTACAAAGAATGTTGATGGTCTTAACCTTCTTTTGACTTTTCGGCTCTGACTGCAATTTCAATTACATTGTACGAAATAACAACATGATTATGGTTTGTGATTTAACACTAGATAAAAACTTACCACTTTAATTGAAGCAGATTTATCTTCAAATGGGATATTTCCATGCTGTCAAAAAAAACCCCAAAACAATAAAAACAAAGTAAGAAAAACTTTCAGAATGAAAACAAAATATTTACATACCTATGCTAACTTGCTCTCACCCAAAGGTTTATCTTCAGAGGAAAGGATTTTTCTTGTATAAACTTGTCAGTGCACTCACACAACATATTTATGTTGCTTTCTTGATAAAACAAGTTATTCAAATAAACAGTTATTTTTCCTGGAAGAAACCTAGCCAACTAAGTCTGAAATGCTTTCTGTTCACTCTGCTACAAAGGTATTCAATATTTTCCTAAATTTAGCCTCCCAACATAAGAAATACTTATTACTTTTTCCTCTTTCTTTTCTTTCACTGCCATCCTCCAGCCTTCCTTTTCATTTGCCCATCTCCTTTACAAAAAACAACCAACACAGTTTTAATTAAAGAATAAAAGAAAATAATCTCAGTTAGAAATAAAGTCTAGAATGCATTATTAAATTTTCTGAGTGAAAACTGCAAGAAACAAGAAAGGAAGGACTCCGATATGCATATACAATCCTCCTTTAAAACTACTAAATACATTATTAATTTCAATCCTGGTCCATAAGAACAGGTGTGCTTCCCTTCTTCAAACTGAGATCTTGATTTCAATAACGCTTGACAAAAGATACTCTCAACTCAAAACCCATTATGGCACTCTATCACCTCACCATTACTTTTGGGCAGCAAGTGACCTAACCTATTGACTAGGAGAACCAGAGTTCTTGGATCAATCAAACATCTTGTTTTGACAGGTGGAAGTGACTGCATGCTGAATGCTGGACAAGCTGCCAGCTTGCACTTCTAAGTGACAGAATTACTAAATAATTGACAAATCTGATGTACTGTTGAAAGTGAAAGGTGTCTTTTCCATCACATATGTACATACATCTATGAAGATACTGCCCAAGAAGTATGATATAGCAAATAAAACAAATCAACATTGTGTTCAACAAACGAAACAGCTAAATCTTCTCTTCCTCCTTCCACCTGGCTGTTTACATACTTCACTTTATAAAATTCAGACAGCTCTTCATCAGTGATCAAAAAGAAGGTAAGACCTGAAGCTATTTTCAGTTTCAGCTTCAAGTTAGACCTGGAAATCTGTCATTGCCCCAAGGATTTTTATGAAGAGATTAGATCAGCAATTTAACTGACATCTTAAATGACAAATTAGAAGGCATGAATTACTACTATTTAAAAACACACAAAGGAGCAATCATTTTCTCATCAAGAAACCAAATATGAAGCACAAATTGCTATGGGACAAGTCAGCTTCATTAATTTATTCCCAGGCTGCCACAAGCTTTCTCTTGAGCTTCCTAGTTCTTTTCTCAGATTCGCAATTATCTCATCTGTACCCAAACAATTATTTTGGTCTAATCTTGCTCTTCTTCAAAAGACCTTTCTGCGCTTCTCCTTCCTGATGGCTAGGCCAGCAAACAGCATAACTTGCCTTTTTGAAGTTCAGACAAGAGTTATGAAGTAAATCGGGAAGAAAGAAACAAAAAAATCAATCACCAAAATAAGCTATCTCACCTTAATTCCCTCTTCTTTAACTTGAGGATTTATGAGTTTTATAAATGAATAAAACAGCTGTCGAATTCTAGAATCTCCTATAAACACAACATGTTTGTCTATGAGGCAATTTTTTGCTTCACTGTAAAACAAAACAGCAACAGTAATGTTACAGAAAATATATATCTTAGAAAGAAGTATTCTGAAATTCTACAGAGCTATATAGATAATTCTAAACATTATATCCAGCTCTAAGGCATGGTAATTTTTTTTAAACATGCTGAATTAATAAACAGTTTATTGCAATTTGCATAGAATTGAAAATGAACTCTCTTGCTAATGTGATTAGGCAAACAACTAAGCAGGTTTTCCTATTATGTGTGCTACAAACACAGCAGTTTCAAAATGGTACTATACAGCATAATTCTAAAAAAAAAAAGTTCTCTTACTAGGAGGTGAAAAAAAGTGATTGGTAATTTTATTTGGGATATTTTTACTTGCAATTTGACACGTAAGGTCAGCAATCTGAGAGTGACATATGCAGCCTCATGTGGCTCTCCATAACTTGTGCCAGTACCTCTATCACCAACACTTATTTGTATTTTTATACAGAAATACAACTATGGTAAACACTGTAGACACACAGATAAAGTACTAGGAAAAGAATTCTTCCTGATAAATGTTTTAAATATTTTTGAAAGCCTAGAGAACCAGATACAAAGTGAACAATAAATGACACTGCAATTACTACAGCTGCAGTCAAACAATGACTCTTCTTTCCAGATGAACAGAAGACATGAGTTTCCTTACCTATTTTTATACTTATGCATCATACAACTGTGAGGTTGCCATACTTTTTCTCCAAGAAATCTCCCACTGGACAGAAGATACTCACACGTATCACCACCTTTAAAATGTTATATTAAGATTAGAATTCAGACACATGAAATGTAAAACATAGCCGTACTGCTAATATAAAAAGTCATCTGACAATATTTGAAAAACAGAAATTGAAACAATCAACAGCAGTAAACAAATTTAACTGATTGTAAATACATCTTGTACAAGTTTCTGCAAGTTGCCTTTTCACTTATTATACAACACTGTTCTGTAAATCCCAGCCCTATCAACAAAATGTTAGTGATCCCACTTCTGCTGTCAGAAAGATGTTATGACTTAGAATGGCATTTCCTTTAAAAGATGCCAATCCACTGTGCAATCTACTATCCAGAATACACTAATATGAAATTAAAGAATACAACTGTTGAATAAAATAATCTTCTACCCAGAATCATCATGCACAGCATCTTGTTTAGAACACAAAACTCATCACAAGGTTTGCAAGAAAGTCTGTTACATCTCCCTGTTTAAGACATATGGTCATGTGGTCACCATAGAACAGGTGATATGGGCTAATATGCAAAAAGATTCCCCAAAACATTTACATGTCAATTTCCTGATCGTTCTGAACTGCACTTATCTTTTCCAGTCAGTAAGTTTTATGCTAATTAAGATTAATCACTTTACAGGTGCTGATGTTTCAGGTCATGTTAAGTTTCAAATATCTCAGTTATGAAATCAGTGACTGTTATGTTCCCAACTCCATGTCAGATTCTGCTGCCTTATAACTGAACACAATTGAACACCATTCACTGCAAGAGAAGTTGCTCTCCAACATTTTTGTCATACTTGGCATTTCCCAGCACTGACCAACAGGGAAATGGTTGTGAATGAAATGGTAGGGACTTGTTCTAGCTTGTGCAGAAACAATGTACCACTGCCTGTACCTAACACTTTCTGTGAAACCTTCACTCAACTCATACTTTGGTTTTCAAGCAACACAATTTCCCTGATTCTCAAATTTGCAAACTCATGTAAACTATCATTTCAAGTAAGTTGCGTAAAAATTGAAACTGTCAGGAATAATAAAAAACCAATCTAATCAAAAGCAACATGAATTTGATAATGAGGTGACTTAGAGTTACTACTGATATAAAGTTCTCCACTTTGCAGATCATGACAACTAGGAGATGTATCAAAGTGATATAAGAATGAACTATGTAAAAGAATACCCACAACTAATCAGACTCCCTCTGACATTCACCAGCTTGCTGAGAAAGATGCGTAAGAAAATAAGGACAGTTATTCATGGTCAGACCAATGGTCAGTCTAGCCTGGTATTCCACCTTCAACAGGGGCCATAAGCAGATGCTCAGAGATGAATAAGAAGAGGGCAAGTAAACATAATGTTCTTGCCTAATATTCTCCCAGTTCTGTTCATTGGGAGAATACAGTAAGCAGGGACTTATTGAACTGGACGTGCAGTCTTCAAGTTTTTAGCACCCACAGCATCCTTCTACATCCACATCCAGTTTTCTATATCCACAGCCGATGCTTGAAGAATTATCTGCCTTTATTTGAAATATGGTTTCTCTTATATTTACTTGGCACTCCCTGGTTCTTCCATGGGACAAGGCAGTTTGGACTTATATCTGTCAAGATTTGTACACCACTATCACTTTTTTCTCAATCAAGTTTTCAAGACTGGAGGATGTCCTTATCTTGAGGTCATGACCCAAGCTCAGTACCTCTGTACTCCATGGCACTCCCACCATAATAATTGCCCATAAATGGATCAATCTTTCATCCTACAGCATGTTCACTGAAGTAACATTCCTAACATCACACACTGTACACATTTTAAACATAGAGACAATATTTCATGTCAAGGGGTTATGCATTCTTTCCCAACTGCAGGTGCCGATTATCTTACTATTGCCCTGAGCAATAATTAGAAAGCTCCTGAAACTCATTAGGGGCACTACTGATGTTTGATATCTTCCTTTAAACATAACAGTAGAAAATAGGGGAAGAAGACAAGGGAGGAGAATAAAACAAAACTGAAACAGCAGCCAAGAAAGTAAACTGGAGGTTACAGACCAGACAGTGCCTTCAGAAATGCTCGACTCTGGCTTTAGCAGATGAAATAGTAGCCAAAAAACTATGCTCATTTTCATACACCACAACTTCTTCTTAACCATCAATGAGATCTTATAAGAAAAAAACAAACAAACAACAGAAAGCCCAACCCAAAAAAGCCCCCAAAACCTGAGAAAAAGAATTCCAAGTGTCATTGTATATACAAAACACAGACCATTCTTTTTAAACTCTTTCTTTGTGTAAATTATCCTTTCAACACATTACCTTTTATGCTCACTTAGATACACTACATTATAGTTATACAAAGTGCATAATTTCTCTGAATTTTATCATGCTCATTATTCTAATTTATCAGTCGTCAAAATTGTGGTTATTCCATTGAAATTGTGAAATCTCAAAGTCTTCATTCAGCACCAGAGCAAGACTAAGTTTCACAAAGCTTTCTCTAAAAAGCATACTCTCTTTTTCAAAAAGGTGGAAATTCAGTTGTTCTCTATTATTCAAAATAAAAAATGTAGTTTTAAACAGAGTCTACTACAGTTGATTTTAAGAATGCAAAATTTTAAATAAAAGCTTATTTCGGAAAAGGTTTAGGACTGTATCTTTGAAATATAACAACTGAAAAACACACAGCACTATCTTCACAGGAGAGTATGTAAACATTCAATCCACTTAACTCTTCACAAGTTAAAGACGGTCTGTACCTTCTCTTAATCCACCTTTTGCAAAAAAAGTAGGTGACCCCTAAATACCACAGTCTTCCTGAACATGAATCTGACCTTTCACAACCCCAGTTCAGCATTTTTTCATACAAGTAAATTTTATACAGGCAAGTTTGACTGTGAAGTACACTGGGCTGCGCCTATCAATTATATGCACTTGCACAGCTGAGGCCAAAATTAGATAGAACCTTAACACGTAATGGCAATCAGACAAAAGGTAAAGTATAAAAGCACAACAAACAGAGCAATTTCTTCCGTAACATGGCCTGGCTTTGACAGCCTGGCAGCCTTGAGCCTGTTTGCAGCCCCACCTCATCCACCCTCTGGAAACCAGGATAACCCTTTTTGGGATATTTTTGATATAAAATCTTGGTATAAAATATCTTATATATCCACATAAATCTTATGTGGAAAAGAAAGTGCTTTCTTGCAATAATTTAAAATGTATTGCCTGCTAATTTCATTTTTCAGTTGATACTTTTTTGTGTTATAATACAGTAACAATCAATTTACCTTCCCCCAATAATTCCTAGTATTTGAAATCATTAACAAGTTACTAGGTTTCTGTCCGGGCTACAGAATTTTATTCTATTTCATTACTTCTTGTAGAGAAGCTGTTTTACTCTTCTGCTGTTTGTGCTGCTGTACACACTTTCCAAATTCTATTATATCACTACTAAGACGGGATGACTGACACCACTGAGAATAAATGTGCACTATCAGTGAAAACCTCTGCTTTTTTCATTAATTATCAAAAGTATTGTGGCATTTGCCGAATTTCAACTGTTTGATATCACTGAAGGTTTGCAGAATGATCTCTTTGATAAAAGCACCTCTGCTTTTATCTATCCTAAAAATTTGTCTGCTGTAATTTTTCTACCCTCCTTTTCTAAACTCTTGAACATTATATATTCACAGAAGCCCAAATTGGTAACCCTGTTTTCACTATGAATCCATGTCCTCCTACCTTTTAAACAGTTATGGAAAACCTCTCCTTTACCCTCTAATTGCTTCAAGAAACTACAAGCCTTAGGTGAAAAAACTTGAAGTATCTGTAGCAATTCATACAGACCATATCAATGTAAATAAAGGCCAGCAGATTCTCACTATTTTGCAATCTGAGACTCACCCCCCTCCTTAACTCTCCCAGAATATACTGAAATTATGCATATTTTATTTTCCTTGTAACCCACTTGATACGGCAGTCCCTGTTTTCTTAGTCTTGCAACTCCTCTTTAAAAATTTGCCACCTTCCTCCTGTCTAGTTTTGTGACTCTTGTGCCTTAAGAAACACTGCACAACTGGCAAGTTCAATTACCTCATGCTTGAGCTACTCTAGAATTCAGTAAATGCTTCCATATCTTCCAATTTAATACTAGTCGCTTTATCAGACTTACTGACATGCCAGCTAGAGGGTGAACCTAGCGAATTGTGTACGTAAAAATCCCTATCCCTTTTCCCATTTCCACAATGAACTGCCTCAGCCTTGTCCCCCACGAATGCTGGCGGCAAGTGTTAGAACACGACACCAGCTGTCCTACAACAAACAGAGCCGCGGTGAACTCCCCACAGATCAACTTTCTGATTTACCCACAAAAACATACCACATTTTTTAGCGTGACACAGAAACAAGTAAATATTTCCTTCAGCAGCTCCATTTGCATTTACGGATCATGCCAAGATTCTCTGCTTCAGGGCCAAAACAACCGTAGCGCGGAGGAACGAGCAGAGCTCCCAGCGCCCCGTAACCGAGGTGCGCCCGTGCGCAGGCGGTCACGGCCACTGCTTGAAGCGCTCGGTCCCCGGAGCTTGTCCACGGCCACCAACAACACGTGAAACCAGGCAGCTCTTTACTTCGCTTCATCCACCAAAGAGGCTGCTTTCGTTATGTTTGAGGCGATGGTTCAAAGAGTGAAACAACGTATACCAAATTTCGTACCAATTAAGACTTTAACCACTAATTGCCAGGTAACTGGTCATTAATCACGCCGTACGGTAAGGAGTGACAGGGAAGAAGCCACCCTCTACCCCTGCAACTTCACCTGCCGCAGGCCGGGCCCCGGAGCTGCGGCGCGCTCTCAGTGCAAACACCGCATCGCCAGAGCCCCGCCAGCCTCACCCGCCCCCCTCACTCCGCGGGGCCTCGCCCGACCGCCGGGGCCTGCGGCGACCCTCGGGCCGGGCCCCCGCCGCTGCCGTCCCCCAGGGTCGCGTCCCGCGGCAGCCAGCGACCCGCCGCGCCACGCTGCCCACACCGCCGCGCTGCCTCGAGCGGAGGGAACCGCCACCCTCCCGGCACGGCCACGGTTCCCGAGCTCCGCCGGGGCTCTACCGGGGCTCCGCCTCCCCTGTCCGGCAGCAGCGGCCCCCCACGGAGCGCCCGCGGCCGCCCCCTCACCTCGGTAGCGGCGGGAGGCGGCGTGGCAGGCGGTGAGGAGCAGGACGGCGCCCAGCGCCAACGCCTTGGCGCTCCTCACGCTGAAGTAGTAGTTGATCTCCCGCTTGCCCCCGGTGTAGGCCAGCGCCGCCATCTTGGCTCCTCCATGACAACAGCGTGCGATGGGGCGGGCGGGCGCGGCGGNAGCGGGCGGCCCCAGCGCTCGCCTCCCCGCCCCGCGGCGCCGTGGGGATGCGGTGGCTCCCGGTGGATCCCGGCTGAGGGGGCGGCGGCGAGGCGGAGACGCTGGGGACTATGCCCCGTGAATGAGTAGCTGGGCGAGGGTCTGTGCTGCACACGGTCCGTGACAACTGGCACTGAACAGTGAGGGCTTCGTTCCAAAATATGCGATTTTTAAACACTTGTCACTCTTGTGTTGACAAGGGAATGGTTATTCCGGTCTGGGAGACGCTCCCTCCCTTTGAACGCGGGTAACTGTACAAGCCGCCACACACATTCACAGAATCACAGAATCAATTAGGTTGGAAAAGACCACTGGGATTACCGGGTCCAACCCATGACCGAACACCCCCCATGTCAATCGGACCATGTCACTAAGTTTAAGGAAAGACATCCAGTCTGTCCTTAAACACTTCCAGGGATGGTGGCTCCACCACCTCCCCGGGCAGCCCCTAATCACCTTTTCTCTCAAGAAATTCTTCCCAATGTTCAACCTAAACCCACCGTGGTGCATCTTAAGACTGTGTCCTCTCATCCTATAGCTATTTGCCTGGGAGAAGAGGCCGACCCCCACAGATTTACCTGGGCTTGGGGGATGCATGACATGATTGCTGAAATCCAACTTTGCTAAGATTTACAAAAGGGAAATTCTGCTCCTCCACAAGCAGCTACCTGAGCTGGGGAGGGAATCTGGGCTCTGAATCCAGTCCCTCACCGGTGGTGGGGCTGGGAAGCTGCCACCAAACCCAGCAGGCCTGGAGCAGGGCAGGCTGTCACGGGAAAAACATTTCCACAAAATAACGTAACCATATATAAACTGTATAAACAAATCTAAAACTTAGGGAATGTGTGCAGTATGTGGTGACATGAAGAAGGGAAATGAATGTGAGAAATAAACAGCGAGCATTCATCAAACCTCGGGTGCATGATGAAGTACATACTGTGCTAGACAGGTTTCCTCAGATCCAGCAGAACTCTTTTCATTAGGACTGGTCAAAAAAAACAAACAGAAAAAGTGTCCCCCCCCCCCTTTTTTTT